>JAABKJ010075445.1:110099218-110699218 GCA_011634705.1 Andricus grossulariae | reverse complement strand
AAAGAAATGGATTTCCAACTAAAATTATGAACCTTTAACTTGAATAGTTTAATTTTTAGCCAAAAAGAGGAATTTTTAACCGAAAAGATTAATTTTCTACCAATACATGAATTTTCCACTAAAAAACATCAATTTTCAACCCGAGATTAATTTTCAACTAAATGATTGAATATTCAACTGAAATAGTAAAATTTTCAGTTAAAACAGTATTTTTCAAACAAATAAAAAATCAATTTTAACAGAACAGTTAAATTCTCAAACAAAAAAATAAGTTTTAATTTGAAACGATGAATCTTAAAAAAAAAATCTTAACAAAAGAGTTTAACTTTCAAATGAATTCTTAACTGAGAATGTAATAGTTGATATTTCAAACGAACAATATTTTAATTTTTAATCAAAAACAGTTGAATTCAGGAAAAAACCCGAATTTTCAACAAGAGTAGAATTTTCAAATAAAAAATATTTTTCAGTCAAGAGAGAAGGAAAATTTCAACCAAAAAGAGGAATTTTCAACTAAAATGCCGAATCTGTAACTGGAAAAGTTGAATTTTCAAAAAAAAAAAAAAAAATGAATTTTCAACCAAGAAGAATATTTGTCTAACAAAAAAAGATTTTTTTTCTCTCAACAAAATACATGAATTTTCAAATAAACAAGATATATTTTCAACAAAAAATGCAATAGTTAAATTTTGAGTTAAAAACATTAATGTTCAACCGAAGAGATGAATTTTAAACACAAATTATAGAATATTCCACTGAAATAGATAAATTTTCAGTTAATAAAATTAACTGTCAACCAAAAAAGAATCAATTTTCAACAAAATAATTCAAGTATCAACTAGAGTAGTTGAATTTTCAGTAAAACAATTAATTTTCAACGAAAAAAAACGAACTTTCAACAAAATAGTTGAATTTTCAATTAAAAAAAAAGATCAACTTTACACCAAAAATGGAATTGTTAAATTTTCAGTTAAAAAGATGAATTTTCAACCAAAGAAAAACGAATTTTCAACTAAATAGTAAGATTTTCCACTAGAGATGGATTTTCAACTAAAATAATGAATCCTTAACTGGAAAAGTTTAATTTTTCACCAAAAAGAGGAATTTTCAACCGAAAAGATTAATTTTCTACCCATAAATGAACTTTCCACTAAAAAAGACAAATTTTCAACCAAAATTGAATACTTAAATCAGTGAAAAAAATTAGTTTTCAACCCGAGATAAATTTTCAACTAAATGATCGAATATTTAATTGAATTAGTAAAATTTTCAGTCAAAAAATTAATTTTCAAACAAATAAAAAATAAATTTTAACAGAACAGGTAAATTCTCAAACAACGAAATAAATTTCAATTTAAAACGATGAATCTTAAAAAAAATGTTAACAAAAGAGTTTAACTTTCAAATGAATTCTTAACTGAAAATATAATAGTTGATATTTCAACCGAGCAATATTTTAATTTTTAATCAAAAACAGTTGAATTCAACAAAAAAAAACGAATGTTCAACAAGAGTTGAATTTTCAAAAAAGAAATATTTTTCAGTCAAGAGAGAAAGAAAATCTCGACCAAAAAGAGGAATTTTCAACTAAAATGACTTCAACTTCAACTTCAACTAAAATGAACTTTCAAGAAAAAAAATGAATTTTCAACCAAGAAGATTAATTTTCTAACAAAAGATTTTTTTTTCTCAACAAAATACATGAATTTTCAAATAAACAAGATATATTTTCAACAAAAAATGCAATAATTAAATTTTGAGTTAAAAAAATTAATTTCCAACAAAAAGAAACGAACTCTCAACAGAATAGTTAAATCCAGTAATATAAATAGGATGGCCACTATTTTTAACATTTTTGTCTCCCGGTTTTCTCCCGGTGAATATTTGTGAGTTCTCCCGGTTTAGAAAATATATATACTCGATAAGCATCAGCAAACTTTTTTGCAAGAAATCTGTTGACTTTGAATCATTAAACAATTTAAATATCTTTATTAACCCAATTTTTGAATATTATGTTTTAAACATTTTTTAAACAATAATTAATCATTTCTAACTGGAAACGTGGACAATTTAATTACAAAAAGGAGTTTAATAATATTGTGTGATTTCTAAGTCGAAGTGCTAAAAATTAAACTTATTATTCGGTAATATTATTATTCGGAGATTTTATTATTCAGGAATTGTGTTATTCGGGAATTTTCAAAATCGGGAATCTTACTTTTCGTGAATTTTATTTTTTGAGAATTTCATATTCGTGAATTTTCTAATTCAGTAATTTTATTATTCGGGAACGTTATTATTCGGGAACGTTATTATTCGGAACTTTTATTATTCGGGAATTTCATATTTTGGGAACATACTAATTCAATAATTTTATCATTCGGAGATGTTATTATTAAGAAATTTTATTATTCCAGAATTTTCCAATTCGGGAATATTATTATTCGGTAATGTTATTATTCGGAGATTTTATTATTCAGGAATTTTGTTATTCGGGAATTTTCAAAATCGGGAATCTTATTTTTCGTGAATTTTATTTTTTGGGAATTTCATCATTTGTGAATTTTCTAATTCAGTAATTTTATTCTTCGGGAACGTTATTATTCGGAACTTTTATTATTCGGGAATTTCATTTTTTGGGAATATACTAATTCAATAATTTTATCATTCGGGAATGTTATTATTAGGAAATTTTATTATTCAAAAATTTTACTATTCGAGCATTTTTCAATTCGTGAACTTTATTGTTCGGGAATGTTATTATTCAGAGATTTTATTATTCAGAAATATTGTTATTCGGGAATTTTCAAAATCGGCAATTTTAGTTTTCGTGAATGTTATTTTTCGAAAATCTTATTTTTTTAAAATTTTGTAATTTGGGAATTTTCTAATTCAGTCATTTTATTATTCGGGAATGTTATTATTCGGAAATTTTATTGTTCAAAAATTTTATTATTCCAGCATTTTCCAATTCGGGAATTTTATTATTCGGTAATGTTATTATTCGGAGATTTTATTATTCAGGAATTTTATTATTCGGGAATTTCACTTTTCGGGAATTTTATTTGTTGGGAATTTCATAATTCGTGAATGTTCTAATTCAGTAATTTTACTAGTCGGGGACGTTATTATTCGGAAATTTTATTATTCGGGAATGTTCAAATTCAGGAATTTTATTTTTCGGGAATGTTATCATTCAGATATTTTATTATTCAGAAATATTGTTATTCGGGAATTTTCAAAATCGGGAATTTTATTATTCGGGAATGTTATTATTCGGAAATTTTATTATTCGGAAATTTTATTATTCCAGCATTTTCCAATTCGGGAATTTTATTATTCGGTAATGTTATTATTCGGAGATTTGATTATTCAGAAATTTTATTATTCGAGCATTTTCCAATTCGGGAATTTTATTGTTCGGAAATGTTATTATTCAGAGATTTTATTATTCAGAAATATTGTTATTCGGGAATTTTCAAAATCGGGAATTTTATTTTTCGTGAATGCTATTATTCGAAAATCTTATTTTTCGGGAATTTCATTTTTTGGGAATTTTGTAATTTGGGAATTTTCTAATTCAGTCATTTTATTATTCGGGAATGTTATTATTCGGAAATTTTATTATTTAGAAATTTTATTATTCCAGCATTTTTCAATTCGGGAATTTTATTATTTGGTAATTTTATTATTCGGTAATGTTATTATTCGGAGATTTTATTATTCAGGAATTTTATTATTCGGGAATTTTCAAAATCGGGAATTTTATTTTTTGGGAATTTCATAATTCGTGAATTTTCTGATTCAGTAATTTTATTGTTCGGGAACGTTATTATCCGGAAATTTTAGTATTCGGGAATTTTCAAATTCAGGAATTTTATTTTTCCGGAATGTTATTATTCGAAAATTTTATTTTTCGGGAATTTCATTCTTGGGGAATATTCTAATTCAGAGATTTTATCATTCGGCAATATTATTATTCGGGAATTTTCAAATTCGGGAATTTTATTTTTCGGGAATGTTATTATTCGAAAATTTTATTTTACGGGAATTTCATTTTTTGGGAATATTCTAATTCAGTAATCTTATTATTCGGGAATGTTATTATTCGAAGATTTTATTATTAATAAATTTTGTTAATTGGGAATTTTCAAAATCGGTAATTTTGTTTTTTGGGAATATTATTATTCAGAGATTTTTTCATTCAGCAATTTTAATATTCGGGAATTTTCAAATTCGGGAATTTTATTTTTCGGGAATGTTATTATTCGAAAATTTTATTTTATGGAAATTTCATTTTTTGGGAATTTTCTAATTCAGTAATTTCATTATTGGGGAATGTTATTATTCGGAAATTTTATTATTCAGAAATGTTATTATTCCAGCATTTTCCAATTCGGGAATTAAAAAAATTAATTTTCCAAAAAAAAAAAAAAAACAGTTTTCGACTGAAACGATGAATTTTGACAAAAAAAAAAAAAAACAAAAAAAAAACCGTTTTCTACTAAAACGATGAATTTTCAACAAAAATAGTTCAATTTTCGACTGAAGAGATCAAATTTTCATCTAAAATTATGAATCTTAAAAAAATTATTTTTTAACAAAATGGTAATTGAAATTTCAACCAAAATTTCATTCAATTTCTACATTTTTTTCGAAATTATATAAAAAATACTACTAATTTTTGTTTGAATTTCGCAAAATAAAAGAGTTGCCTTAAAATCATCCAAACTCTTTTTTTACAATTTTCTAAATCTTTTGAAATCTTATGAAATTTTTTAAAATATACTTGTAAAATTAATTTTTTAAAATAAAATATCATAAAAATTTTTGCCAGAAATGATTGGATTTTTTTTTATCTTGAGACATTTAAAAATTCTTAAAGACTTCAAAATTTTGCTTTGAAACATTGAACAATCTATATTTTGCTTTAAAATTAGAATTTTTCTGATTTTTCTTTAATTCTGCCAAATTTGGAAATGTTTTGAAATCTTTTTAAATATTTTTTTGAAATTAATTTTTGTAATTAAAAAAACATTTTTCATTTTGTTCAACATTTTTTCAAACTGTTTTTAATTTAAAATAAAAATATTTTTGTATTGCAATATCAACTATCACATTTTTCGTTGAATATTCATCTTTTTTGTTTGAAAATTCAACCATTTGGTTGGAGGTTAACTTTTTTGTTGAAATTTTGATTTGACTAATTTGATTAATTTATTCATTTTATTCAAATTAAATTAAATTAAAATTACTTAATTTGATTATTTTTCTCAATAATCTTAGGAATATTATATTTATATAAACTTATAAAAACAAATGAACAAATATAATTGTTTGAATAAATTATTATTATTTATAACTATCTTCTTTTATAGCAACGCTGAATAGTGGCCGTTTCTTTAAAATATTTAACTTTTTGTTCACTTTTTATACAGTGAGATAATAATTAATGCAAGTTTGGAAACATAATTTTTTAAACAAATTATTACTGTTTATAACTATCTTCTCTTAGAGGAATGCTAGAAATTTGCTGGTTTTTCTAAAATTTTAAGCTTTTTTTTGACATTTTATTTAGGAACAAATTATGATTATTATTAATAATATTAATATAAATAAAAATGATTTCAGTAACTATTTCAAAGAAAATTTACATTTAATATGATCCATGTGGAAAATTTCAAATATTTGTTTTATTTCAGACAAATAAATTTAAAAAAAAGAGAGACAAATTATTTAAAAAATGATTCTCTTTATTGTTTATTTATTATTCTTTCATAACTTACAAGGAAAAAGCAAATTAATAATTTCAGAAAAACCGACACTTTCCAGCAATATTCAAATGAAATATTATGAAAAATAATAATAAATTGTTTAAACAAATGTTTGCTTATTTGCAGTAATAATTACTAGATAATAATTGAAAGGTAGGTAAAAAGTGGACAATTATAGAAAAAACTGCAACTTTATAGCATTATTCTGAGAGATTATCATCATAAATAATAAATGATTTAAACAATTATTTTTGTTAAATTCAATTGATTATTGCCTCGCTCTAATTAAATATAAAGGGAAGTTAAAAAAATCGAAAAAAACTGCAACTTTCTAACTCAATCCAGAGAGAAATTTGCTATAAACAATAATAAATGGTTTAAACAATTTTTCTAAGCACCTAATTTTCAATAGAAAGTAATACTTCATAGAAAAAATTGGTATTTTTAAGAAACCGTAAAAAAAAACCTTTATTAGCGCCAAAAATTCGCAAAATCCAATTTTTATGGGGGTTTTTTGGGACCCTATAAAACAGACTTATGGGAGTGATAAAAAGTAATTTTTGAATCGTAGTATATGGCTACTTGTGAAAAGAAATAAGTTTCAACTCATTTCACCTAATATTGACGATTCTGAATCAAATTTAGAAAAACGTCCTTTTTATAAATAAATCTTTTATAAATAAATATTTGTTATTTATTGAAGATTTGAAGATTTATTGAGGATAAAAAGGTTTATTTTATTTTATTTTTCTATTTTATATGATTTTTTTTACATATTATTTTATTTTTTATATTTTAATTTTTTAAGTTTAATTTTTAAACAAAATTAAAAATTTTGAAGAAATATTGCTCTCCCTATTCAACTTGAAGATGAAAAATTTATTTAATGATTTATTGAAGATACTACCTACTCCTGACCAGATTTCAAAACCGCCCTTCAACACCCCATTGTCAATGTTTCTACATTCGCGACCCTTTTCCTTCGTCTCAGGTAGGCACCTTAAATTATCAAAATTCTTAAAATTCCCTGAATGCTATGAAATGCCTGAAATTCTCTGAATTTCTTGAATTGTCAAAATCCCCTAAATGCTTTGAAATTCCTGAAATTCTCTGAATTCCTTAAATATTCTAAATTCCTTGAATACTCTTAATTCTCTTAACTTCCTGAGTGCTCTCAAATTTCTGAAATTCTCTGAGTTCCTTGAATTATAAAAATTCTCCAATTTCCCTAAATGCTCTGAAATTCCTGAAATTCTCTAAATTCCTTGAATTATAAAAATTCTTAAAATTCCCTAAATGTTCTGAAAATCCTAAAATTCTCTGAATTCCCTGAATTATAAAAATTCGCAAAATGCTCTAAAATTCCTGAAATTCTCTGAATTCCTTGAATTGTCAAAATTCTCAAAATTCCCTTCGCGCTTTGAAATCCCTGAAATTCTCTGAATTTCTTGAATTATCAAAATTCTCGAAATTCCCTAAATGCTATGAAATTCCTGAAATTCTCTGAATTTCCTGAATTGTAAAAATTCTCCAAATTCCCTAAATGCTATGAAATTCCTGAAATTCTCTGAATTCCTTGAATTGTCAAAATTCTCAAAATTCCCTAAATGCTTTGAAATTCCTGAAATTCTCTGAATTCCTTGAATTATCAAAATTCTCCAAATTCCCTAAATGCTTTGAAATTCCTGAAATTCTCTGAATTTCTTGAATTGTCAAAATTCTAAACCCCAAATGCTATGAAATTCCTGAAATTTCCTGAAAGTTATGAAATTCCTGAAATTATCTGAATTCCTTGAATTGTCAAAATTCTCAAAATTCCCTAAATGCTTTGAAATTCCTGAAATTCTCTAAATTCCTCAAATATTCTAAATTCCTTGAATATTCCTAATTCTCTTAACTTCCTGAGGGCCCTCAATTTTCTGGAATTCTCTGAATTCCTTGAATTATGAAAATTCCCAAATTTCCCTAAATGCTCTGAAATTCCTGAAATTCTCTGAATTCCTTGAATTATAAAAATTCCTGAAATTCTCTGAATTCCTTGAATTATAAAAATTCTCAAAATTCCCTGAATGCTCTAAAATTCCTGAAATTCTCTGAATTCCTTGAATTCTCAAAATTCTATAAATTCCCTAAATGCTATGAAATTCCTGAAATTCCCTGAATGCTATGAAATTCTCTGAATTCCTTGAATTGTCAAAATTCTCAAAATTCCCTAATAGCTTTGAAATCCCTGAAATTCTCTGAATTCCTTAAATTATCAAAATTCTCAAAATTCCCTAAATGCTATGAAATTCCTGAAATTCTCTGAATTTCTTGAATTGTCAAAATTTTAAAAATTCCCAAATGCTATGAAATTCCTGAAATTCCCGAAATGCTATGAAATTCCTGAAATTCTCTGAATTTCTTGAATTTTCAAAATTCCCTGAATGCTTTGAAATTCCTGAAATTCTCTGAATTCCTTGAATTATAAAAATTCTCAAATTTCCCTAAATGCGCTGAAATTCCTGAAATTCTCTGAATTCCCTGAATCATAAAAATTCTAAAAATTCCCTAAATGCTCTAAAATTCCTGAAATTCTCTGAATTCCTTGAATTCTCAAAATTCTCAAAATTCCCTAAATGCTCGAAAATTCCTGAAATTCTCTGAATTCCTTAAATATTCTAAATTCCTTCAATAATTTTAATTCTCTTAACTTCCTGAGGGCTCTCAAATTTCTGAAATTCTCCTTGAATTATAAAAATTTCCTAAATGCACCAAACTCCTTAAAATTTTCTGAATTCCTTGAATTATCAAAAAATTCCCTGAATGCTCTGAAATTCCTGAAATTCTTTGAATTATCAAAATTCTCCAAATTCCCTAAATGCTCTGAAATTCTCTGAATTCCTTGAAATCTCAAAATTTCTGACATGCTCTCAAATTCCTGAAATTCTCTGAATAGGGTTATCCACAAAAATTTTATTTGCCTTATAGTTAAGCTTTTTATAAACTTCGACTCCCAAGGAATTTAAATGTGAAATTAGAACTTAATTTTGTTTATTCAATAATTTATAATAATTTATTCAAAAGTGACAAAATATCAATCCGAAAGGTCGAATCTTTTAACGAAACAAGTGGCGCCCTCATGGCATGAAACACATGGTGTGACGTCACGCGCCGTCAAAACTGAAGAAAATCTTCGGCAGATCCATAATGTCTAGACCTGGCTTTTTGTCATTTCTGGCTGCTTCTGAAATTAGAGTATCCCTTAAAGGATACCGATTTTAAGACGTGTAGGAAATAAAACAGAATGCGACAAAGCAGTTGTTAACTATTCCAAAAGGTTTGAAGAAGACATCGTGGCCATTGATCAGATTTGATTCTTACTCTTAGTACACCACTAGGACAGATACATTCTAGACAGACCTTGTACTGAAAACTTATCACAGCTTATTCAGAAATTTCTGGTGAAACGTGGCCTTATGCAACTTCAGCAGCCCTCATACAGTCCAGACCTGTCTCCCTGTGATTTTTGGCTATTTTCAAAATTGTAGCATCCTCTAAATGGAAAGCTATTTTAAGATGTAGAGGAAATGAAACAGAAGGCAACGAATGAGATGTTAAATATTCCGAAAGGGGACTTCAAGGGGTGCTTGCGAAACTAAGAGGATCGCTGGAAGAAGATTGTCGCTTCCAAAGGGGAATACTTTAAAGTGGGTATCATCACCATTGACATAATTAATTCTTACTCCGGGTACACAACAAGATCTCCTAGTTTTCGAACAGACTTTGTATTGTACATTTATCGCATCTTATTCAGCAATTTCTGGTGAAAGACGATTAGGAAGCTGTTGACTGTTCCGAAATGTGACCTTAAGAGGTATTTCGGAAAGTGAGAGGATCGCTGGAAAAGGGTTGTGGCTTGCAAAGGGGAATAATTTGAAGTAGGCATCATAGATATTGACCAGAATTAATTCTTACAAGTGGATTGATTAATTTGGACTAGAAGTGTAATAATCTGGATTACAAGGAGATTATTGTGGATTACAGGTGGATCAACCTGGATTACAAGTGGATTATTTTGAATTACATGTGGATCAATGTGAATTACAAGTAAAATAAACTGGATTACGAGTGGATTTTCTGGATGACGAGTGGATTAAACTGGATTAATAGTTAATTACAAGTATATTAAACTGGATTACAGGTGAATTAACCTGGATTACAAGTGGATTTAACTGAATTACAAGTGGATTTAGCTGGATTACAAGTGTCTTAGGCTAGACTAAAAGTGGACTAATCTGGATTACAAGTGTATTTATCTGGCTTACAAGTGGATTAATGTGGACTGCAAGTATATTATTCTAGATCACAAGTAGATTAATCGGGATTACAAGTGGATGAATCTGCATTACAAGTGGATTATTCTGGATTGCAAGTAAATTAAGCGGGGTTACAAGTGAATTCATTAACCCGGACTGCAAGTGTATTAATCTGGATTACAAGGGGATTAATGTGGATTAGAGGTGGATTAAGCTGGATTGTAAGTGGGGAAATCTGAATTACAAGTGGATTTTTGTGGATTACAAGTGAATTAAACTGGATTACGAGTGGATTTTCTGGATTAGGAGTGGATTAATCTGGATTACAAGTTGATTACAAGTGGATTACCCTGGATAAAGAGTGAATTCATATGGATCACTAGTTAATTACAATTAGATTAGTCTAGAGTACAGGTGGATTAACCTAGATTACAAGTGGTCTCAACTGAATAACAAGTGGATTTAGCTGGATTACAAGTGTATTAAGCTGGACCACTAATGGATTAATCTGGATTACAAGTGTATTTATCTAGCTTACAAGTGGATTAAGCTGGGCTACAAGTGTATTAATCTAAATTACAAGTTGATTAATCCGGATTACAGGTGGATCAACCTGGATTGCAGGTGGAATCAAGTGGATTACAAGTGGATTGCTCCAAATTACTGGAAATACGTGGGATTACAAGTGGATGACTCCGAACTACTGAAAATACGCCGGATTACAAGATGATTACTCCGAGTTACTGGAAATTCCTCGGATTACAAGTGAATTACTTCAAATTAGGAGAAATACGTCGGATTACAAGTGGATTAAAAGTGGATAACTCAGAATTATTTTGAATAACCCGAATTATAAGGGCATCACTAGGATTACAAGTGGATTACTCTGTATTACTTTGAATACGCCTGATTACAAGAGGCTCAAAAGTAGATGACTCAGAATTCTTTTAATTAAACTGGATTACAAGGGGATTACTAGGACAAAAAGTTGATTAATCTGGACTAAAAGTATATTAATATGAATTAAAAGTGGACTAACGTGGATTATAGGTGGATTAACCTGGATTACAAATGGATTAATCCGAATTACAAGTGGATTACTCTGGATTACAAGTGAATTAAACTGGATTACGAGTTGATTAATCTAAAAAATGAAAATTCAACTATGTGGTTGAAGATTCATCTTTCTTTTCTGAAAATTCAACCACTTTGTTGAAAATTCATCTTTTCGGTTTGATTCAACTATTTGGTTGAAACTTTAATTCTATATTGTTAATACCAAAAATTATCTAAAAAATTCTTTACTTCTAAAATTCCAGTGAAAAAATAATATAAAAAAATGAAAATTCACCTTTTCGGTTGCATTCAAATATTTGGTTGAAACTTTAATTCTATATTGTTAATACCAAAAATTCTCTAAAAAATTCTTTACTTCTAAAATTCTAGTGAAAAACTAATATAAAAAAATGAAAATTCAACTATATGGTTGAAGATTCATATTCCCTAATTGAAAAAAACTTTTTTGTTCAAAATTCAACTCTCTTCGAAAAATTCATCTTTTTGGATTTTAAGATTGAACTATTTGGTTGAAAATTCGACTATTTGGTTAAAAGTGCAACTATTTTTTTTTAAATTCGTATTTACTGTTTGAAAGTTCAACCACTTGGTTGTCAAATTATTTAAAAAAAAAAATAAAAATTAAACTATACGGTTGAAGAATAGTTGAAAATTGCTGAAAAAAATGAATTTGTTGAAAATTCACCTTTTTGGTTGCATTCAAATATTTGGTTGGAAATTTAATTATTATATTGTCAATACAAAAAATTCTTTAATTCTAAAATCATCTAGCTCTAGTCTTCTGAAAAATTCATTTTCTTGATTTGAAAATTGAAATATTTGGTTGAAAATGCAATTGTTTGGTTAAAAAATAATTTAAAAAAAATGAAAATTCAACTATGTGGTTGAAGATTCATCTTTCTTTTCTGAAAATTCAACCACTTTGTTGAAAATTCACCTTTTCGGTTTGATTCAACTATTTGGTTGAAACTTTAATTCTATATTGTTAATACCAAAAATTATCTAAAGAATTCTTTACTTCTAAAATTCCAGTGAAAAAATAATATAAAAAAATGAAAATTCACCTTTTCAGTTGCATTCAAATATTTGGTTGAAACTTTAATTCTATATTGTTAATACAAAAACACTCTAAAAAATTCTCTACTTTTAAAATTCTAGAAAAAAAATAATTAATAAAAATGAAAATTCAACTATATGGTTGAAGATTCATCTTTCCTGATTGAAAATGAACTTTTTTGTCACATTTTTTTTCTTCTTCAAAAGTCAACTGTTTTCTGAAAGATAAAAATGTCTGAAAAATTGCAAGGATATTTTTCTTATCACAATAAAAAACAAATTCGCAATTATGTTTACATTTCTGATCAATTTTCCGGGATGTCTTTGAGAGCTTTATAATTTAATCAAGAAGACACGAGAAGGTTGAAAGATAATATTCCCATATAACTTATCAGAAAGACGTACAAATTCGTCAAAGTAAGCAAAGCATCATTGATCCTGGGTCAATGTTCAATTCAGTAGAGACTGACTCCTCGCCAAAAAAAAAATAGACGGAAAGATATTTTGAGAGGAAAAGGAGTGAGTTTTCCCGTTTGATATTTTTTTTTTCGAATTAAACTTTTTCTGCTCGTAGGGTTGCTGGACCGAGCGACCCTTCGCCTATCAAGTCATCTCATCATACTCAAGTCTGGCCTCTCGTTGACTTTCAACCTGTGTGAATCTCACCCTAGCGACTTATTTAAGCAAGGGGTCGACGAGTTGAATTTTACTTGTCCCGAGGGAGACCATAAGTACTTTTTTTCGAGATCATAACAATTCGATTGTAATAATATGTCATATATTTCGATTAGTACTCCGCCCTTGACCGATTAAACGTTTAAACAATTTATATGATTAGAACATTGTTCTACCCTTTTTTGAGAAGAAAAAAAAACCAACCAAGAAAGATTTTGATTTAATTTTCAAGACCAAAATATGAATTTTCATGTCGACGAATAAAGACGAGTTTAATAAAATAGTTAAATTTTTAACCAGAAAGAAAAATGCTTCTCAAAGAATGTAATAGCTGATATTACTATAAAAAATGATGAAATTTCTAATAAAAAAGATGAATTTTTAAATAAAAGAGACGACTTTTTAAAAAAAAAAGATTTTCCTGTTAAGAAAGAAAAAAAGTTAAATAATATTGTTAAACTTTCGAGACAGAAAGAAAAAAATTTCTACAAAACACTTGAATTTTTAATCAGAATATATGAATTACAGAAAAATTTAATTTTTTACCAAACAGTTGCTTTTTTAACAAAAAAAAAAAAAGAAATTTCAACCAAAAAGATTCAACTGAAAGAAATTTTAAAAATGATAAATATATTATTGATATGTATCATATAATGTATTATAATTCTTTATGGAAATCATCTGTTCCAAAATAATTATAATTCTTAAAAGAAATTCCCGGTTCCAAAATCTAAATTATAATTCTTTACGGAAATTTCCTGTTTCAAGACAAAATTATTACTTTTATTTCCAAACATTCCCTGTTTTAAGTCAGAATTATATTTATTTAGAACACTTTTTATTATAATTCAGACATATAGTAACTCTTTTTTTTATAAAATTTGGAAGAGGAAATTTTTAAATTATTGGTAAATTTTTATTAAAAAAAAAAAGAATTTTCCAAAATGTCTCCTTCCATGTCAAAAATTACCTGTTCCAAGAGAAAATTATAATCCTTTCAGAAATTCCCTATTCCAAAGTAAAATTATAATTCTTGACAGGAATTTTTAAAAATATTTTATTTATTTCCCGTCCAAATTTAGAATTATAATTCTTTTAGAAAACTCCCTATACGCCACAATTAAATTAATTTCCAAAATGTCAGAATTATATTCATTAACCAAATTTTCAATTAAAATTCAGAAATACAGTATCTCCCTTTTTCTAAAATTTGGAAGAGGTTTCAAATTGTGACCCTGATTTGGAACAGAGTTTTTTTTTTAATTCTCTTTTTCTAAATAAGAATTAAAATTCTTGTCAAAAATCCCCTGCCCCAAGTCAAATTATAATTTTAAACGAAATTTCCAGTTCTAAAGTGAACCTAAAATGAATATTATAATTCTTTACTGAAATTCACTGTCCCAAATTCAAAATTATAATTCTTTCAGAAAATTTCGTCTCTCAAAGTCACAATTACATTTATTTAACAAATTGTCTATTACAATTCTGAAATATAGTCTTTTTCTAAAATTAGAAAGAGAAAAGTTTGAAATTCTGGCTAATTTTTACTTGCAAAAACAGATATTTAAATTCAAGCAAATTCTGATTTAGAACCAGGAATTTTCCAAATCAGGCAAATTCTGACTTGGAACAGAGGTTGTTTTTGTGAATTCCCTTTTTATAAAAAAGAATTTAAATTTATTTTTCAAAATTCCCGTTCCATATAAAAAAAAAACCCTGGTCCAAGTCAAATTATAATTTTTTACGGAAACAGCCTGTTCTAAAGTAAAAATGATAATTCTTAACGAAACTTCCTGTCTCAAATTCAAAATTATAAATCTGTACGAAATGTCCCTGTCCTAAAGTCAAAATTATAATTCTTTACGGGAACTCCATGTCTCAATTGTAAAAACTATATTTTTTTACTGAAATTCCATGTCCGAAACGCAAAATTATCATTCTTTACTAAAATTCCCTGTCGAAAATGTAAAAATTATATTTTTTTACGGAAATTCCCAGTTCTATCTCAGAATTATAAATCTTTTAGAAAATTCCCTGCCCCAAAGTCAAAATTCTAATTCTTTACGGAAATACCATGCCCCAATTCTCAAAATTATATTTCTATACTAAAATTCCCTGTCCCAAAGTAAAAATTATAACTATTTACGAAAATTCCCAGTTCTATTTCAGAATCATAATTCTTTTAGAAATTTCCCTCTTCCAAAGTCAAAATTATAATTCTTTACTGAAATCCCCTGTCCCAACTCATAATTATAATTCGTTAAAAAAAATTCACTGTTCCAACTCAAAATTAAGATTGATAAAATATATGAAACCACTTTTGATTTTACAAAGATTTCATAAATACTCTAGATTTCAAGAGTGATTAACCCATCGATTTTTTGAAATTGCAAACAGGAGTCACCTTGCAAGGATGACATGCAAAATAAAATCAGGCCTCACAGTCCCTATGGGATAAAGTATAGGGACTAAAGGGTACTTTTTTCACGCTCATACGGTAAAAAAATTCATGATAAATTCACAAGATTTCAAAATAATTCCATTGATTTCTGTAAAATTGGAATGAATTTAGAGAAATTTAAGGGAAAGGGGAAGAATTCGATAAAATTCGTCAAAATTCAAGGTGAATTAAAAAAATTCAAATAAATTTAAAACAATTTAAGACCATGAAAAAAACTTAACTAAATTCAGTAAATTTGAAATAAGCTTAGAAAAATTCAAGGGAATTCAAAAGAATTTGATAAAGTTCTTAAGAATTTAAGGTTTCAAGAATTTAAGAATTTAGGATCCATTAAATAAAAACTTTTAAAAAAATAAAAAAATAAACATTAAATTACATATAATTGAGTGAATTTAGAAGAATTCAAGTAAATTAAAAAATGTGTGACTTTTTGCGTTTAGATATACCTAATAAAAACATATTGATTTTTTTTGCTGCATCATGTATATTTGAAAATTGATAAAAAAAGAAGAATATTATTAGACAGAAAAGTTTTATGAAAGAAAACGATGTTGTAGCATTTTTACCTTTATTGAAACAGTCACTGCCATCAAGCTGACAAGGTCTTAATTATGAAATTGAATTACTTACACAATAAATTTGTTTCAACTTGCTTTATTGACGCCTCGTGTCTCCAGATTCGACAAGAATATTTGTTTGATTTTTAACGAATTTTAAATAACAGGAAGATTATTTTATTCCATATTTCATTCTTAATATTTTTAGTCCTCATATTTTTATTTAACATGATTTAGAAAGTTTTATTTCAATTGAAAATTAAATGAAGTTTAATTTTGATTTTGAGAATGAATATTTAAGAAAAACTTGACTATTTCCTAAATAGAAAAAATTCCGAAAAATCGTTTCAGATACAAAAAAAAACCGTCGGGGAACTAAAATACTTCACTGTCAATGAAAATTGAAAGAATCTTTCGACTTTCGTCTTATATGAAAGCAAATAATTTGAATAAGTTTATGGGTTTTCATATTGCAAATAACTTTCACGAACGCGTGATTACACCCAATTTTCTAATTTTTTACAAAATGCGATACATTTAACGGCAGAAGATTCTAAAACTAATGTAAAAAATATTTAAAAAGTGAACTCAATTCCCCAAATTGGTTGAAAATTCAGTCTTCAAGTTAAAGATTCAATTATTTAGTTTGAAAGACATCTTTATCATTTAAAAATTCAAGTACTTCTTTGAACGTGAATGTTGATTTTTTTATACTTATTTGTATAGAAAAACTCATCTTCTTAATAAAAACATGGAAATTTTGATTGAAAATTAAATATTTCGGTTGAATGTTCAACTCTTTTTTTAAATACATTTTTGCTGTTGATAAAAATTCATCATTTTTGGCTAAAGATGTTAAAGTGTGTGTCAGACACCGATTTCAGCGATACTGCTCTATGATGTGGAGGACAAAAGAATAAAAGATACATATATTATATTTACTGCTGAAAAAACTTCTTATTTGTGTAAAAATTGCCACTAAAGTTCACCCCAAAAACCTTTTTCCAAGATATCTCTATTCCTATGCATTTTCTTTAAGTAATTGGAGATTGTTTATTATTGAACGCCGATATTACGTACAGTATTTTGACTGCTATGGATTGCACCCCTTATTTTTTATGAGGGTAGAAATTATTTTTCTGCAAATTTTAGATTAGCAAAAATTGCAAAAATTATAAAATATCCACAAAATCTGATTTAAGCAGTATTGATCTACGTTTTCTGGCTACACTCCCATAGTAATTAGAGTCAAAAATATTTCAGAATTTTGAAAAATGTATTGCATCGAAGAATTTCGAAAGAATACCTGTACATTTTTTTAGATTTTTCCTAACGTCGAACGCTTTCTGCGAACAGGTGAAAGTCGATGCTTGAAAAAAGGGGACGGACAAGAATTCCGAAAAAGTTTTTTCCGAAAGAATTGCAACATGCTTGTCCCGGAACAGGCGACTTTCAAAAACAAATATTATTTTGCTTTGAAACCGGATATTTTTTAGAAGAAATCCAATTATCACTTGGAATACGAAATTTAAAAAAAAATTAAAATTGTGAGTTGTAAGAAGAAACGTTCCAAAAAAATAACAATTTGAATTTGGAACCTGGAATTTCATAAAAGAATTCCGATAACTATAATTCTAAATTGCAAGAAAAAATTTTCAAGAAAAATTATAAATATGATTCGGAACCGGGATTAAAAAGAAAACTATTAAGTTCAGATATGGAATAAGGAATTTTTCAAAAGTATTATAATTTTAATTTGGAATAAGGAATTTTTGAGAAAAAAAATATGATTGTGCATTAGAACAAGAAATTTTCCAAAGGAGTAAAACCTTGCACTGAAAACGTGGTATACGGAACGAACAGGGAATTTTTGAAAAAAGAATTTAACTGTAATTCTGAACGCAATGAATGTATAATTATTTCTTGAAAAGGTCATTCGCGAATATTTTCGAGGTTATGTTCGTAATCATCACTATTCTACTAATTGTTATTGGAAACTGTACACATAGAAAAACGCAATAGTATTTGAACGTTTATATGCCTTTTTCAATTTTTCGAACTTGAAAAATGTTTCTAATTTATAAAATGTCAAATCCTCTCAACCAATCTATATTATATATATTTTAGACATTTTTTGAATTGCGCGCCAACTGCGGCCAACCAGTGCGCGGCCCGAACGCAAGCGCAGTAGCAAAAGGCGCCCACATTGGGATCATTGTCGACAGACTCTCCTAGATTCCCGCGTTCGTTCATTCTTCTCTCTCTCTCACTTACAGATAAGCCTTTTTGATTGGTCAGAACGTTTTCTATTAAAACTATTAGGGCCACTTCACAGACTCTTAATATTCGAATCTAAATTAAAGTATGATCCACCAGTTGAATCTCGGTGTTAAGACTTAACATGGTATATTATTATAAATAATTATTAATGTATAAAAAATGATAAAAATGTATTTCGTACAAAATATTTTATTTTTAGCTCATCCCGAAAAAGGGACTGTCCTTATTTAATTAAGTTTAATGGTATAATACAGACTTTATTTTTTCAATTCACACGAATAACCCAAACTCTTACATTTGCTGCACAAATCTTGTCTGTGTTCATTTATTACATTTAGAACATTCAAAGTACCTGGTTTTATGGGTCTTTGGAAAAAAGCGTAATTTTCTGTCTTGCATTTAAGACACATTTGACTCATGTCTTTCCAACTGTTGACTGATTTCCACCTGTTATTACATTTCGAACATTTAAATTCTCCATACAGTCTTTCGTCTTCCATTTTAATTTCGAGATCCAATCAAGTTTGTGTCACCAAGAAACCACTGATGCCCAATACTGAAAAAGAATAGGTATATACTTGACATTATTATAATAATAACATGGTATGTTATGTTTTAAATTACCGGAAATTATTGAAAACTTCCAGAAATGTCGTAAATTATCGGCAGCTTCAAATTTCCGGTAATTTAACAATGTTCGATAAATTTCCGGATTTTTTTTTCGATTTCTTCCAAAAAGCCTCTAATTGCACATGGATTATTAGGCAACAAATACAGGCCTCGGACTCACTTTAGGGATCAAAGATACTGTAAATAGTGTCACAATCTTTAAAAAATACTGTCAAAATAGTGTCATAAAATTTTTCGAGTATTAAAAATGAAGTTCTATGTTTGTTTGGAATGTTTTTCTCTAGACTATAAACAGGGTGTCTAGCGTTTCTTTAAAAAAAATTCAAGGACTTTTCCAGGTTTTCCAGGACCAAAAAGTTAATTTTTCCAGGTACCTTTTTCTTAAAGTGAAAAAATACTTTTCACGAAATATAGTAGAATTTGTAGGTCTAGTAGAACTAAAAAAAAAGTTTCATATGCAAAATTTCTTTTACAGCCTCAAACTCTGATATTATGGTAAAAAATCCAAAAATTCCAATCCAATAATTTTTTTCTGTTGATATAATCAAAGTGAGTTCAATTCCAGGTGTAACGAACTTTTTTTATTTATTAAGTTATCGAATTTTAAGCTAATTTACGTTTAGTTTTCAATGAAATAATTAAATTTTCAACGTAAGAAATGAATTTCCAACCAAAATCATTAATTTTCTGCCAAACGAGACGATTTAAAACGAAATACTTACATTTTTAAATAAAAAAATTAAACCATCTAGGTAAACTTTTAAACTAAAAAAACAATCTTAACCAAAAATGGAATAGTTAAGTCTCCAGTTTAAAAAATGAATTTTACAACAGATATGAATAATTTTTTAACTAAAATTGTGGAATATTCAACCGGATTGCTTAAATTATCAGTTAAAAAAAAATTACTTTGTAACAAAAAAATGAATTTTCAACAAAGTACTTAAATTTTTAGTTGAAAAAAACCAATTGAAAGAAAATCGAATCTTAAAGAAGAAAAAAAAAGGAATTTTTAACGAAGTAGTTTAAGTTTCAATCAAGTAATTGAATTTTTAACCAAAATCATTCAGTTTCTACCAAAAAAGACGAATTTTCAAATCAAATACTTGAATTTTTGAATAAGAAAGATAAATTTTCAACCAACTATGTAAATCTTAAACCAAAAATGGAATAGTTAAATAACCAGTTAAAAAATTAATGTTACAACAAGAAAAAAACGAATTTTCATCAAAATAGTTCAATTTTCAACGAGAGTTATGAATTTTAAACTAAAATGGTGAACCGTCAACTGGAATAGTTGAATTTTCAATCGAAGAGATGAAGTTTTGACAAAAATTTGGAAATCTTTAACTGGATTGCTTAAATTACCAGTTGAAGAAAATTAATTTGTAATAAAAAAAAACAACGAATTTTCAGCGAAGTACTTAAACTTTTAATTAAAAAAAATCAAACATTCAACAAAATAGGTAAATTTACAATCGAAGAGATGATTTTAGAGAACTTGTGGTAACGGATGTTGGAGCTATAATACAACGATGGGTAGGTTTTCTAGTCTCCCAGAGATGTGCAGCTAAAGCACGTCCATCAGCATCCGTATAAAAATGACAGTTTCTTCAAACTGTGAATATATAATCCAATTAGGAAATATATTGTGTTCACAGTAATGAAAAATTACACCGAACTCAGATCCATCTGATCCTTTCAGGGTAACGCGGATATCTTGAGGAATATCAATTACAGAAGCATTACGTGGATGTAGTGTTTGAACATATTAAATATTCTGCCCACGCCTACCCCGTACTCCAGATCCTTCCGCACTGAATTTCTCAAGAAGAAAACCTAGTTTTATTTAAAGTTTCTGTACGACAACGGGTATTATATGCCACAAATTTCAATACTGATAAACTGTACACATTTTAAGAAAATGCAATCATTCTTATAAATATCAAAATAATAAAATGTCACACTTACATTTGTGGTAAGAAAAGCCACGAGTGTTAGTCGCAGAAAACCAATAGCGATCTGCATATTTTTTATCTAGATAGAGAATGATGGAGAATTAAAAACTGATATTGGGAGAACTCTGTGGCATCCAAATGTAGCATCATTCATCGTTAACAAAATTATTAATCATGTAATTATAAGCATCAATAAGAAAACATTAAATTGCTTGATTTGCGGAAATTCTCTGATGAGTGGGCTTATTCTTGCGTTTGAATTTGCCTGAAAACTGACTTTTCGAAAATTTCTCAAGTAAAGTCTTTTTTCAAATTTTTAGCTATGAACCCCTTTCTTCATGTTCGGAAGTTTTGACCTTCCACCCCTGCCACCTCACGTATAGGATATTATTATTTTGAATCAAAAACATTGTAATTCAAACAAAAAATACGAATTCTGAACAAAACAGTTGATTCCTCTAACGAAACAGATTAATTTTCAACCATACAGTTTCGGTTACATCATGCAAAGATGATGACCCAGAACTCCTGGTGGCTCACGCTTGATTGAACACCCTTTCTCGACCGTGAGCGAAGAAATTCTCGGAAGGCGTGAATCGAGCCTGCTTTAGTCGAAACTCTAGTGTGGTTAAATTTTCCAGAAATGCGATTAATTTTCTACCAAAAAGAAATTGTGATCGTTCGGCTGGCGAGGTATGACACTTATTTTGAGTATTATTTGAGAGGCTAGGACATTACTTGCCCACATCACTGCGGTAAAACCTATTGTACTATGCCATCAAATTTACATATCTCCCATAAATTCAGTCTTTACTGAAAGCAATACACTAAGCCACAGATATCATCCAAATCTTCTGGTCCAAGAACATGATTCCTCAGTTATATTTGCTTCTGAGGTACGCGAATGCACTACATCCACAAAATATGTAATGAGCTGTCTCGTGATGAAAATCACACTTTCGACAACGAGAGTTGTTTCCGATCCTCATGTTGGTCAAGTACTCTCGTAGGCAGTAGTGTCCAGTAAGCATACCTATTTTTTGAAATGCACTATTTTTTGGTTTCCCTCTAGTATCTCACATGCTCTTTCATTACCTTCTATATGTTAATGGCCGGGAATTTAGAGCAAACTGATCCGGCTCTTACGAGCAACCTCTGAAAGATCCTGAAGACAACTCCAGACTAGTCGGAAAGTAACCTCTTCAGATGTAAGAGCCTCAGGTGCTAGATGACTGTCAGAATAAATGTAAGTGTGCTGACCTTCTTATGCCTGCTCACAAATTTCCGCTAGGCAAACTTTCTCCAAATCTCTTAGATGTATCCCATTGCTAAGCATACCCGAAAGATACCGTGTAATGAACCCAATGAGGACCGAAAACTAGTCGTGTGATGCAATACCGAGCCCAGGCCGTGTACCCTCACTAGGTGCTCCAGGATTCTTTAGTTATCTCAGGCATTTCACGGAAGACAATATTAATGCCCTCATAGGACATGATGAGCTACCGTTTAAGTTTCTCTGGAGTCTAGCAGTGTCAGAAATATTCTCGATTCCCTGGAAATACCCCCTTCATAAGTCCTTCACGGCATTTTCTATCTCATTATTATATCTTTTCAAGTTTGCTCCGTGCAAGTCGCAATTCCCATTTTTTTTATCCTCATTAGAATCCTTTTCCAAGCCCTCCACTTTAGGATTACACCAGAGTACATCCCTGTCTGTTTTCTGAATACGGAGAGGACAATTTTTTCACACGCATTGTTCATACCGTCTTGTAAGATGTCGACCTCAGGTCTATCAGCTCTCAAGGACGTGCCAAAAATATGCCACGGCACTTGCGAGATGGATACAGAAAGCTGTCATCCTTGGGTCGCTTCGTGTCCTCAAAATACACGAGAGTTTCGCCGGCCTGTCATTGTGATTTCTTAGTGTCCTGTGACAACCCATCTCACGGTTGTGAGACGTGGCCATGAATGGGATTTACCGCGGTACTTCTGCGAGCCGATGTCATGTTTTAGATGACAGTTGCTCCCGGTGGGACCCTGCGGTGGTTGTTGACCTTTAGTTTTTAATTATATATAGTCAGCCCGCTGTATGTTGTAGAGCGTAGATTATAACTATATATATTGAGCACAGGAGTAAAGGTATAGGCTATTATAGTAAGAACGTTGTCACCTATAGCAAGTACTGTGTAGCCAGCGACTATAGGGCATAGAAGCGCGTGGAAGCTGGAGGACATAGCTATAGATATACTGAAAACGCTGTAAGCACTATAGTATATCTATATATACTCGTGGCGTATGTATATACACCAACGTCCGAAGACGCAGTGACGTCCATATATGCCCTATATAAATCCCAAAAGACCAGCATGGGCCAGTTACATGTTATAATTCAGTTCAATGCTCCCCTCTATTTTTCTACGATTCTCTCCGATTCGACTGTTCAGTGTCTAGTGTCTCAAACTGATATTTCTCGCGTGTTAGTGTGTGTGCCCTTGTGACAGTGTTGTGCACTAGGAAACCCGAATCTGGGATTTCCCATCTTTTGGAATACTTCGAACCAATTCCATCTTAAATTGGACCCAACATTGTTAACCAGTGAATCCCTTTGAAAACCCAATTAAGGATTCACCTAATTCTGAATTAACATCAGGGTGCACAACCCCTTCTTCCACACCACTACTCGGAGATCTCAGAGATGAATCATCACCTAGATCTCATTTGATTCTTCAATCTAATCAATAAACCGGGAAGTCATAATTTTAATAAATCTAAATTCATTGACCTAACTCCCTTGAGCCATAATAATATATGAGTTTCCTTTACTTTAAAGGTACTGGTCAAGGATTAGAGAAAAGTCTACAAGTCATCCTTCAACTTTTCGTGTTAAGCTCTTAAGAGTTAATAAGTTTTTATTGCCATTTTCTGTAATAAATTGTTCAATCTCATATATGACTTATTTATTGGCTACTCTTTCCTCTTCCCTGTGTGAGATCTTCAATCTAAACTAAAACGAGGAACTCAATTAAAGGGGAAGTATTTTGCGTTTTCTATGACGTAACACATGAGATAAAATTTACTCAACTAATTATTTATTAATTTTCATTATCATAAAATGATCCTTAATTCTAAAATAAGTGCTTCCATTTGTAGTTAGGTTTTGATTACTTCGAATGAAACAATTTTTTGATACCAATGACCATGAACAATTCTCACAAAACCGAAAAAACTCGAAAATCTATTTCCTATATTAAGACTTCCTCACTGGTAAGATTATTAGCTATATTGTAACAATAAGAAGCTAATATTGCAAAACTTGTAAATATGCCACATCACCTCGAAACCATGACGTATTTAGAAGCCACTGCCTCTAAATGGAAAATCAAGAATTATTTACTAACTTTGTCTATTTAACCTTTTTTTGTTTACGTTTAAGATAATCTTTCTGCAATGTGCATATGTGTAAAGAGATAATAATTTTGTGAAGAAATGAGCTTGATAAAGTGAACACCGTAAACAAATATTCTCCGAAAGTCTCATTTTTAAAGATTAATAATTTATAGGAAAAAATTACATCAAGCCAAACGCTGAAAAATAACAATGATTAGACGTTTTTGTTTATCAAATATTGAGCATCCTTTTTTAATAAAAGAGCGTCATCAATGGCGCACCATGCCTGCGTGTAGTTTTTCGATTCGAGTGAAAAATAATTTTTGATACAAAATAAAATTTTCGAATAACAATTTATTTCTTAGTTTTATCTCTTTTCAAGATTATATGAATATCATTTTTCTAGGTTTCCGGAGAAAATTGAAAAAGCTTTTTTTAAATTTCAGATATATATATTTCATATATATTTTTTAAGGTATTCTAATTTTTCTTAAAATGTTTGAAAAATATTTAAAAACTAATAAAAATTGTCTTACAATTTTTCAGATTCTTTCTTGATGATTTAAAAAATCTTAATGTTTCAAATTCTTTTTAAATATTGTCTTAAAATCAATATAACTAAATAAAAAATGATTTTAAATTTCTTCAGGAATCCTAAAAATTTATAATTCACTTGAAATCTTCTAAAATTACAATTTATCCTCTCGACTTTTTTCAATAAAAAGACAATTGTCAGAGTTACAGCATTTTCAAAATCCAAAAAAATAAACGAAAATTAACATTTGAAGCCAAACAACGAACGATATGACAAAAAGTCGAGAAAAGAAAAACGTTGCTTTTTGAAAGCCCTACAAGATTATCATAACAGTTTCTGGAATTTTCTTGAAAAATCGAAAATTCAAGTTTTGATCGCACAGAAAATAATAAAAAATCCAAAATTTCATTTTGGGGTCAAACTATGCATGATAAGAAAAAATATGAAAAGACCAAAATTATGCACCCAAGAAAGATCTACAAATTTGGTATCAATCATTTTTTGATTGGATGCGTAGTTTTTATTTTAATCCTAACAAATAAGATTAAAAGTATAGAAATTAAGTTTTTGGAAAAACGAGATAAGTAGCGGAAAAAATAAATTGACAAAAATCTTTCACCCAAAAAAGAGCTACAAATTTGTTATAATTCATTTTTTGATAGAATGCGTAGTTTTTGTTTTAATCGTAAAAAAATAACATTGAAAATAAGAAAATCAGATTTTTTGACAAACGACACAAGCTATGAAAAAAATAACGAGTCAAAAGTTGTTCAATTAAAAAAGAGCTACAAATTTTTTATAAATTATATTTTGTTATGATGTGTGGTTTTTCTTTTATTCGTAAAAAACTATATCAAACATAAAAGAATTATATTTTTGGACAAACGACATAAGCTATGAAAAAAATGTATAGCAAAAAGTTGCTCTTCCAAAAAATAGTGAAAATTCATACAAATTTGTCATCAATAATTTTGTTATAGGGCGCGTGGTTTTTGTTTTAATCGTAAAAAATAACGTTCAAACTAAAAAAAATTTTTTGTTTGAAAAACAATACAATGTACGAAAAAAAAAATAATAGACACAAGTTGTTTACCCAAAAAGGATCTAAAAATTTGTTATTAATTATTTTTAGATAGGACCAGTAGGTTTTATTTTAATCGTAAAAAGTAAGAATAAAACTAAAAAAATAAAATTTTTGGAAAAACGACACAAGAGGCGAAAAAAATGAAAAGACAAAAATGGTTCAACCAAAAAATATCCACAAAATTTTTATAAACTCTTGTTATAGAAATATATTAAAAATAAAAAAATTATTATTTCCCTTACGGGGTAGGCGTGACTTTGCTCAGTAAGGAAAGGTGTAATGTGAGGTAGAGGGTATAGATTATTTCAGATTGATCTAGACAATAACATTTTATTTACAACAATTTTCGCGTAAATTATATCAACAAATTTGCTAAAAACCACCTTACCCCAGGATGCGCATTTTAAGTTAAAATCCTGAAATATATAATTGAAAATAAACAAATTAAATTTATGGAGAAACGACAGAAGTTGTAATAAAGTGTTTAATAAGAAATTTTTTTAATAGGATGCGCACTTTTTTAAATTATAAAAACAAGACAATGAAAATACTTTTGTTGCTATACCAATGCATATTATGAATTGTAATAATATACATTTTCAGAATTGATACATTTTTCAGGGTAGCTGAGAATGAAATGTAATGCAAAATAAAAAACAAATATTAAAGTAATCATTAAAAATAAAATGTGTACTTTGTTTTGCAATATCTGAATAAGCAGTCTCAGACCTAAGTACAAAAATAAGTATAATATACATTTGATATAATAGAGTTAAACATAATGTAGAAAAGTTAGCACTTCGGACAAAATCAAGTGCGAAGCACGAGATACGTGATGAGAATGCGTTCGTTGAATCCGAACAGCTTTAATAAAAGAGAATTCACAATCACCAAATTCCAGTTGTCGATGCTTTAACCTTTAATTTTTAAAGGCCTTCTCTCAAATGTGGGGGAAATACAAAGACCTAGCGCGTAGCGCGAGGTAAACACATTATCGAGCGCGAAGCGCTTGATACATATATTATCAAGCGCGAAGCACGAGAACCAAAAGTGCGCGCCATAGGCGCTCTCGGGAAATGCGCGAACCCTCAAACAGCACACTTCAACCCAGCATACGTCAACGGCACACTAGTGCGAATTAGTTTTTTTGCAATGTTAATATTAAAAATTTAACATATTGCACATATAATAAACATCTTGCATATATTACGCATATTTAGCATATATATATATATAGTGTATATATATACATAATGAGAGTAGTTTTAGGCTCCGGAAGCTACGATCATGGTTCCTTAAAGAAACCAATCCCGATGCAACTGGAACGTGTACGTCATCCACTTGGAAATAAAACTGATACATTAGCTGAAATGGACAGATCAGGTCTTACGCTAGAAGTATGTCCGGTGATAATCAATTGAAAGATTAGGAACGTCCGAAACTTGAGCATCGTAATGAAATCTCGAAGTTTATTTTCCAACACAAAGGACAGTGTTATTCATGCAATTGCAGAGAAGAATGTAAGTTGTGTAATGTTGAAAATGAATTTAGATTGGTTTGTTTCGCTCTTCAAGGGTGACGATGGAAGAGCTTTATCTGTTACAGTGGATGAACCGTTTGTTATATCAGCAGAAGGATTCTATCTGGAGCGAGGATCGTCATATGTTGAGCGATTTCGTAATCTCTTGCAATAAAAGGCATTTGGACTCGTCAAAAAGTGCAACAAAGATTGCGAAAATCAAGAGAGGAGGATGAGTGTGAAGTAGAGAATGAGCCACTACAAAGGATAAAATGAAGTTTCACTTTAAAGAAAGAAACAGCGTCAACATGTGCTGAAACAAAATTGAACCATAATTTGTTAATATTAAACAATACTAACATTCGAAGTAAGTCAGTTGTTTTGTAGCTTTTACATTGATCAAGAGAGCGGCATTGAACTTCACGCCTTATACTTTTTTAAGTTTATCAATACTGACCTTGTGCTTCAAATAACACCTTCAGTATTAGTTTTTAATATCCTAAAATCAATAAAAAAATTCCTCTGGCTCTTGGTAGTTTAGAAAGTAAATTACGCGTGTAGTTTCAATACTTTTCAGCAATATCAACCTTTGCAATCTAGTTCATTTAAGTAATCATTCGCTTTTGTCTTATGCTTTAAACGTAATGAAGTGTCATAGTTCAGCCAGTGGAGTTAATAATTGAGGTCGTTGCTAAGCAATGTAAAAAGAAATAAAAGCAAATTGCTCAGGTAAAAAACAGACATCAGAAGTCAGTGTTACAAATTCAAAATTTTCAATACGTTTTTAAATGTAATTTCTTTGTTAGAAATTACTTAGAATAAGATTCCTGTGCACATCAAACGCCGGTCCTTAAAACAATAATATCGATGTTGCTTAGTATTCAGAATCAGACAAACATAAATGAATTAATACTTCTTCCTATGAATTTAACCAGAATATAGAAAGATAAAGTTATAATGCTATTTTATGTGTAAGAAAGTGTCTGCGAAATCTTACGCTTATTGTTTTTGAAAATTTGATTTTCTTCTGAATTACTACAAATTTCTTCAGATTTTATTTAAAATTTTGTAATTATATCTGATTATAAATTTCAATTTATTTACAAATGTTGATTCAATTTGTGATCATTATGATGGCGAAATATATAGTTGTTCTAGCGAATACCAATCAAAAATATCTACTTTGATAATAAAATAACACTTTATTTCAACTAATATACAAGAATAATTTATTGCCTACATTTTGACTGTACACCTGATATTAAGATGACAAAGATTTCGAAACACTTCACAAAATTTTGAAAGATTTCAAAACACTTCACAAAATTTTAAAAGATTTCAAAAGATATCATTAAGTTGTAAAATGTTTTAACTTTCAACGTTTCCCAAATGTTTCAATTGGCTTCTGATTATTCAAAGTCATTCTAACAGATTTTAAAAGATCTCGCAAAATTTCAAGGAAACTCATACCTGTTTCAGAGATTACGAAGAAAGATATGGGTTTCGCATTCACAGTTGATGCTGTTGTGGGTGGCATATCCTCCCTTTGTTTCCTCTCGATTAGATATGAAATAAAAAGCGGCAAAAGGAAGGAATTAAGAAAAGTGATTAATTATTTATTAATCTGGAATCCCGTGGTCTGGTGAATACTGTAATTCAGATCTGATCACTAAACCTTTCATTCTTTCAGATGTGATGAGTTTTCTTGCTTTAAGCTTATTTGATTTGTAGTGAAATAACCAATTTAGTTTTCTAATAGTAATAATGACTTGACAAGTTACTGAGTGAAGTATTTCAAATCGAATATCAGTCGTCAAGCTCTCATATTCTAGGCTAATATTTTATTCATCATTGTAAATGTTTTTGATATTAACAAACCAATTACAAAATTGTATTTTTACTACAAATTCCTGACACTTCAAGGGTTCTTTTTTTTGCTTGAAAGATTACAGGGATTAATCATAATCATCGTTCACTGAATTTTATAACAATATTTCATCACTTCCTCAAAGCATTTGATTACAATAAATCAAGAATTGCACAGTATTCCACAGATTTTTACATTATCGAGAGTATATCCGAAAAATTCTTAAATACACATATAAAAAACTTGAAAAAGACCCCACAAAACGAATAGTCAGCAAAACAAAAACCCTTCTAAAAGACTCCCAACTGGACAGCAAAACAACATTTCGCTCAGACCGATGTTCAGCACAATAAACTCACCAACTTACAACTTAGCACGCTTTCTTACCAAAGAACTGAATCCTTTCGCAGGAAACTCTGTCACATACGTCCAAAAATCTTTTGACTTCAATAAACACATACAACAGATTCCACTTCAATCCAAAGACACCCTAGTGAGATTCGACGTAGTATCTATCTTTACGAAAGTACCCATCTCTGATACAATCGATATTATTAAATTCTTTGCAAACTTCTCGTTTGTTTCCATACATTTGATAGAACACTGTCTCAATAATACTTACTTTTCTTTCAATAACCAATTGTACAAAAAAAAAAAAAAAAACCATTAGCAGCAATGGGATCTCCAATTTCACCTGTAATGGCCAACATCTTCATGAAACATAGTGAAACTAAAATTTTTAACCAATGCAAGCTTGAACGGGAATTTTGATACCGGAATTTAAAGTTGACGACACTTTTGTCATCTGGAGACATGGGCTAGATGAACTACACAATCTGATAACACATTAGGACATGAAGTTTACAGAAACCCCATCCATGCAAAGAGATGCCTACATGCCTCCTCCCACCACCACCCATCGCAAAAGCAATCGGTCATCAACTCCTTTGTATACAGAGTTGTTTCCATAACAGATAGAGGTAACTTACAAAAGGAATTACGAAACGTTAAACATATCCTGATGCAGAACAACTACACCAACAAACAAACTGATAAAGCAATAAGAATAAGCACTCAAAAAACCAATTCAAACCTACCTACCAAGGAAAGAAAGAGAAAAACGACCACTACCCTACCCTACATCCAAGGTATTACAGAACAAATAGGAAGAATTCTCAACGAACACAACATCTAAACCATATTTAAACCACCTGCTAAGATAGGACAATTTCTTAACAACCCTAGGAATGAAAAGGCACCTGCCAGTGATCCGGGAGTATATAAAATCCCGTGTTTTTGTGCCTAAGTCTATATTGGAGAAACCGGAAGAGCTGTGAGCCAACGTGTGAAGAAACATGAGAGTAAAGTCAGGCTAAAACATTTCACACAATTAGCACTAGCTGACCATCGTATCGAAACAGGATATAGCCTTTTATTTGATAAAATAACCTCAACCGCAAAAAAATTACAATATTTTTTCAAGAAAACATAGAGAAGCAATCGAAATCTCAAAATACCCTGATAACGTCAACAGGGACAATGGATATAATACCAATTCGATTTGACTTTCCGTCCTGTAGGCTTAAAACAAACTTAATTGGCCAATCAAGTTTGACCAGCCCTCACGGTGGGGTGCCCTGTCCAATCACAGGCATCGGAGAGAGTATACAATAAGAACAACATAACGTGAAACTTCAGTTTCAGGTTAGCCCAGTGCTCCTAATTTGGCTCCCCAACCGAACTGCGCATGTGTCGCACCAGCAGCCTCCTTGGATGTTGATCGCGCACTCATTTAAAATGATTGAATATGGAAATAAATTTTTCACAATATATAATAATCATAGAGTAAAAGAAAATATTATGAATGACCTAATATTTACATTGGTGAAAAAAGGTAGTCCTTTCTGTGGATTAAGAATCAATAATTTATTTGTAAGGAGTACAGTCAAATAAATATTTCACTTACACTCTAAGACTATTTTGTGATCTGAAAATTAATTGTTATAATTTCCACAATGATGATTTATTATAGAAAATTGATTCACACATGTAATAGTTTAAAAAAAGCGTGCCATTTACAGCCAATGAGACTACTGATGTAAGGCATGCGCAGTGCAGTTTGGGAGCCCAATGGACAGAAGAAATTGTCTACTTGGAAAGCTTCTGAATAGTGTCTACTATACAAGTTAATCAACTTATATGAATAGATTTAATTGTTTCACGATGAATCATTATAATACATTAAAAGGAGGTGCTTCAAGTTTCAATCGTGTACAGAACAACGAATCTTGCCGACGTATCGTGAACATTGGCAGTTCACTTCTCCAGGGCTACCCTGCGAAAAACATCAGTTTGAAAAGTATTGCTTCTCATTCTCGAGATGTTCTCTGGAAATCTGCTTTTCGAAAACCTCCTATTCAAAGTGCAACACTTTTGAATACGTTTGAATATTTCGTTTTTTGTAGGGCAACCTGAAACAACGATGCCAGTGATTGGCTAATTCAGCAGAAACCCTTGGTACAGGGACCCTCTATCCGCAACCCGAGGACGCGTTCGGTGGCTTTGTCATAGGCTTTCTCTGCCCGATGCAAAATAAAATCGTATACTGCACTGTACTCCGACCAAGGCTCTGACACGGCGCGGCGATTAAGGGCATGTAATCAACAGTGACGTCTTCGTCCCATGTATTTTTTATAATCGGTCCTATTTGTAAAATACTAAAAATAATGGGCTGAAATTTCATAATATGATAGACTATACGTCAGGGTAGGTCTGCCTGGTACGGTAGAGTTTATATTTGCGAAACAAAATAATTTATTTATAAAATTTTGTTATCACGAAGCAGTATTACTGTTTAGAATATGACTGCAGCGCCGCCTTTTATGCATTAAAAAATGGAATGATATACGTTTTTTGCAATTCAGAACTAATATGGTTTGTAAAATTTGTACATAATTATATGTAACTGTGAAAATTCGTAGAATTTAATTTGTAACTTTGAACCGTGTTCACGTAAAAAAACGTTATTACCGTTCCGAAAAATTGTGTGCTCTTTGTTTGTAAAAATTATTTATCATTAGCCTAATAGAGAATTGGAGTGTTGAAAATTATTTTTTATACACTGAAAGAAAAAATTAGTAAAATTAACTAGTTAAATAATTGGCTAGAGGCATTACTAGTTTTTTTCATTAAATTAATTAAAAATCTAGTTGACTTAACTAAAATCTATATTTGATTTGACTAGTTTTCAGTTAATTTTACTAGAATTAACTAGTGTGTCATGCCACTTTTTTGGTGTCGAAAAGATATAGTAATAAGTTGAAAATTATGTTTTTCTATTGTTTCGGAACACTTTTTTGAAATTTTCATCATTTAGATGGAATCTCTTAGATTCATGTGATTTTCGACCTATCCAGTTTTCGTCAATTCTCGACGTTTCGAGATCTTCTGAGTCATGAAAAATAGTTTTTACGAACTTGTATGTCTGTCTATGAGTCTGTTGTCTGACGACGCTGTAACTTTCGAATGAATTTTTTTTATTCGAATTTCCTTTAGCACACTGGTTTGTGGTTCGAAAATACAAGTTAAGTTCGTTAGCCAGCCTTATACTGCCAATATTTATGGTTTAAGCCATGGAGAATCAAACCGAAAAACGTAATAATTCAACTTTCCCCCGAAACTACGCAAGATACAATAAAAATACAAGACGTCAAAGTTATTTGTTATTGAAAGTTCTACGAAATTGCTTGCAACTATTTTTCAATAGGAATGATAGTTCCTGTTTTAAACGTAGAAAATGCCATAAGAAAATCGAAAATTCAAATTTACAACTAAACAACGCAAAAGACGATAAAATGAGCAACAGCAAAATTTCTCGTCTCAAATAAACCTACAAAATAGTTTGTTACTATTTTTCTGTAGCACCCATAGTTTAGCGGAAAAATTTGAATTTTTACATGCTCATCATTTAAATGGAATGTCTTAGATTCACGTGATTTTCGTCCTATCTAGTTGTGTGCCCTAGGTGCGCTAGGAGCGAAGCGAGCCGCGACAAGAAGGTCAAAAAAGACCATTGGTAGCTTCGTGGTCTTAAAAATAATAATTTAATATTAACTACAGTCAAATAATGTTATAAAAACGAACCACTTCATTTATAATACTATTAGGTTAGAAAATTGTAACTAAAATTAAGATCCTTAGGGCAGAAAATCTAAAAACATGTATTCGAATTTAAATCAAATTTATACGAAAAATATAACGAATTTTCAGAAAAATAAAAAGCTAAACGTCCCATTAATTGTGGCGCCAATTCGCTTGCTTTATATTTAATTTAAATGCATTGGAATGTTATTCACCACTATAAAATGCTAAAAATAAATTGTTATTATGAAATGTTACTTTTGACATATTTTTTAACAATATATTCAAATTGTAACTAAGTTTCACGGTTAATGGGATCGTTACGATCGCTGGGACATTTACCATATATTTAAATTTGCTTTATTGTGCTATAAATAATTTTGTCACTAAAATGGATTGCATTTCTGTCTGAAAAAAATTATATACAGTCAACTTTCTTTTATTCTACTGGCCTTGAAACGTATCCGTTCCGTTATTCTAAGATTGGAGGGGCCCCCACCTCTACCGTGAGTGGGCAGATTCTTTTTATCAAGCGACTTGCATTGGTTGCCCCGTTCTTGTATCGATGGGTCGCCTGTATGCAACTTTTTCAAATGAAAAGCGCGGGAGATTTGAAATCAATAATACTCGTCGCGGAACTGACGAATTGATATGCAAGCTTTTATGCATATGCATGATCTTACGTGTGGTGACATCAAGGGCCTTAGTTCGTTTTTCGTCCATTGAACCACCCCAAACGAGTAGAGTGGAATCGGTACGGCAAGCATGTTAGTCGCAGATACCTTGTGCAACGCCGAGAGATTTGAAGACCAAATCTGCCGAAGAAAATGCTTGTAACTGCTTCGGAGAGACTCTTTAACTGATGTTACGTCCTGAATACGGCTTTAAAGCACGCCCAGGTATGTATACTCCTCTCCAGTGTTAAGATGTCTAATAATACTTATTGCGACGAGCTTAGGGTCTTTGGGAACGCCAACAACATTTTCTTTCTTCAGATTAATTTTGGCACATTTATCCAATCCAAAGTCCATCCTAATTTATCCTGTGGACTTCTTGACGATATTTATGGCAGTTTGAAGTTTGCTTTTACTAGGGGCATAGATCTTTAGGTCATCCATATAAAATACATAATTGACTTTATGCTCGCGATGGATAGTGTCGCCACAGCGGTATCCAGAAACATTTTATAATGCGAGAGATAGAGGCAGAAGTGAGATGCGAAAAAGAAAAGGGCTCATGGTATCGCCCTGGAGGACGCCCCTCTGGAAGGTGACATTGTTCGTTGTCACATAATAATTTCCAGATGAGATAGTAAATCTAGTTTTCCGAAGAGGCATCAATCTCTCTATGCATCTTACTGTGTGTGGATACACCTTCAACCTTTCCAATGGAGAGATGATGAGTCTATGAGATTGTGAATCGAAATCTTTCAGGTATTCAATCCAGGCCATTGACAGGACGTGTTAATGAGCTGCAGCGTTTTTACAGACACACCTGTCAATTAGCAGGTCCTCTCGACAGCCTGCTGCACCGTTTTTCGAGCCACGCTGTTCGTACATCTCACGCCACACAGGCTCAATTCTTCGGTCAATCCTCGTATTCAGGATAGCTATAAAGATCTTATACAGTATGTTCAAACAAATTATTGGCCTGTAATTCTCTGGGATGGACAAGTTGCCTTTTTTCGGTAGGAGTATAGTGCGTCCGAACACCAACCACTGCGGAATGGGCGTCTCCGACTTTATATATGAGGTGAATATGCGGGCCAAATGTTGGTATGTAGAAGTAAACTTCTTCCACCACAAGTTCTTGATACAATCTGGTCCAGCACCGGAGAAGTTCTTCGTGCTTTTAAGTGCTTTTTTCACCTCTTCGACAGTGATTGATGGACATTCCTCCTCAGATTTTATGAGGCCGCAAAATTCCTTGAAGCGGATGACATTGTCAGTATCTTCTTTCAACTTGAGTGTTTTCGGGATCTTGTATACCTCTCTCCAAAAACTCTCTACCTCATTGGGCTTGGGTGGATTTTTGACAGAAACAGGGTGTTCACTGAAAAGGCGAGATAGGTCAGCAAGAAACTTTTGATTCTCCCTGATCCATTTTTCCCTCTTCTGTATTCTCCTCCTTGTGTCAAATAACAGCCGTATTTTGTCAGCATTCTGTCTTGCCCATCCAATCTTGTTGTTCAGTTGATGCAAGCGTCTTTTGGTCTATTGATCGATCGTCGGTTCAAGCCTTCGATTTGAATCAGCCAAAGCTCTCGCAGCACCATAAACTGAGCAATTGATGGTCCAGAGGTCGGACAACCTCGGGTTGCAGAGAGAGGATCCCTGTACCAAGGGTTTCGGCTGAATATAGTTACAATTATTAATAAGCAGTTGCGGACAATTGTCCAGGGATGGTCCCGAAGAAATAACCCCTGAGGAAAGGCGTAACAACCGTGCCGAAAGCTGATTGGCACCTGGGCGAGATGTCGTAAGCAATGTCTCTGGGATACCGTGCGACCTCTCAGAGTATGCAGCCTTATCCTTGCATGCGGGGCTCTACAAGGACAGACAAACCCTTTTTCCAGCTGCTCGTGTGTACAAAAATAACACCATCAAACCACCAAAAAGTGGTAAATGCGGTTCAAAACGATCGAACGTGCAGAGCACCCGACAATGGATCGGCGAAAAATGCTGATCATCCTAGAGTTCAGGGTGCTGAAAATAATTTAGATGGAAACACGATGACGAACCGGCAAAACGCCCACATTGAGTGGACGAATCAACTCAAGGACGACTTGCTAAACTGCTATGATGCCAGCATTATCCCTGTTCAACGAGGCTTTATGGCGCGTATGCATACTCTGTGGTGCCAGAAACACCCAGAGCTTCAGCACGTTTCGATTCAATCGTTGTTACGTCATTGAAATTTGATTCTCACTTCAGTCCTGTTTTGATCCAAAAAAGTTGTACTAAAACGTCGTTTAGTGGTATCAAAATAAAGTGGCATTAGAATGGAGCCACCCGAGACTATATTTTTGGATGACTGTTTCGATACCGAAAACTAGCCTTGAAATGATACTTTTTTTTTACAGTGCTATTCTGAGATTTTTTTGTGCGAGTTGCAATTAAAAGAAGTGAGGGGACTCGACAATTCTGATCTGATGTTACATTTTTCTTTTTTTGTTGTTGCTATTGTTGATTTAAGAATAAGAAAAATAACTATTTTTTTAAATTTAAGCCTACGCCTACCTTATTTGATCTGATCTCTTTCCAGACGGAATTTCACAACTATTTCCAGTTGTGATTTACAACTGGCGATAACAATTTTGCTGACACGAAAAATCGTGCGAATTATTTAAATCAAAATTATTAATGACGGAGGTAATATCGGGAAGCAAATAGGCCATTCGTTGTCCGGACACAAGATAGTTTAGGGCTCTTTGGTCTGACCGAGCCATGATTTACTACGGTCGTGCGGAATCCTAACAATGTTAATTTCACGTACTAACCAGGAATTCAGGGCTGGCCTCGTGTGTGCCAATATATAATGCTTATGGGACCGCGTGGACGTTTCGCGAATATGTATTAACCACAAACCTAGGGGAGGCTGTTTTCACTTTTTTGCAGCTTCAAATTACAACCAAAACAATATTTTCATTAGTCGGGATCCAAAAATTACTAAAAAAATTTATTTCTCACCAAAAGAATGTAAATTTAGATATAAATTTATCTTTAAAGTCAAAATCCAAGTAATCCAAAGATCCAAGTAATCCAGTACAATTCGAAGTAATCCACTTTTAATCCGCCATTATTCAAGTTCGTCGGAGTAATCCACTTATAATCCGGATAATCCACTTCTAATATAGAGTTCTCCAGCTCTAATCCAGCGTAATCCACTTGTAATGCGAAGTAATCGAGCTTAATCCACTTCTAATTTACATAATTCGGAGTAATCCAGCATAATCCACTTGCAATCCAGATAATTCGGAGTAATTTACATAGGTAATCAAAATATTTTTGAACTATTTCCTTAAAAATTTGTTGTTGAAAATTAAGTTTCTTAACTGAAAATTTAACTATTTCATTTTTGGTTGAAAATTAATCTTTTTTAGTTGAATATTCATGTATTTTGTTGAAGATTCGTCTTTTTCAGTCGAAAATGAATCTTTTTTGTTGAAAATTCATGATTTTTGGTTGAAAATTCAACTATTTTCGTAGAAAATTTAACTATATTATTGAAAATTCGTTTTTTACATTCTCATCTCAATGAGAAGGTGTTGGTGTTATTTGAAAAATGACTTTCGCGGATTCCATCAAATGTCGACGTTTTGAGGCACCCTGAGTCAGAAAAAATAGTTTTTATCGTCGTCGTTCTCGTTGTTGTTGGATTGTGCTTTGGCACAATTTTCAAGGGTGTAAAAAGAAAGTAAGAGTTCCATGGATAGCTATTTTTGATAAAAATTCAGAAAGTTATAGCATTTTCAAAATTATAAAAAACGAATGTGAAAATTGTAAGCCAAACAACGCACGATATGAAAAATAGTCAAGTGAATAAAAGCGTTGCTTTTTGAAAAGCCTATGAGGCTTTCATAAAATTTTTTGTAATTTTAATGAAAAATCGAAATTTTAAATCTGATCGCACGAAAAATAATTAAAAATCCTAAATTCTATTTTGCGGTCAAACTATGCAAGATACGGAAAAAAATAAATAGACAATAGTTATTCACCCCAAAAAAGAGCTACAAATTTGACCTGAATAACTTTTTGAATGGAGGCGTAGTTTTTGTTTTAATCGTAAAAAATAACATTAACAATAAAAAACCAAGTTTTTGGAAAAACAACACATCTGTTTCAATATCAATGCATATTATGAATTGTAATAATATAAATTTATTGAAATGATCCATTTTTTAGGGTAGCTCAGAATAAAATTGAATGCAAAATAAGGAACAAATATTAAAGTAATCATGACAAATAAAATGTGTACATTATTTTGCAATATCTGAATAAGCAGTCCCAGAACGTCGTACATAAATAAATATAATATTCATTTTATATAATAGAGTTGAATGTAATGTAGAAAAGTTCGCACTTTGGACAAAATGGAGTGCGAAGCACGAGATGCGTGATGAGAATGTGTTCGTTAAAGCCGAAGGAGCTTTAACAAAAGAGAATTCACAATGACAGACACCGACAAAATTTTATGATTTTCGGAATCTGTGAGTGCCAAAACGTAAAGATCCGTTAAAAACCAGATATAGCAAATTTGGACGATTACATTACACTCTCATGAATGAGAATGTAAAAAAGTACTAAAATCGGAACCAAATTTGCCTCTAGAAATCAATTTGTCCACAGTGTTTTGCCCTGCTGGGGATACCTTATTCTCGATTGTAAAACTAAATTTGCTTAAAAGCCTATAGGGAACAGGTTTTTTGTTTAAAAATATTTCGGTTTGTGTACCTGACGTAAAAAACTGTTTTAGTTAATTCTACGTTATTTTAAGAATTTAAAATAAAATCAAAAATAATTTTTGAATTGAAAATGAAATATAAAACAGTAAAAAAATGCGAATATTTTATTTTTGGTCACAAGTGTCTCAATATAGCAATTTTTTACATGATACTGAGACACTTGCATTATTATTACATTAGACATTTTTTATTTACATCCTCTCCTGGAAAAATGATTCAATCTGAAATCGAATCTGAAAAAGAAATTTAATTGCAGAAATGCAATAGAACAAGTATACAATTCTATTGCTGTGGATTGTTTGGCAACTCTATAAAGATGTTTCTTAAAGTCAATTAACGTCAATTAAGTCTTTAGCCTTTTGTCTCGTGTCGTTGGGTTGAACATTCCAAGTCACACTTTGCTTTATGAGAATGTGATACTTCCAAAATATGCAGACTGTTTAGTTATAACCAAGTTGTTATGGAAGTATTATAAACCAAAAAAGAAACAAGTGTTCGATGTTTTTGGTGCCGAGAAATTGATTGACTTGAATATTTATCAATATTTTTTTACTGTTATGCAGGGTCCTCTGATGGACATAAATTACGAAAAATTAAATTTCTATATTCAGTACAGGATATCTTGGAAAAACATCTTAACGTTTTAGATTAAAAATTGCTGTAAGAACAGATGAAAGAGTTCGGCTTATGAGTGAAATTATTGGTGGCATACAAGTTATAAAAATGTGCGCCTGGGAAAAACAGTTTGAGCATTTAGTTTCTCTTGCTCGAAGGTTAGTTATAATTTTTACAAAAAAAAAAAAAAAAAATGAAAGTAAAATATACCAAAATTCATCAATTTTCAAAAATAAATTTCTTTATCGAAATCGCTTTTCTTTTATCTCAATGCCAATCACGATATTTCAGTTACGAGATCAAAATTGACGTCCTCATTCCGAATGGCAAATTGTACGCTCTTGTTAGACCTGTTGGAGCAGGAAAGGTATTTATGTTTATATTCGAAATCCCGCGCGTGCCTTTTTTTCTTGGCACGATACTTAAATATAAATAAATAAATATGAGAATAATTTCTATTGCGAGAATTACTTGATTCCCTGTGATTTAGTTTTCTACGAATATGTAGCAATTCTCGAATAACTATTTCTTATGTTTAAGTAATTGATGGGTGTACAAATTTAGTGGAAAATAAAAAATAAATCACTGATAGAATTAAATTTTTGTTAGATCATTTTATATTTCCATTCAAAAAATGTTTTATATAAAGGCACACGTTTTATGAAAAAAATAACTGATACAAATATAAGAGACAAAGCATATAAAATAAATAATACTCTGTCAAAAAGTAGATTTTGGAACATTTTGAACACCAAATTTAGAAGCTTTTTGAGCAATTTGCAAGGTTTCAAAAAAATAAAAAAATTCTATAAAAATTCATGTTCCCAGATAATAACAAAATATGCATTTTAGGATCCGGGAAATTTTTTAATTAATTTTTTAAAACAAATTTTTAAAAGAATATCAAAGAAATCTCAGAACAAATTTTGATGTAGAAATTATTGTTTCTAGCTTAAAATTGCATGAAAGTATATAATTTTAACAATTTATGAATTTTCTTTACTGATACTTCTATTCAACATTTTGGCTGAGATTTTTTTCTTTATTGACTGAGAAATCTTTCTTGGTTAAAAATGCAACTCTTTTTTATGAAAATTCCATTTTTTTGGTTGCAAATGGCAAATGGCAGAAAATTGCAAATGCAATTTTCTGTTTTGGTCCCTGTTCAAAATTTCTAAAGTTATATTTGAAAAACGAAACATTTGAGTTTGACTCCATGATAATCCTTTATATCCTGATTTTTATGTATTCGAATAGTATTTTTAATTAACTTCCATAAAAAATTAGGTTAAGCAATACAAAAATGTATGATGTTTCTTATTGAGTTTCTAAATTAAGCTAGCAATGAGACTATTCATACTTTTTTATTATACTATTTATTATATCATATAATGTGCATTCTTATATTTGATAAAAACGTATAAATAATTACTAGTTTTTAGCCAAATTTTATAAAAGCTTTATTATTTATAATTTTTTATTTTTAAGACTTCTAATTTCAGCTAGCCTTCGATTTGATGTTTAAGTTCAACTTTAAAGTTAGAATATTCTAGTTGAAAAGTCACTGACTTATCAAACAGCCCTTGTACTTTTTCTCTGGAACAATTTTTTTAACTGAAATGTTCCAATAAATTATTTGTAATATGCTGCTTTTGTTTTTACTTTCAAATTCTTACTAAATAAAATTAGTATAACTATAATCATTATAATTAATGTTTGGAAGATGATATTACCATTTAAAGATGCTAACGTCCGAGTTTTTGAAATTTTAATTAATATAAATTTTGATATTAAAACGATTACTTCGGACGAATAAAATTTGAGAAACAAGAAAAAATATGCCTCCGCCTGGATTTGAACCGGGAATGACACTATCCATGAGCGGAGCGTTAACCGAGTACGCCACCGAGTCTGCAGCAGATATTTTCTTCTTCTCCATGGATACCTACTTGCAGGGAAGTATTATACGTATTTCTCAACTGTGACAAATGTATCATTTTTTATCAACGTAGGTTTAATCGTTTTAACATCAAAATTTATATTAATTCAAATTTCAAAAACTTGGACGTTAGCATCTTTAAATGGTAATAACATCTTCCAAATATTAATTAGATTAAACCTACGTTGAGCAAAAATGGTATATCTGTCGCAGTTGAGAAATAGTTATAGTACTTCCCTGCAAAAAGGTAGCTATGGAGAAGAAGAAAATGTTAACGCTCCACTTATGGATAGTGGCGTTTCCGGTTCAAATCCGGGCTCAGGCAGATTTTTTCTTGTTTCTCAAATTTTATTGGTCCGGAGTAATCGTTTTAACATCAAAATTTATAATAATTGATATAATCATTATATTATTTTTTATGCTGGAAAATTGTACTAAAATTTTTATATTTCTTACTAATAATACATCTAAAATTAATAAATCATTTAAATTTTGGAGCTTTACAATTTGCAAAGAAATCACAAATTAAATGAATATTTAAATTAAACATTTAACTATTAAAATTTAAATATTATTATTACGCATTTTTAAAACCACCTATCCATATAAATTGTGTAAAACGAAAAAATATCCTCCGTTAGCCCTGGCTTTTCAGCGCAAAAGCTTGGCTGAGATTTTGTCGCCAAAATCCAAGCGATGCATTAGCGTAATTAGCTAGAGCGTGCGGTTTAGATTTAGGTTGTTCAGGTAGGGTTCGAATCCCCAGCGCGGGCGATTTTTCATAGTGTTTTGCGTGCGATTATGTTTGTAGGTGGCCGTGTCTGCAATTGCGTAATTTCGAAAATAAATCAAGTGCAATTAATATAAATAAAACAGCTCTTTTTTTGCAAATTTATTTATCTGTTTCAAGCTGCTGTAATGTATAGGGCAATATGGGCCGCGGAAATATTCCGCATAGAGCCGGATAAAAAACGAAATAATCTCAATTTATTAAACCGTATAAGAATCCGTATAGAGCCTGACAAAATACCGCATAGGGCAATATGTACAGCGGAAATATTCCGCTTAGAGCTAGATAAAGAACCAGATGGAAAAAATTTTATACACCGACTAAGTTCCGTATAGAACGGTATTAAAAGTCGGACACAAAAACCGTAGAATTATCCGGATAGAATCCGATAAAAACCGTATAGGGCTTTAATGGACACCAAAAGTATTTCGTATAAAACTGGATAAAAAACCAGATAGAAAATGTTGTATACACTTACCAAATTCCGCGTAGAACCAGATTTAAAACCAGTCACAAATACCGTATAAAAATCCAGATAGATGCGAAGAAATTCCTAATCCTATCCGTCTCTATCGAATCCTATATGTCATTTTAAGCAGGGTACCCTTTTCAACATCACCAGGGAGTGGGAAGGCACACGTGTGACTGGGTACAGAAATAATGTTGATTAAACCCCTACCCCTTTCCAACGTATCCTGGCAGGTGGTAAGGCTCCCATGTGACTAGCCACATAAATAATGTAGGTCACATACCTCCCATCCATCTCGCAAGTGCCGTGGCATATTTTTGGTAACGAATATTTTGGGTACAGTCGTTGCAGTTCCCTTTCAGGGTCTTGATACCTTTCCTCCTTTTCTTTCTCCTTGGCAGTGATGTTGTATTCGGAAGGAGCCGAGAATTCGATCAGATTGCAGTTCGGCGACTTGAGACTTTACAGTTTCGAATTGTTCAAGTAGGAGCGTATTTTGCTCGGATATTTTTTTTCAAGTCAGTCGATAGAGAATCGTAGGTGGCTAAGAGATTTGATACAGTTGAGTTACATTCAACCATTGTTTTGTTGTGAGCCTGGATGTTTAAGCTCATTTGAGAGCCATTAGCTTCGACTTTCTCTAACCTCTCACTAATGGTGTTCAATTTCAATAGCATTTTCAATGCGACGGGATCGGGAGAACTTCTTTCGGCTGGTACGACTCTAGTAGATTCCAAATTATGGTCACTTAACGAAGGAGAATTGTTGTGGGGCCCAAGGTTGCTTAGCAGAGTAAAATTGGACCTATGCGTAATTAGTGAATTGAGGACATCCTCGTCGATAAGCTCTTCTGCCTCTTCCTCCTCAACATCCATGGCAGGCTGGAGTTCACTGATTGACAACGAGGTAACTCCTCCAGGAGCATTATCATCCGCAAAGCAGTCTCGATGGGAGCCGCAGACAAGTACGGCTCCACCTTTCTTTTGTTCAAACTCGTAAAAGTAGCCGCATCTCGCATGGAAAGCAACATTGAAGGAGCTGCAAATTCTCGCCTTTGCAAGTTTTCAATTTCTTCATTGCAAGTTTTGCGAGTTCGATCAGTTGTAACTTGCTACGTTCGTGAGGAAGAGCCAAACATCCTGATCAAGTGAAAAAATAAAAAAATAAAATAATAAAAAATAAACTATGGGCGATTCAAGTATTCCGTAACGAAGAGTGGAGCGCCTACCGACGAGCAACCTGCTTACCAGTAGCGCACACTAGGTGGCTTGCCACGAGTTACGGTAGAGTTACGTTAGAGTTCTATTAGTGACGTCACTTCAAGACTCCCTGCACACCGGAGCACAATTCTTGATTTGCGGCCTCAAAAAAGGAGATACAAATAAAGATGTTTCATACCTGAAGGAGACTGGCTGAGGGGTCTTATGAGAACTGCCAGTTCGGGTAAATTATGTTAAAAAAGCCGAGAAAAACACTTGAGATGCCACTGCCACATAGGCTCCACACTCTTCGGAGCACACGGAAAATTCTTGAAAGGAGATTACCACTGATTTATAACAGAAACTAACTCTGAAAGGCACACGAAGTTTAAGAATAATGCACAAAAAATTAAAATACCGCGCGCAGAAATAAAAGAATTGCAGCGAAAGTCCAAAAAGCTCGAGCTGTCGCACAAACACTGCGGCGCTGAGCTTCTAGCAAAACTTTTGGATGCTGTCTCATCAAAACTTGGATTCAGAGACGTCCCAAAATATTGCTGGTGCGACGCTTAGATCGTTATTGATTGGCTTCAAGGCCACCCATCTGGCTGGGCAACTTTTGCAGAAAACCAAGTGGGGGAAATACATTCCACTCTTATGGATCACATTTGGCGACACGTGCCTACAATGTTCAATCCTGCTGATTGCGCAGCTATTGGTTTTGACTCTAATGAGCTAAAGAATTCATCTCTCTGGTGGCATGGGCCCAACTGGTTGACTGAATCGCCAAATAATTGGCCTCAGACAATCGTACGACCTATCAAGGTTATGGATCAAGAGACATAAGAAATACTAGGAACCTCAAAGATGAACATCAAGGTGAACCTGGCCACCTTGTCTTAAATTCAGGACCTTCATGGTCGATATTCCTCCTTGCAAAAACTGATTCGAGTGACAGCCTATATCTAAAGGTTCTGCAGACTTCAATTTTGGCTCAAGTCTGCTCAGGTTCGTCATTACCAGGCAGAATGCATGGCCCTGCGGAACAAAGAGAAGATCTCAAGGAAGAGTGAGCTCTTGAAGTTGCATTCTTTCCTGGACGGTAATGGAATCCTGAGAGTAGGAGGTCGTCTTCAGAATTCACTGTTGCGTAACATGTAAGCGTTTTAGGGCGCGAACACCTGCTCAACTTATGGGTCAGCTGACCACTGACCGAGTCTCAGAGTCGAGGCCGTTCGCTTGTGCCGGAGTGGACTACGTTGGCCCTTACAACATTCGGGCTTTACCAGGACGAGGAACTAAATCCTATAAAGGATATTTCTGTCTCCTCATCTGCCTCTCAACACGAGCGATACATCTAGAGGCACTGTCTGGCTATACTGTAATTTCCATTACCCTACGTATAAGTATTTTTGAATATATTTTACTTACAGTACTTAGTAAGCTGATACCTCTGTAATTATTGCAGTTGTTTTTATCTCCCTTCCTTTTGTATATGGGTACGATAATATCATGAAAAATAAAAATTGTACATTATTTTGCTATATCTGAATAAGCAGTACCAGATCGAGGTACAGAAATAAATACAATATATGTTAGATATGATAGTGTTGAACATAATGTAGAAAAGTTCACATTTTGGACAAAATCGAGTGCGAAGCACGAAGTACGTGATAAGAATATGTTCGTTAAAGCCGAAGGAGCTTCAACAAAAGAGAATTCGCAGTCATCAAATTACAGTTGTTAACGCTTTGACCTTTAATTTTAAAGAGTCTGTCCACAAATGTGTGCAAAATCCAAAGACCGAGCGCGTAGCGCGAGATAAATACATTATCGAGCGCGAAGCGTGAGATAAATATATTCTCGAACGCGAAGCGCGAGAACCAACAGTCGCGCGCCCTAGGTGCGCTCAAGCTTGCGAGCGAAGTGAGCCGCGCGTGTAACGCGCAATGAGAATGTGCCCGCGCAGCGGGCATATTTTTTTAACATACTTTTGTTCACTTTCTAATTGTAAACAGATGAATTTAGAGGAGCATGCAGGCACAATATCCTACTGGAATTTTAACTTAATAAAAATGTACAAACTTATATGGTTTTCAACATCTTCAAAAATAAGTTCTCAAGAGAAAACCAAATTTCCAATAACATCCAGATATCGATTTTCAACTAAAATTATGAATCTTTAAAAAAAAATCCAACAAGAGTTAAACATTAATAAACAAAATAGTTTGATTTCCAACCACAGATATCATTTCCTCACCAATAAGAATAATTTTCTGCCAAAATACGGATGATTATAAAAATACATAAATTTCTAATCAAACTTTTGAATATTCAACTAAAAAAAAAAGTTTTCTATCAAATATGGAATATTGAAATTTGCAGTATAACAAATTACTTTGAAAAATGAATTTTCAACTGGTTTAATTCAACAAAACAGACGAATTTGTAACAGAATAGTTGAATCTTGAACCACGCGGAAGAGTTTTAAAAATAAAAGATTAATATTCTACCCAAAAAGGAAAAGTTTCAATCGGAAAGTTAAGTTTTCAATCAAGTACTTGAATTTTATACGAAATTCTTGAATTTTTAAGCCAAACAGGGGAGTATTCTAAAAAACGGTCGCTTTTTCAACCCGAAAATGTGAATTTTCGATAAAAACGTAATTCAGAAAGAAATAGTTCGATGTGCACTACAATGATGAATTTTATAATTTAACTTTTGGCTTGAACATTCGACTATTTGCTTTTTGGTTGAACTTGAATTGTTTCGGTGGGTATTTGACATTTTTTTAACATTCATCTTTGTAGGTTGAAAGCTGAACTGTTTGACATGAAAATGTAACTATTTTCTTTTAATTCCGATTATTTTCCTGAAAATTGAACTATTTCCTTAAAGAGTCATCTTTGTAATTTAAAATTGATCTTTCTTGATTAAAAATTGTTTTTCGTTGACAATGTTTCAAATAGTGGTAATGCACTCGGGGTCTTCTTCTTTGGTTGAGAATTCTAGTTTTAAATTGTTGATGAAAAATTCATCTATTGTGGTGAAAAATTCTACTACTTGATTGAAAATGATAACATTCTTTTGAAGATGTCTCCTTCTTGGTTGAATTGGACTATTACTCATTCAAAATCAAAATCTTTTCTGTCTGACATGTGAGCTATACTATCTTTTTCGCTGACAATGATTCTTTTAGAATAAAAAAAAATCATTATTGAAAGTTTTCAGTACTCTGTTAAAAAATAATTATATCTGTTCAAAATTTATCTCAAGAAATATAAATTGCTGAAAATTTATTTTTGTTGTTAAAAATTTTTTTTTCATGAAAATTCAACAGTTAGAATTTTTGAAAATTCGTCTTTTTTACTGGAACTCACCTTTTTTTGATTTGAAATAAAAAATTTGTTGGCTTTGCGGTTAGGAATATTAAGTATCATTTTTTTTATTGGACATACATTTTTTTCCTTACAAATTGAACAACTTGATTACATTTTTTTTCTTCGATTACTGATAAGTCTTTCTTGGGTTTGAAATTTATATTCTGTTAAAAAATCTTTCGTTTTTGCAAATTCATCCTTTTTGGTACAAAATTATTCTTCTTAGTATAACTATTAGTTATATATTCCGTTAAAAATGCAACTACTTCGTTGAATATTCATAGTTTTTGGATGAAGTTTACTGTCCTTGATTCACAATTGCAACCTTTTTACATTCTCATCCAGAGAAGGTGTTAGATTTGTGTAAAATTTGACCCCCCCGGTTTTTGTCAAATGTCCAATGAATGGGATTTACCGCGGTCCTACTGGGAGCCGATGTCATTTTTTAGATGATAGTTGCTCCCAGTGGGACCCTGCTGTGGTGTTAACCTTATTTTTCAATTATATATATATATATATATATATACATATCATGGATTTTCTAATCTCTATTATAATTGAATAGTTTTTAATAATTTAGAGAAAGAAAGGGAAGTGAAGAAATGACTTTTCCCCCTTTCTATTACTGGTGGTTTTCAACGCCCATTTCTCTATTTAGTCTTTCTCAAGGAGGCGGACTTTATAATTTGGAATCAATTCTCCTGTGCTAAGTGGTAGAAGGACATTTTTCCTCCTTTAATGAGTTTTTATTGAGGGTGGGGGATCACTGGAGCTTTTCTTTTTCTGGGCCCTTTTTTGTCATAAATCTGGAGTTTTCAAAGGTTGACGGTTCACCTTGTTTTAAGTTCTCCACTTTTTTTTGTGTGTGCGCGCGTTGTAATATAAACAAGAACAAAAAATGTCTGATTTCAACATTGAAGAGCTATTATATTTAGACATTCCTAGCGAATTAACTTGTTTATACGAAAGTTACGATGATTAATTAAAAATTATTGATTTGGTATCTGAAAGTGATCGCGAGTGTTTGAGGGAGTATTTTGGATCATCGGTGGATGTTTTGGCGGTAAATAATGTACCTAGCCCGTCTTCGTCTCTAATGTTCAAAGAAAATATTTCGGGATCATAACGGATACTGAAAATGATGTGTATCAAACCGAAATTGGGGCACTAATTAACTTGTGCAAAAGAAAAAGGGTAGATGATGAGGGTAACGCAGGGGCACCTCAGGAGTTAAAAATATATTGTGGTGATAACGAAAACATCTGTGGTAGACCAATTATAAATGCAAATTGCTTAGAAATCCGCGAATCTAGAGCTTGAGCGTAACAGACGCATTTTAAGCGACATGGTTTTGTGGAGAGGATATGAAAGAGCCGGGCAAATTATTGTGCGGCATAGTAATATCAACGTGAAGGGTCCTGCTTTTTGGAATTGCTTACCAGAAATTGAGGTGATCAAGGAGGTCTGGTTAGAGGAGCTTGAAATATATGGATTGTGTGGAGTACTGTCTTGGAAATTATTATTTCCAGATGAATTACTCTATAACAATAAATATAATTTTAATAATAAACATAAATTCTTTTTTAGGTCCCTGCTTCACATGTCACTCAGGTAAAAAATATAAGACAAATTTTGCCTGAAAGTGACGTCACAATTTGTAATGAATTGATCACGAGCCCCGACAAGTGAATGGGATTATCAAAAAAAAATATTAGAGGAGAAAAAATATAATTTGAAGAAAGATATAGATTCCGTGTTACCAGCATGGTCAGACTTTTAATATTGACGGACATCAATTTAAAATTAGTGGCTCGACTCTTTTCCGAGTAAGTAAGACTTCTTTATTTTATTATTATTTATTTTAATTTTTACTAGGTATTTCGTTAATTACTATCTGTTTACAGGTGGGTCCATTTGACTCGTGGATAGGTCCCTTTTTCGAGCTCCGTATAGTAAAGTATAAGGCGTTCTCCATCCAAGTTCCAAGGAAATGGACTTTCAATGGTGCTAAATATTCAAAAGACGGAATGCTCGAATTAAAGGCATTTTTGTATAACTGAAGATATCCTGAACTTATCATGAATTTATATGAAATTTAATGAACATTACCTGAATAGCGATTTCATATCTTTAAGGTATTAATTTTAATATACATTAGTATTTTAAATTTAATACTATTTTGAGCAGTGTTTGTGTATAATCATGAGGCGTAATATATGATTATTATTTGTTCAATTTGAAATTTTGATCTTTGCCGCCAAGCATCCAACGCCATCTGGTTTTCAATTTAGTTCTATAGTATATAGGGTCTATAGCATTAGTCTAGGCGAGTTTTTGAGTTAACGCTTGTGATACGTTCGGTTGGACGATACGCTGTAATAATTTCAAGTTTAAATATATATTTTTTGAAACGTGCATTACGCCTTTTTACACACGAGAAAATAAACTTACAATGTCATATTGTAAACAATTTTGGTAGCAGAGCGTAGTTAGGGGAACGGCGCCAAATGCGGCGCGCATAAAGGAAAATGCACGATTAAAATTTAAATATAAAGTAAAAGATTGTAATAAAATATATTTTGTTTAGGCCAATGTCTTACCAATGCTCTATGCATGGAGATAATTTAATTGAAGTTCATTAAAACAGTTAATTAATGTGTTTTCCAAAAAGCTAATGTTTAAATCAGGTGCAGGGTCGTTACGAGAAGCTACATAATTTTGATTTTTACTTAAAATAAAAGAAATTCCCAGTTAACATTCAATTTATAATTTAATATGTAAGCATGCAGAACAAGGTCCTTATAATTGAATAAGGTGCAGAGTCGTTACAGGCATCACACGCAAAGTTAAGTATTTTTTTTACCCCACAAACTCACGTTTATTATTTTAATTCAAAAATAATGAATTAAAATAAATTATTAATGTTTGAAGGAGAATCTCAGACAGTGCACTTTCCTTTCTAAATCTTAGTATGTACTTAAAATGAAGAACTCTGGCTTCATTGGCAGTTTTCCTTCTTGTTGGAGCAGAGACCAAGCATGTCTCTCCACCCCGAGCCTTTTGGAAGAAGTGATTGAGTCCTCCTTGATTTATGAATATATTACCTGGTGGCTACCTAAATCGGACCCACGCTATCCCCACTTATGTCTGCGTTTGCGCACATAATTCATCGATTGTATAATTTGCAGTCATGTACCTCATAAATTCGTAAGAACTGATAACACTATTTATATAATTTTTTACGTTTATTCCGAATCCGAAGTTAACATGCAAAATTTATATATAGCATGTACTATAACGGCCTATTTGAAGCTTTATGAAATTGATATAAATTCTAAAAACTATTTTCAAAGAATATTAAGAATTATATTCGTGCTTTCGCATTTTGATTGTTTTAAGATTTACTAAAAAAAAAAGCAATTGTGTTGAATCAAGAGTATTGGTCTTATTTGTCAGTCCATTTCAAAGATAATTTTGTTAAACTGACGCTGATTCAATTTCGAAAAGATCGTTCAAGGACGATAAAAAAATGGACTCACTTCTTATTCGAGTTGAAAAATTACAATAAAACAATAATTATTCTGAATTTGTACTGCCTGCTTTGCTCTTTTTATTGATATTTTTTACAAAACACATATAATTAGTATATTTACTATAAAAGAAAAAAAATTTATTCTGAATTGAATTTCTTAATTTCTCTAATTGTTACTAACAAATTAATTAATAAAGATGATATATTCTGCTTCTTCGATGATTTAATTACGTGAAAGTAATAACTAAGCATAAGCGGGCACTAAAAGAGAACAATTGTCATTGTTACAAATAATTTTTGATAACAAATTAATTTATACCGCACTTCTGTACGGTACAGTTAAACTGTTAGACTATTATTTATCTGAAGTTGTAATTTTTTGTAATAAAAGAGAGAAAGATGCATACGTTGGAAAATTTAAAAAACTGTAATTATAATTTGGCACAAATGGAAAATTCGCCTTCTTGGATGAAAATACAATTTTTTTTTAATTGTTCGCATCCTTTACGCTCACGTATTGCGTGTGGCATCGTGGAATTTGATCCTTGAGTTTGGCGCCCAGAAAGAAGGAACGCATGCAGGGGCCTCCCTTGAGCAGTGGGGTAGGTGCGTGCAAGAGAGGGGGAGAGAGACCCATCATATCAGTATCAAACGAAGATTCGAGGCCTGCAGACGTGAGAAGGTTCGAGATTGCGAGTGCCTGCGGTTAGTGACAGGGGTGGATCCTCTGTACGTGATTTTGATGTGCTCTCAATTTGTTGACCAAGTGATGTTCTCTTAATTTGTTGACCAAGTGATTTTCTGTTGAGTGGTTGAGGGTGACGAGGATTGACTCCTCGAGAGTGGCAAGGTGTTGCCTGAGATGTACCATTCATTTGGGTTATGCTTGCGAGGTCTGTAACTTTGAGGATGAGGTAAGAGGGATCTCTCTTAGGCTTAAATTTACAACAAAGTATGATATGTTTAAGTCGAATTGTAATCTGTGTTAATTTTGTGTGTTAGATTGCTTTTGAATAAATGTGTTCTGCCCCATCAGCTTGCCCCGGCTTTTCCCTCAAACCGTGAGGGTTTTTATGCCTAGGCAAGTTGTTGTTGTATGTTAATGATCCGCAAAGATTGCTGCATTTTCATTTCAAGGAACCCGACTACTCATTCCTTTCCAATTCCTCTTATGCAATATTTGCAAAAATTAGAACATTACAAACATATTGAAACAAGTCTTTCAAAGATTTGACTTGAATTTCGGATCCATTTTTTACCCAAAAAAAAAGTTATTTTGATTTAAAAAATTGTAATAATTCAGGGAAATCAAGGCGGTTTGATGTGCAGTGAATTTTTTTTCTATTTCGAAAAATCCAATGTTCCAAGCGTTCTTGAATTTGTATTAAAAATTCGAATAAACGAATGCACCAGTACTCTGTCGAGTACATATATTGCGCAATATTATGGAAACGGTTCAGGCGAGTGGAAAAGTCGCGGTCCGTTAGGCTTTGTTAGCGTTAGTGTTTTTGTTGGCATACGACCATTTGCCAACTAAAAATCAATATTATGGAATCAAAAAACGACGAAAATATTTTGCGGGATAGTGAGTTTTGTGGCATGACGTCAATAGATGGAATTGTCAGCCGTCAGGGAGGTTAGTAGGTGGTACTACAACTGCACACGACTTTTTGGAGAAAATCTCCGAAACGCAAAGGTACGTTATAAAGGTCTCGATAGTAATATTTTTGAAGTGTTTCGCGTAATACAATCAACTATACGAAATTTGAGGTGAGAGTTCCAATGACGTCGTCGAAAAATACTCAATTTAAACCAGCGAGGGCGCTCTTCGGGACTGTACTCTTCGTACAGGGACCATAGTGAGAGATGACGAAACTGCGAAATTTAAAATAAGTGCGTGTAGGGGGTTTTAATTAAGTAAACTTTAAAATAAGCGGTCTTGAAATAAACGAAAGTTTACTGTATTTGAAATGAATAGGCCCTTTTCTAAGCATAAGCTAACTAACTTTTCCCCGTTATAGTTTGTTCTTGCATCCCCAAATTCACCTAAAACCCTTTCTGTATCTACATCTTGACGTTGGACGCAGACCCATCCGTTCATATCTCCTAGCAAAATTATTCATTTACGTTGATCGCAAGTACTAATCGTATCATTTAAAGTGTCCCAGAATGCGTCTTTGACTTCCCTCGGGTCACTATCAAATGGGGCATAGCACGCTACGATGAATAATCTTCTGATTCCTACCTTGATTCTAGCCCAAAACAATCTGGGAGATACAAAATCATGATCTTTGAGATGCTGTCTTCCTTTTTCATTCATAATTAAACCGACCCCTTGACTACCATATGATTCGCTATCTATTTCTGACCAGATTTTAAAACCACCTTTCAATACCCCATTTTCTATGTTTCTACATTCGCGACCCTTTTTCTTCGTCTCAGGTACTCGCTAAAATATATCTATATAATTAATTTATTATTTATTTATTTATATTTATTTGTTATTTATTATATTTATTATAATAAAATATCTAGTTTCCTTACGTGCATAGTTTCTCTTATCTTAAGATCATTCACTCCTCTAGCATTCCAAACACCCAGTCTCCATTCATCGCCTGAAACTCGAACTTTACGGTTACCGTGTGTATGTCAGTCCCACCAAAACTTCTGTTACTGGGTATGGGGGGGGGGAACCGAGAGTCGCAATTAGTTGATGTTTTATGCTGAGAAGGTCACCAATCTTCAGTAGCGTTGTATTAGATAGGAGTTCATCTGTTCCCATTTGCCAATTTCTGGCCTACCTCTAGACAGGGAACCAAAAACTCTTTTTTTCAGAATTTTATTATGAATATATATATATATTCTACTAAAAGCATAATTCTTGAAATGTAAACGAAACAGTCATTTTTTAAAAGAATTATTTTAGTGAACAAAGAGCAAAACGCATTCTGAAATAGAAGTCAGATTTTCTAATCTCAATTTTTGAATTTTCAGCCAAATTGAATGGATAAAGTGTTTTAAGGTCGTTTCATTTCTGGCATAGAAAGAGTATTATCCCCCCCTGACACAAAAGATAGTTGAATTTCAAACATTTAGAATTATTATTAACAATAATAGTAGTGACTTATTTTGATATTTCACTAGAATTCCGCCTTTGTCTTCAAAGCTTCTCCTTAATTTTTGATTGGGAATTTATAAAAAGAAAGAAAGGAATTTAAACAGTGCCTTTACAGAAAAATATTTGAAAAATAATCGCGCAAACCAAGTGGACCGGTTAACTGGGCAGTTAGTGTTTTATTTTCCGAAAGCGAGTAGTTCGACCTCTCCTAAGAAGCAAAATTTCAAACTGGCGACAAAAAATTTTCTGTGTACTTTGTCAAATGACAATACCTACCCGTTGGAGCATACAAAAAAAAAGCAATCGAAACTCCTTAAAATTCTTCGAAGTCCTTTCCCGAAGACCCGAAAATTCTCTCAAATTTGGGAATATTCCAATCTAATTGAAAAACTTTCTGAAATACTGTGAATTCCCTAATGAAGTATCATAAGATGCCATGAAAATTTCATTGAATCCTATATTTCTTGAAATCTGAGATTTAGAAACGCCACCGAACGCGTCCTCGGGTTGCGGATAGAGGGTCCCTGTACTAAGGGTTTCTGCTGAATATGGTTACAATAATTGGTTCAAAAATCCGTCTACAACGCATTTCGCAACCAAATGAGACAAACCAAAGTGCAAAATACTCGGAAAGGGTTCTTCTTTAGCGCATCATTGCCAGAAAGTTGTGAAATTGCTTTTCTAAACTCCACATTTTACACGAAAAAAATCTCCATAAAAACTTGTTGTACAGCGAAGTCAATAACTGAAGAATCGATTCATTTAATCATCAATTATGTACCTGAATAGTCTGATTCTTGTAATACTTCTAGCCTATATCCCCATAGTTCGATTGACATAACCTCAAAAGCTAGTTAGTTAGTAAGTTAGTTATAAATTGGGCGAGGAGCCCTTGGAGAGCTCCCCTGGCGCTTAAGCTAGAAAGCCTATTGCACCACACCCTTATTTATTCACTCTCAGCAGTTGACCCGATACCTCTTGACGAAGCCTAGTATGTCGACTACTGATCGTGCAGTAATTTCTTCCGGTTCCATAAAATGGGCCCCGAGGGTCTGTTGCATGAGCCTAGCTAATGCCGGGCACTGGCATAGTACATGCAGGGATGTTCCATCATCCCTGCCGCATCTCCTGCACTCAGTCGTGGGGTTATAAAGTCAAAGCTCTCAATAAGACCGCTACGAATAAGATTGCTTCCCCTCATCCTTGCTCGAGCTCGCCGAGGCGCTTCCGCCACTCTCACGCTGACTTCGAAATTCCAGCCAGCCGATACCAATAGTGCCGCCGTAGAAATTGCAATTTTTATGGATTTTAGGAGAGTTTTTTTCATATTACACAAATATATGGAATACTAATTGTGATATTTTCATATTTTATAACATTTTTCGATATTATATTTGGATAATATAAAGAAACTCTTCTAAAGACCATAAAAATTGCGATTTCTACGGCGGCACTATTGGTAGCGGCTGGCTGGAATTTCGTAGTAGCAATATGCTATTCCCAGTACCGGTTCTGGCCCTATGTATTCACTTGCTGCGTGACGTTTTGCCAGCTGGTCCGCCTTTTCGTTGCCCTTGATCCCTGTGTGACCAGGGACCCATATGAGAGCCACATTATTTCTTTCTGCAAGTTGGTGTAATGCTTTTTTGCACTCCCAAACCATTTCTGATGTTATGTCTGGTTTCCCTATTGCAGCCCATCGAAGGACGGCCAGGACCTCCGCCTGAAAGACAGTAGCATGTCGACCAAGTGGTACTCCTATCCCTTTCCTTCTCTTGCTGTCATAAATTCCTGCTCCTGACCATCCCTCATCCCTGAAGGCATCTGTGTACCAGATTTCCCCTTGGTGGAGCGGGTTACCATTTGGTTTCCACAGATCCCTGCTTCGGATGCAGACGCGAAAAGTTTTGGCAAAATTGAAGCGTTTTGTTACTTTATCTTGCCCCATCTGTAGAATTGGCAACGCGCTGATATCACTCGGGAGCCTAGTGTGTCTAGGCCCCCGAGTCCATCTATTTGCTCTTGCCAGGCAGTCCATCGCATGTGCCACTCTAGCGGTTATCGCACTATTTAGGGGTTCCTCACAAAGCATGAATCCTATCGCCGCTGTGGGCGCAGTCCTCATTGCTCCAGTCAAACCCCTAAATGCTAGCATTTGTAATCTTCGCAGCCTGTCCTGCATTGTTTTAAGTTACGCCCGTGGCCACCAGACTACGGCCGCACGTGGAAGACTGGGTTTTAGGACAGAAGAGTAGAGCCATGCATGCATTTTAGGCCCTAGACCCCACGTCAACTCAAAGACTCTCCAGCACATCCAAAAAGTCATTACAAACTTCCTGTATTGTGTCTCCAGGTGCTTTTCCCAGTTCAGCTTGCTATCTAGAATGACTCCCAGATATTCAACTAAATCTGAAAACGTCAGCTTCCCACCACATAATACAGGAGCGTCAACTTTCGGAACTTTATAGCGACCTCATAACATCCATGAGCGTCTCCAAATGAGCCCCCCTGACTAGGATGACAAAGTCATCGGCATATCCCTGAGTATAATACCCCTCTTTATTTAGCCTTCGAAGGAGGCCGTCCACCACAATGCACCATAGGAGGGGCGACAGGACACCCGCTGTGGGCATCCCCATGGAGCTATTTCCCTTATTAGGCCCTCACGCCATCTGGTTTCGAATCTTCTCCGGCGTTGCATGCTTCCTATCCAGCATACAAGCTGGTCCGGCACGCCACATCTCAGAGCCTCTCTGTAGATGACTTCTGGAGGAGTATTGCTGAAAGCACCCTCTATATCCAAGAAAGCGCCCACAGCATACCCCTTTTGTTCCTTTTTAGATGACAGTTACTCCCAGTGGGACCCTGCGGTGGTTGTTAACCTTTAGTTTTTATATATATATATATATATTCATAGTACTGCTTGAAAATGTTAATGTACCTTTACTATCTGGAATCCACATAATTTTTGTCGTGGGATAAGGATGATCGAAAGTGCTCTTTGCACTGAACTCGGCAGTTTCTTCATCCAGTGATACGATTTGAACTTTATTGTTGTATTCTTCCACGAAACTTCCAAGAGCCAGTCGAAATCTCTTGTCGGGACGCACTGACCAGTTCATACTGTACAGAGGCCATGGTGCCTCATACTTGTATATTTCCTTTCTCTTCTGTGGACCGCCCATCAGCGCCATATTAAGTATTATTGATTTTACTGAAATAAGAAAATCAAATATTATCTTGAACTGCAAAAAATATCGATAAAAGATGCGTTAGTTCGTGTGGAAGTTTTATTATAAATGTAAATTAAAGTATTCTAAACGAGCGAGAATATCAGAAACCGGATTGGCACAGAGGTAATAGAAGTTCCTGTCAGTCCAGTATTTTTATCGCGTTATTCCTAAAAAAAATTCTGTACGAATAGAAAATTCAAACAAAAAATGTACAGCAAACTAATTTCTCCTTATTATGGTGATTTCCAAAAAATTGACCATTTTAGGCAGAAATTACCCGTGCGCCAATGTACTCGTACCACGCGCTATTTTTGGAAACAACCGTCCAAAAAAGTTGTAGCACAAAGACGGCTCCGAAACAGAAACAGTAAGAGACCTGTAACGTAACCTTTTAGCTTTGCCGATGCACATGATACCCTATCTCTAAAGTGCGCCTGCATAACTTTACCCACCGGTGTTCAAAATAACTATATTTCAATGTGCGCATATACAATTTTCCAGAAAAAATATTAAAACGGTTATTTTCTACAAGTATCTAGTGAACTTTTGGAGATACGAAAAAATGTACAACATTTTTAGATTCGCCTTCAGAGCTTTTTGCAGCACTGTTGCCTTGTTTCGAGTTGGACTTTAAGACGTAGAATAATGTCTCGCTCGCGGCAAGATTTAGAAAGCGTCTTGAACATGTCCGTGCAATGTCCTGATTGGGGGGTAATTGAAGACTTAGCCAAGTCGAATTATCTTCATTCGGGGTATTACTTAACGGCATATGATATAAGGTCCCGGAAGCTACAGAAAAAAAATTTTGTGCCCGGTAATTTTGGTAAAAAAATTGTAGTAATTCTAACTGCAGCTAAAGCCACAACTTCAGTACGTGAAACTCGGAAACTGTTAATGGTATCAAATTCTTCTATGAACAGGCATTTAGTGCTAATTAAGTACTCGCGATCCATGCTATGCACAAAATCCGGTCATTTTTTTCTAAACTAAAAACGAGTAGTAATGCTGGCTTCAGCTATCTCCGGTGTGTGAAACTCGGAAACAATTAGTGATATAAAATTCTCCTTTGCTCAGGAATTTAGTGCTTATCAAGTACTCTGGATTTGTGCTATGCACAAAATCCGGGCACTTTTCTTTTACCAAAGCGAATAGTAATGCTGGCTTTAGCTGACTCTGACATGTGAAACTCAGAAACTGTTAGTGATATCAAATTCTCCTTTCGCAGAAATTTAGTGCTAATTAATTGCTCTCGATCCATGCTATGCGCAAAATCCGAGCACTTTTTTTTACCAAAACTAGTAGTATTGCTAGCTTCAGCTGAGTCCGCTACGTGAAACTCGGAAACAACTAGTGATGCCAAATTCTCCTTTGTGCGTGAATTTTGTGCTTATTTAGTGCAAAAACTTGATGACTCTTTTAGTAAGTATCACATGCCGTTAAATTCTAAATGATCCACTACCGCATACCGATGCGGTGATATATATATATAGGCATATATCAGACTGTCACGTGACCAATTCTTTCAGGCGAACTTACTCATAAACTAATAAGTCGAATGGTTTTACTACACCAGAAAGACGTTCGTCTTTGTTTTCCTCATATGTGTTTGGTACAAGAAATTCATTCGAGTTATTACTTTATGCGCAAGTTCGTAGGGGGGGGGGGGGGGGAAAGAGTAATACATTACGAGAATGTCAAAATCCCAGCTGAGGAACTCGCGGTTGAGTGCTCGAGGTGAGTGGTTCGCTTTGTCTGTTTCTCCTGACTGTTATGGTACTTTTTGGAGTGTTTGTGGCGTGCTATGTCTCGCCATTCTGAAATTAATTAAACATGAAAGTTGAATGGTTTTGTTTTGAAGTGAGATGTTTGTGTGCATTTGCCAGCAAGAAGCGCAGCAGCGCCGCCAGCGGATTAGTTCACGGCTGGCATCAAACTTTAGCCAGAGCTCCCATGCAAAATTCGGGTCGGTCGGATAGGGCTGTTCAGAACAGACGATTTAATAATGTACGTAGCGGCCTTCGAACACTTCTTCATAGGTTAGGCCTAGTAAATAACAAAGTTGACACACTACTACTATTACTACTACTACTCCTACTACTACTGCTACTACTACTACTATCTCTACCACTACTACTACTACTACTACCACTACTACTAGTACTACTACTTCTACTAATGCTACTACAACTACTCAGGGCGCGGTCTCATGGAGGTAGATTAGTAGAATAGTAGAACAGTTTTGACCAATGAGGTGCCTGTACAAGCTCTAGCAGTCACCTCATTGGTCCAAACTGTTCCACTATTTTACTAATCTGCAGAGATGGGTACGTATAATACATCACGCATATTACATGGTTTTTTCTACAACTGCATTTTACATTTGATCACATGACTATGTGGGCGGGATTTTTGAATTCGTTATTCTAAAAATACCCAATAGACCATTTTACCTATCACTTTTGCTCATTGAACACAGTGAAAACATTTTTATTTAATTTTTAAAAATTTGTGACAAGTTATCGAAGAAAAAATTTAAATTGAAAATGAATTTCAATGAAAAAGGAAGTAAGGGAGCGTTTATGCGTTGTATAGTGATATGGTATATTTATATTGTATAGTGATAGTGAGTAAATAGTACCAAAGCACACAAGGGACATAACCTCTTCTACTTCATACGTTTCCCGAACCCTTGTTTACCATACAGAAGTGGTCGTATTAGGAAAGAAGACTTCAAGAAACATTTTGAAGAATATAATATTTGCTTGAAATGTAAAACCTCTCAATGTTGCCTCTTTTAAACTTAAACATGATCCTTCATCAATTTGTGGATCGATGTCCCTTGCTTTTCCCATGCATTCCTTTATCCTGAAATTATGTTGTTGAATATATATTAACTTATATTATGACATCTTATAATAATAAATTACAGTAACAATAAAAATGTTGCATGCAGGCACGAAATGTGAATTTTTGTTCGTAATACGTTTTCAATGTATTATGAACTTTATTTGTTTGCAATATTTTGCATATTATCAATTTCCTAATTCAATTCAATTCATATTTTCAACTGAAATTAAAAAATGTTAGAATATGCTTTCAAACTATATATTCTTTTGTAGCAGATTTTGCATTTTCCGAAAATTTTGACTTTGTAACATCCTATTATACAAGAACTATTTGTTACCATTTTCTTTCCAAAACACCACCAATTTTATTTTTAAACAATGACAATACTCAAATCCTGTCTTTTACCTTTGATATCGATTGAAATCACAATAACATAATTAAAATTTAATAATATGAAAAACTTAACCTGCAAACCTATTTACAAGTTTAGTTTTTTCTACCACTATTGGGTTACTTCCGGCAACTTAACGACCATCTCAATTGAGCAAAAATACGTTTTTCTCTTCCACACTTGCCCAATTTTGAATTCGGAATATCATTTCCATTTAATTTCATTCCGCCAAAAGGTACAATTGTATACATTTTTACAAAATCAAAGCGCAACTTTCATACTACGCGGGATGCACATAGCAGCCGCACATGCGCAAATCAACTTCCGATAGTTAGGTAAAATGGTCTATTGTAGAACACAGCCTTGGATCATGGCCATACAGTGATACCAACGTGGACGTCTTTTGCTATTGCGCGTCTACTGCGACTAACCAGTGCGCGGACCGCACGCAAGCGCAGTAACAAAAGGCGCCCAAATAAACATCACTATTGCCATACCATGTATTTATTGGATCATGCCAGTTTTACGACCGTGGCATGATTAGTGTTGGGCACTGCTCGGCCTGACTGCGGTAATACCTTAGAGGATATATGTCATGGGGTGCTCGTCCCTATCCCTAAAGCATTTTAGTACGCGTTCTTATGATAGGTGTCGCAAATCAAAATCTCAAACGGTGGAAGTGCAACTTTTCGCGGGCTTGTTTAAATGAGGAAGTGTTGAATTTTTGTAAATAACATGATAAATTCTTGATTGTGAACTGAAAAAACAAAAAAAATAATTTTTAATGACATTTTTATAAATTATTATAACTAATTTCAAAATAAAATTACACAAGGCAAAGTACTATAATCTTTAAAAAAGTGTGTTCAGTCAGTTGAGAGCAATTCCATGTCAAATTATCTGAAGCCAAGGTTCGACAGTTCGCGCGCGAACTGCGGGTCTGTCATCACACACTCAACAAGTCAAAGCTGCTGACCATCAGACAGCTAGGAGAATTTTAGAGCGGAGAGAGAGGTGGGTCAGAGAAAATCAATGGTTTTTGTCTGACCCACCTCCACTTTTCCAAGACACTGCCTACCGAGAAGATGAAAAACGTATTAAGAGTCATGAAGAACTATTCCGCTCCGGGACCAGATTTTATCAAGACCTATCGGTGGAAGAAGTTTCCTTCAACCCATCAGCATCTGGTCCGAATTTTCACCTTATATCTAATGTCGGAAGAGCTCATTCTAGAGTGGTTGGTTGAAGGGCGCACAGTGCTCCTGCCGAAGACGGTCAACTTAGCTAACAAATAACTTACAGGCCAATAACTTGTCTATACACACTGTATAAGATGTGCACAGCTATCCTGAATGATAGGATTGTTCAAACGAATGGACCTGTGTGGCGAGAGATGTACGAACAACGCGGCTGAAAGAAAGGCGCATCAGGATGTCGGGAGAACCTGCTTATCGATAGATGTGTCAGTAAAGACGCAGCATTTTATTAGCGTTACCTATCGATGGCCTGGATTGATAACCGGAAGGCTTTTGATTCAGCCTCCCATAGACTCATCATCTGTCTGTTGGAAAGCTTGAAGGTTCATTCACACATCGTGAGGTGCATAGAGAGATTAATGCCGCTTGGAAAATCAGATTTACAATCTCATCTGGAAAAAATCGTGTAATCACCAATAGTGTCACCTTTCGGAGTGGTGTGTTTCAGGGCGACACCATGAGCCCTCCCCTCTTTTGCCTCACATCATTGCCACTATATCTCGCACTTCGCCATTCCGAAGGGTACCTTTGCGGCGAACCTCGAAATCGAAAGCATAAGGTCACTCATATATTTTACATGGATGATCTTAAGATCTATGCTAAAAATCCAGAGACCCTGAGCTCGTCGACAGAAGCGCTATAAGACACCTTGGCGCTGGAGAGACGTATACCTACCTGGGCGTGCCACAGAGCCTAATTCAGGATGTGACATTTATAAAGGATACTCTTCGATGCAGATACAAGGTGGTCGTGGAATACTAAATCTTGAATGTCTTCACAACAGGATCATTCTGGGTACAGCGAATATAGTCGCAAATGTACAAGACCCTTTTCTTCAAATGGTCATAAAATACGAAGTGGGCAAAGGAGCGTTTCTGTGGAAAACAGCGGAGGAGACTGCTAAAACACTCGGCCTTGACTTCAATATCAGGGATGAGCAAAATGCATCGAATCTTATTTATCTCGAGTACTCACTCCTGAAGGCCCGGATTAAGAAAGCACAGAAGAAAAACTTCCGCGAACAGCTCCTTGATAAGAAGATGCACGGCATCTTCCACATAAATGTGGAGGATCTGTCGATGTCGTATGAGCTAACATTTGCTTTTCTCAAATCACCCGGATTGGAGTCGGGCACGGAGGGCTTCATTTGGGCATGTCAAGACCGTGTCATTTCCACTCTAGCATACCGTCGCCACACTTTGAGCCAAGACATTCCCAATGATAGCTACAGAGCGTGTCATGCACACCCTGTGCATCTAGGACACATACTATCTAGTTGTCCAACTCAGGCGGGAACGACCTACATCCAAAGGCACAATGCAGCACTAAGAGTGCGTTATTGCCTAACGTAGTTCTTCTTGACTTCGAGAAACGAACCATGTTCGTTATCGAATTTTTGGCACCAGTCTCAAAAACATTATAGCCAAGGAGAATGAGAAGAAAGAGGGATATAAAGACCTTATAAGAGCGTTGCGATGGTTATACCCAGAATATTCTATTAAGCTAATCGTCCTGGTCATCGGCGCTCTTGGAAGTGCCAAGGTTTCGCGGGTTAATAACCTGAAGAGCATCCCTGCGTGTCAAGAAAATGCTGAGACACTTGCGGGGAAAATGCAGAAGGCAGTCATCCTTGAGTCGCGCCGTGTCATCAGGGTACACGAGACTTTTGCCGGATCATCGTATTGAATCCGTCGCAGACTGGCCACCCATCTTACGGTTGTGAAACGTGGTTACAGCTGAGATTTTACCGCGATTTCGCTGGGAGCGGGTGCAATTTTTAAGATTAGCACCTGTTCCCGGCGGAATCCTGCGGTTGTCCCTATGATAAACGTTTAACTATATAATATATATAATTAAAAACTAAAGGTTAACAACCACCGCAGGGTCCCACTGGGAGCAACTCTCATCTAAAAAATGACATCCGGCTACGGTGGGAACTATGTAAAGGCGAAAGCGAGACGGACTTATGGAAGAATGGCGTGGAGAGAGAGAGAGAGAGGACAGCGTGTGAAGTGCGGAGGCTTGCAGTAGTCGCGGCAGCGTAGCTACATGCAAATAATGCAACGGCGATGTTTAGAAAGTCTAAGATATAGAGATGGGACGGGTGCCTTGCGTGTGTGCGCGTGTGACCGCATAGCGAGTGCAACTATATCCTTGTTCTTTTCAGATTCTCTTACATGTTTTTAATTAAAGTCTTTGAGGCTGATGCCTTAGAATTACCTTTCCTTTCCCTTAATTCTATTTTTTTTTTATCTTTCGATTTTATATTCTAGGTATAGTGTTTCATTTTCTCTTTCATCTAGGCCCAGGTGCACACTAACCATTCCGTACATCCCTACAATTCCCTTCCGCAATCCACCCCGATGTTATTGAGTGTTTTGGGGAAGAGGAAGCAAAATTTAAATATCTGTTGTAAAAATAAAAAGCATGTTTTCATTAGAGAATAATTTTAATCCATGATTAAAATCATTCTCTCAGGACATTACTCTCCTCTTTCGCAAGTTGGCTCACTGTCAGTCCCCGAGAGCTTGGAATGCCACATTAATTATAAAAAAAAAGAATGGAGGTTCGCTCGTAACAAACCACACCGGACTTTGATTATTTCGTCCCCGAAATTTAGGGTAACTTGCAAGTGAGGGGAGCCCGATTCCTTCCTTTACATTTCTGAGCTATGTTCATAAAAACGGAAATGACTAATTTTATCCATTCATACCCATACGCATACAGTGTACATAGCTTAATTTCAGAATAGTTGTAGCGTTTGCGTAGGGAGTTGGCCTTGAAGTAGTTGAGCTAGTGTGCGCCGAGGACTGCGTCGCAACCCTTGGTGATACTGCAGGCATTTCCTTACAGGCACAACTGCTCGTACGCGTTGAAGATTCTTGATCGTTCAGAGGTAGCTCAGTCTCAATACGGGCTTCTTTAGTGTTTTCCGAGGGCCTTTTCGCTTCAGGATTGATCTGGTTCTAGTTGGCTAGTCCTACGTAACAACCTTGAATCAGCGTTAAGTGTTGGGCCTTAATTCGGTGTTGTAGATTCATGTCATTAATTTGTTTTTCTAAATCATCTAGAGATATCTCGTTGGCAAGAAAGGCTTCATCATTGACGGAATCGTCAACCATGTGCTGTTTCTTCTTTTCATCTTTCGTGGTCGAGTTTTCATGTTCCATTAAAATTGGCGATAGGTCAGCCAAATTGAGGTGGAGGAGCGGCTCATAGGGGATCTCCGTTGTTCCGGTTTCGCTGGCTATTCCGAAAAATGTTTGATCATGTGCCTTCAGATGGCAACCGGGTGCGATCTGTATTAGTCCAATTCCTTTCAAGCTGACTAGAGACTTGATTTGATTGGGGCACCGCAGCTCGGTGGACAAGGGCTCGGCTAGGGAGTAGAGCTAGCCAACCAGAGAGTCAGTAGGGACCCATTCTGATTCCTTATTGTAGGACACTCGGATGTCGCATCTTCGGAGAGCTCTCGTGAAGGGTTCAATAGCAGCTCGCTTTCACATGTTTGATAGGTAGCAATTTCGTTAACGGGTGAGTTGTCGTTGCAGACCCTGTAGTAGGGGGCTTTCTTGCAGGACTCTATGCGATGATTGTCCAGCAGGATGTAGGTCCGTTGGGATTCTTCAGTGGCAATGTGGGTAAACTTTGGTGAGACGAATACACTTCCAGAACCATTTCCTAATACCGACTGGAATACAGGTATTGGATGCAATTGCTATGCTTGGTAGAAAGATCGAATGTCCACTAGTATGCTTCAGATTTCCTTCTTACACATGGTTGTGATGGTAACTATGTTTGCTAGTTCCTCGAGGTCCACCTGAGGTCCTGGAGTAGGGAATTCAAGCCTGGGATGATGATCCTGGATATCTCGGTAGACTGGCTCCAGTTGTTCAGACGTCAGGAGGAAGAGATGCTCCTTCCCTTGGCGAGACGTGTGAATGGCTTCCAGGATGCGATGGGCGGTATGGATGTAGTCGTCAAGGCTAGAATCTACCGTCTTAAGCACGCGTGTCAGGGCTTGGGCATATTTGAGCTTCGCAACTTCCCGCGTAAGATTTTCCAACCTAAGGTTGTCCTGGGTCCGTTGTTTTTCATGTAGGATTAGCCTCTTCTTATTGGTTCTCGAAAGCTCATGAATTCCTTCTAACTGAGCCCTAACTATGTGAGTCTGTTTACCCACCAGGTGAGCGTATCCTTCCAGTAACAGCGTTACAGAACAGTGTGACCTTTATGTTCTGTAATTGTTCTGGCACACGATTGTAACACTGTTATGTATAAATAAAGGTGCCATGCTCATCAAGGTGAATAACCAAGTGTGAATAACTCAGCTTGCACTTCCATGATTCTAAATCGATTTTTAACTAATTTTGACATCATCAATCTTTTAATAGTTTAAAAACAAAGTAGAATTTTTCACTTTTGATAGTCTTTATTGACCAAAACGGGGAAACTTCATGTTTTTTAGTAATAAGCTTTTGCAAGAGTGGGCGCATCTGACAGGGCGCGCGGTGTTTCGCTACTGCCCTAGCGACACAAACGAAAAAGTTCGGAAAGAGGTTTCGTTCCGAGCCTTTCCGAATTGTATGTGAACTTTGCTTTCGATTTTTTTCCGAATGTCTCACTTTGCTCAAGCCTTCTTTTTTTTCAAAAAATTTATTCTTATTATTATTTAAAAAAAAACACAGATTTATTCAAAAAATAGGTAACTTTACACAATAATGTTTTACTGAAAACATTATGGGAAATTAGGAATATCCGAAAATTCCGTGATTTTAAATGAGCATCTTGGGAAAATCCATGTCAGTGTCTCTAGCGTCACCATTTTGTTTCTTCGATTTCATTCATATCGATTGTGGTAGGTATTGGATTGCACCAAATTCGATTGAACCAAAGATCATTTGAAACAAAGCAATGGAATGTGACTATATTTTTTGTGAGCTCTAAAAGAACCATCATTGACAGATGTTGAGTCTCACTAACAACATTTTTTTCAAAATTATAGTAACATTCCATTGTTTTGGTTCAGTCGAGTGTTAGTGCAATCAAATTCTTACTGTCGATTTCACAACCTGGAGCGATCGAGCAAGTAAGTGAATGAATGAGCGACTGGCCTAGATCAAAATGACGCTGGCAACAAGCAAAGTGAGCGACGAGCGGATCATCGTACAGTGTTTGAAGCTCCTCTTGGGAACCTTCCCTCAAGTTAGGAGATGAAAGAGGTGCGCAAAATAAAAGCCTATATTTAAAGTTTGATACCACTCGCATAGTTCGTACATTAATTTAGAAAGAAAAGTATGTTTTTTTTTCGCAAAATGTTTTTAATTATCGATTCCTGCGAATTATATATATTCTTTACAGTTTAAATGGTGCATAAGCGCATTTCAATTGATTAAAATGCTTATGATAAAAGGATTATCCCTCGAACTCAAGCTCTGACGATTTCTGAACATTTTCTCACGAGTTATGACTTTTCCTGTCGAGAAACGTAACAAAAGTATTCAGAAATGGTCAGAAGTCCTGACTTTTTTTCTGACGATTCCTGACTTTTTTTTTTATCATTATCATTGAAGCCATCAACGACCCACTAAAAAACACCAACCTTTCTCCTTTGCATTATTCCCCCCGGAACTGCTTTCGCATTACTTCAGGGGGTGCCGTTTTCTTGCCTGCTAAGGCTTCTGCTGGTTAACTTCATTCGGTATTCTGGGCTTCTATTCGGACCAGCCCTTTTTCAAACCAGTCCAGCCATGATGTACGCATCATCCTCAGTAGCACGACTATGGCGCGCAACGGGTTCGTCGGCCGTTGACATCATGGCTGGGCTCCGTCGTGTACTTCTGTTATTTGGGAGGCTTCCTCGAGGGGTTTGCCTCCCTGAACGACAAACATTTCATTGACCCCGGCAGATGGTCAGTCCGGGGCCTCTCACTATGTGCAGGGCCCTTGCAGCTCGCTGCCCTATGGCCAAAGCCGAGGCAGCCGTAGCACCGAATGGCCTCCATTTTCTTACATAAGCGACAGGACCCCCACCCGACCTTGAGGTGTCCTGCGCTTACCAATCTCGCCGCCATTTCTTCGGTCAGCCCAACGAAGGCCTTCAGAGTTCCTTTAAAGGCCCTTTTTCTGAGAGTGACCAATACTTCCCCTGCTTTTATTTCGCCAAAATACCGTCTAACGGCCACCTCGACCTCCTCCGCATCCGTGGTTGTGTCCAGGTACAGTACCATGACCTCAGTACGGGGGAAAAGCTCCCGAACACAACCACTTGCTCCAACAGCTGTTCTGATGGCAGCGGAGAACATTGATCTGCACTCCTCTGTAGGCTCGACCTCAACAGGAACCTCTCCTTTCCTTGTTTCCCTCACCCCCCTGACGTTGACATCAAGGGTGTCGGGTTTCACCTTTCGTTTGAGGTCCTTTAGAACCTCTGCGTAGCTTGAACCCTCGGTCGGTTTTATATAATGAAACACATATCACTTTTCCGAATATCTACATAATTTCAGATAATGAAGGAAGAAACAAATTCCAATTTTTTGGAAAAAATTGTTTACAACATTTACAACTGTTCATGTTTCATAACAATTGTGACTAACAGTCACTCTCACTATAATTTAAAGCATATTCATCCGAAAATAAATATTTTTCAAGAAAAATTGCACTATGTGGCTGCTTGTTGATGTCCTTTGTTTAGAACAATTGAAACAGACAATAAACAAATTATTTGCATTTTGGGAGTACTCTTGCATCGATTTAGGATGATTTTTATTACACGCAAACCGCTATTGAAAAGTAAATAATGATTTTGTGAAAAATCTCGGTTTTCTCATACTTCAATTAAACATATAATAAATAAACAAATGAAAATGCAACAATCTCTGACTAAGGTATTTTTGAAAATTTAGAGCCCTTCAATGAAAAAAAAAAAAATAATTGCGCATTGGGGCAAAATTGAAGGCTGTAGACCTTTTGAACGAAAAAAAATGCATTTCCTCTCATAGCGCCTGCATCTCATGACAATGAAAGGGTGATTCGTTTCGGGTAATTCGATGGGCTCCCGAGTCTCCGCTCGCGCTCCGGAGAGTCTGCCTAAAACATTTGACGGGGGTCGATTGGGCAGGCCCTGCAAATACACACTCAGCTAGTACTGAGCATCACTGAGCTTTTTTTTTCTATTGTTCTTTTCTTTTTGTTTATAACGTAAAATATAAATTTTTTTTTCAAAAAACCGAATTTATCCGGCAAAACAGACCAATATTCAGATGAGGTATGCAAAATATCAGACAAAAATATTCAACCGTGTGGCCGTAAACTGCCCATTCATTTTATAACGCTGGTAAGGCCCCTTAAAAACCAACGTACGTTTCGACCTTGTTGCAGGCCTTCTTCAAGGTAATACATAACCTAAGTTAACATGATTTACACAGATGTAATAACACTTATAATCAACAAAAAATTGTGAAGAATTTTTTTTTAATTTACCTGTAGTGATATCAATTAAATCATCCAAGACATTTCAATTTTTTTTGCTATTTTTCAATAGAAAAAACACATCTTTTTGAAGTGAACCAAAATTAGTTGTTTTTCTGTATTATTAAAGATTAAAATTTATAAATAACATGATTTAAATAGTGTCCTTTAAAACATTTTAAACCTGAAAACTCCAAATTCCGAGACTCCAATACAGTGATTTCACTACATTTTTGAATAAATAAAACGAACACAAGGTGCTTTGATTTGAAAGGACAAACATGGACTAAAGAAATACATTATGGATAAAGTCATATTTTCAAGAGTAATTAAAAGAGGCGGATATTAAGATAGAGACCTAAATGAAAAGTGCGCCAAAGTAAATTGAATTTAAAAATTGAAATAATATTTTAATTTTTTATTTTTAAAGTTTATATATAAATCTGTTATAAAATGATTTGATAAATTTTAGTTATATTTAACATTGCTTTGTTTAAATTATTTGAATTTTTAATGAATTTATTTATAAAAATGGACTCTAGTATTATTCGTTTGTGAGTATTGAGTATGGACATGACCTTGATATTTACCGGATATGACAGGCAGCGCCTGCGGCGGCCAAAACCTAAAATCTCTGAGGGATAGAAATTTGAAATTTACATCAGATAGCATGTGTGCATTGTTTTGAAATATAATAAATGCATAAATGATTTCTTCAAAAACGTATATAACATTTTTCCAAACCCAGCAAAATAATAGTAGAAACTTTCCTGCAAAAAGATTTCGTGAAAAATTTGTCTTTTCATTCCAGCTAAACCCGTTCCAGTTTTGTTGTTGTTTATGAACATAACCTTAAAAATTACCGGTCGAATGTCAACAAGCGGATTGATGATGAATATTTCAATTAAAACAGGATTTCAAGCTATAAGTCATTCAATCGATTTTCACCCTGAAACACTGAATAAGGGGAAAAGTTTAGTAGTCATTCATGTGGTGAGGGTGCAGGAGTTCAAAGTAAATGGAATAAGCAAAATTGAGTGCAGTGCCGCTTCTGTCATAATCAAGAAACCTAAGAAAAAAGTTTTTTCACATAGCATACTGAATTGTTAAAAAAAGCTTTACTTAAAACTCAAGACAACTCATAAAATACTTAATGTCATTTAAATTAAAATAAAATATACTCCACAAATATTCTGGGATAATTAAACTTTCTATATATAACCTCAAAATCTGACAACTAGCATTACTTTTACAAAAATAATAGTGGCTGTGAGGTGCAGTGCTGCATAGAAGTTGGCGAAAGGCTTCTAGCACGTTGACGGAAAGGAGCCGTGACGCCGGGCGTCAGCGATGAGTGGGCCTTGTCCATCCTTGAAGTTCCTTGGGTGATAACTGGTACGAATCCGTACAAGGACAGAGCGCTGCTGTCTGAGGATATCTCCCAGGTAGGGTTTCCCAAAATGGGTGCACCCGGAGCAAGTTGATTCGGTGAGAGTGGCTGTAGTACTGCGTTGCCAAAAGAAGATTAGCCTGACACAGTGTTGGCTGCTGAGGACGAAGCGACGCTGTCACCTGTAGATAAGATGGAGGCAGAGTTGTGAGATGAAGGCAAAGGCTGCTCTGTAGGATCGCTGGGCGCCACCGGATTTTTTAGCTCACTTCCGGAAGTGACTGAGGTCTGTTTGGTGGATATGGTGCGTTCGACGGTGGTCTTCCTTCCTGTCGGCGAGTATTTTCGAGCTCTTGCTCTCCTCCGTAGTTGGAACTCGCCAACTCCTGTTGACGAGTGAAATTAGAAGCTACCAACTCCTGTCGGCAAGCTAGATTGGAGACAGCCCCTACTGTTGCCGAGGTGATGGGCGTCCCACGAACTTGCGCCAACCTTTCCTCTTCTTGTAGTTTTGTCCCATTCGGAAGAAAACGCCAGGTACTATGTGTTAAGATGACCTGGCGAGGTTTCAAGATGCGAATCGAAACTCCAAGAACTCTTCAAGAAGTCAACTCTTCCCTAGGTTCGATCTGATGGGACGACCCGGATAGAGGAGTTGACAGTTGAAGAGTGGTGAAGGTATAGAGCAAGTGTGTTAGCCCAAGTCAGAGATGAGAGGCGGTCGTGCTTTTCCAAAGGAGTCGGAAGGCAGAGTCAGGAACGATGGTCGCAACGCGTTCTTTTATTGAGAAGAGCATGAGCTCCCCCACTCCGCGGTCGGGTGGTTTCTCCCACTCCGCGCGAAAGTTGAGTAGAGGGGAGCCTCGGCGCCGAGCCTCCCACTCTTCGAAAATGGTCTAATCATGAAGCTCCTCGACGGGGATTGGCGTGCTGTCCCCTACAAGGCACCTGATTGGCTGAATATTTTGGTTGAGCGAAAAATTATCCTATTGCCTCATCTCTCTTGAACCAGCATAACATAGTTGTTAAAATTGAACTAATTTTCAATAAGTATAACTATTTTATATTGAAATTAAATTTATTATAATATCGTAGGTGTACATATACTATATATATAAATTATATGCATAACAATACATATAATCTATATATTATATATAGTACAAATTGATAATATTATAATATAATCAATATTGTTAACACTAATATTGATCATTGATGTTAAATAATTCTAAATATTAATATTACACTTATTAATAGATATAGTTGTCATTAATTTTTATTATAATATCGACTATCTACATATATTGTATATATAGGTTGTATGTAGTTTAATACATACAATATATATACTATATATAATATAAGCTAACAATATTATAATATAATTGACATTAATATTATTTATTAATGTTAATTTCATTACAAATACTTAATTTTCAATTTCGTTAGTTGGCGCGTGAATTCCGGTTCGTGATTGGTGCGCGGTTCCCGTGACGCGAGGTGCGCGAACCAATCAGCGAAATCGCCTGGACGGGATTGGCGCGCGGCACCTGTGGGTTTGTGGCACGTTAACCAACACGGAATCTACCGTTACATAGTTCTAAGATAACTTGTTTTACTAGTATTAATAAATATTAACCCAAAATAAGTATAATTATTCAATACTGGAATTAAATGTATTATAATATCATAGGTTTACATATATACAATTTATATGTATAGCAATACTTATAATCTATATATTATAGATAGTTCAAATTGATAATATTATAATATAATTAATATTATTACCATTAATATTGTTTATCAATGTTAATAGACTTATAAATACTGAATATTACATTTAATAATAGTTATTGTTGTCATTAATTTTGATTATAATATCGACTTTATACATATATTGTATATATAGGTTGTATGTAGATTAATACATACAATCTATATACTATATATAATATAAGTTGACAATATTATAATATAAATAATATTATTGACATTAATATTGTTTAATAATGTTAATTCAATTTTAAAATATTCAATTTCGAATTCAAAATTTGGCGCGCCAATTCCTGGTTCGTGATTGGTGCGCGGTACCCGTGACGCGGGGTGCGCGAACCAATCAGCGAAATCGCCTGGACGGGGGGATGGACTTCAGATTGGATAAATGTGCCAAAATTCATCTGAAGAAAGGAAAGATTGTTGGCGTTCCCAAGGACCCGGAGCTGCCAAATTTTCTGGAACTATTCTGGAACATTGTTCTCCAAGACTTCGAGAAACGAACTATATTCGTGATCGAATTCACGGCTCCGTCCGAATACAACGTTACTACCAAGGCGAAAGAAAAGGAGGAGAAGTATCAGGACCTTAAAAGGCAGCTGCAACGACTGTACCCAAAATATCTGGTACAAGTAATTTTCCTTCTGATAGGTGCTCTCGGAGGTGCGAAACGATCACTGGTTCGTTACCTTAAAGCCATATCCGCGTGCCAAAAATATGCCAAAGCACTTGCGAGATGGATGCAAAAAGCTGTCATCCTTGAGTCGCTACGTCTCCTCAAGACACACGAGGGTCGCGTCGGCATGTCGTTGTGATTTCGTCGTGACCTGTAACCACCCATCTCACGGTTGTGAGACGATTTACCGCAGTTCTACTGGGAGCCGGTGTCATTTTTAGATTGCAGTTGCTCTCAGTGGGACCCTGCGGTGGTTGTTTAACTTTGTTTTTAATTATATATATATATATATATGTATATATTCTAGTTACTTTTGACGCCGAAAGGTTGGTGGCCATCCTAACCTCACACAGTCTGTACGTCGTACTTTTTATTGTCTTATGCACTCATTTTTACTGAAATCTCGTCACATATCCAAACATATCAGCTTTATTTGCGTCACTTTAATTAATGCCATACTTTGTGTTTACTGGAATGTACAAATTTTTGCTATCCATTGTAGGGAGGTTTCCCTTACATTATGTGAATATTCAGAAGAATTAAAAAATCATTAGGACTCACACTAATAGCATAGATATGAATATGTAGTAAAATCTGCTCTAAGATATAACCCTCAGATAGATTTTGTAGTAGTTTAATTAGAATAACTTTTTCTTCGTCCTCTAGCCGAAAGTACGTTTTCCCGGCTGCATTTCTGTCCGGGAACAGTGGCTTTTGCGGCCTGCTAGAATTAACGCGATCCCTGCTTGGCTGCGAGATTTTTGTTGTTTGCTGACTTAGCAACGCTCACTCAGTATTGTGTTATTGTGTACTTAGCCTTCGAACAAAATTTATCTTGACAGGTGAATGGAAAAAAGAGAGCATCGATGTGTTCAACCTCAAAACTGATGGTTTAAGGTTATTACGATTTTTTTGCATAAAAAGTCGGCACAAAACCTCAAAAATGGTCGACTCCTCGTCTGAAGATTCTGTGGACGAGGAAGAAGTATTACATAACAATAAAAAATTTGTTTTTGATGCCCGCCCTGACCAGCAAAAACCTCGGCCCCGCCTCGGATTTGCAAAAGTCGGGCTGGTGACCGAATCCCATGCATCCGCTCAGCTGACCGAGAGCAACGGCGCTGCCCCACTACTTACTTTCGGCTGAGGATAAGGAAAGATAGTATACGGCACACGGCCAGAAATATTGGATTCCCTGGCGTGCGTGATATGAGGCATCGGCTTCGCCTTGGCTCTCATATCACACACGCCCTGAAATCCAACTTTCAGGCCTTGGATCGTAATATACTATTACGTTTTGTATTCTTTTCCTGCATATTTTTCTGGATTTTAATTTTCTTTTCCGGAGAGAGGAGTATCCAGCCTCATTTCATCATCAGGAATCGCAGAATTATATGCAAGGGGGCAAATGGGGATTGTCATATTCATTCCCGTGTCGCAAACCCTTTTCCTGTCAATATAGAAAAATAAATGGCCACGATGATCAAATAATATTAACTTAAGGCCATGTGACGAGTAGGTCACGTGACCAAGCTAGTCCTCAAATTTTCATTGTATATTTACGTCCAAAAGAAATAAGATATCGCGCTAAAAGTTGGGGAAATGAAAGGGGAGACACTGCAGTTCACAGCTCTGTTATTTTTCGATGGGAATTTTGAATCAAATTTCCGAATAAAATAAAACTGAAAGCTATATCGATACTTTTCATTTAAACTTACGTCCACACGGAATGAGATATCGTTTTGAAATTTTAGCACGCTAATTAGAAGGCTCTAAGGAGGGCGGGTTTGGTCAAAAATATTTATAATTGTGGAAAAAAAATTTGTTATTACTAATTACAAAGAAGTTAGTCTAGCATGCGTATCCGCAGTCTCAGAGCAGCTCTATCGCAGCAAGCAGACAACTTCGTACTTCCACGGGTCTGTGGGTAAAGCAGATTGCATGATTGTCATTTACGCGAGCCAACTTCAAGTGACTACTCTAACCTCTTGTCTACTGTCAAAATATTATAGTCGATCATTCTCAACCAAATGAATTGGTTCGCTAACAAAGGAAAATCGATCTCCGATAAAGGTATGATGAAAAATATCGTGCACAACTCGGGTCGAAAGGCTATATGATTGCAACAAGTGTGAGAGCTGCCCTCGCTTCGCTCGGGCAGAAAACTTTGCACTCTTTGCAGTCATAGCCTTTCAAGCCTAGTTGTGCAATATACTATTTTGAGTTCTTACGCACCCCATTACTAAAAAGTTTTTAAAAGTCAAATTACAAAAATTTTGTTAAGCCAAATATTTTTCAAATTTTGATCCCTCTAGTAGCACTGTGGAAACCTATGTGACCATTATTGGGGATTCTCTGTGGTTTTCAATTTAAATTGAAGGATACGAAACCTCCGAAATGCCAGACACTAGACTAGAAAGATAAACATTTTTTTCAACAGATATATAATCATTTATTAATTATTATAATTTCTATACATAATTGAAAAGTTTTAAAGTACAAATCACATTTTCTTCCTTATTTGACGTTCAATTATAGATGCCAAAGTACAATTCGACCATGAGTTTAGTGTCATTAAGAATCTAATCGAATCATCACTCAATTGATTTCTGTGTTTCCTAATGGTTAAGGAACTTCTAGAGAACAAACGCTCTGATGGAACGGATGTCGTAGGAATGGATAAATAGTCTTGGACCATTCTAGTAAGATTTGGATATGTCGTTTGATGACTTTTCCACCATTCTAAAACATTCGCACTTCTGTCTGCTCGACCCTCTGCACACTAAAGATTTAATTCTCGTTGCCAATCTCCATAGCTACATGCACCATCAGGGTTATCTTCAAACAATGAATCTACGTCGATTAAGTCACTTTCCTCTAAGGCTATTTGATATACCGAAGTTTGACTGGGAGTTGCTCCAACAACATCCTAATTATTTCAAAATTAAATTCAGATTACCATATAGGAAAAATGTTTTTTAATGAATTACATTTTCAACTGTTTGAACGAAAGGGCCCTTTTCTAATTAACGTTAAATATAATTTAAAAATAACGAAATCTTTACTTTATGAAACGTGAGAATTTTCTTGGTATTGCAAATGTCATGAACAGATGAATACATGTTATAATTGGACAAATTATAAACAGGAAAGTAGAAAAATTGGATTAAAAAATAAAATTTGCAATCGTTTTTAAATTGCTCTTAAACTCATGATATTGTGAATTAGGCTTGAATTTTTGTCGATAGTGTTAAATCTTTGTTTATTATTTGTGATATACTTAAATAAGAAAGTAAAACAAAATGGGGAAAAACTAAAAAAAAGGATTTTAAGTTCACACTTTTTATATTATACAAAGCGTATGGATAATAAATTCACTGTAAGTAGGAACTTGATTCTCCTGTTGCATTTGGAAATATTAGTTCTTGAAAACTCTCTTGAACTTTTCTACCGATTGCGCCTCCATTTCTTTACCCCATGAAAATTTTTTGAAGATTTCAATTTTGTGTCTTGGATCTAGTATTAGTACAATGCAATACGTCCAATTTGTCTTTTTGTAATGCTTCATCCATTTTGCGTGCGCAGCTTCTAGAGTTGTCAACATATTGTCTTCTACACGGAAAGACTTTTGGTATTAATATTTCTTTTATCGCATATCCACAATCGAAATAAAATATACGAATTTAGGGATAATCGAGGTACAGTTAGAAAAAGTCGAATAGTGACTATGAAAATGCAGACTAATATCTCTGATTGGAATAAATCGTGAGAATATTAAACTCTTACGTACAAAAAATTACAGTATTTCTAAGTCGCTGCATTAAATTTAGTAATGGATTCGAATAAAGAACATTCGTATAGTGCTTTGAAAGAAGCGAAACAAACGCTTTGCAATCTTTCTAAACCACTATACGAAAAATGAGGGTCATGTGATGTTGTGCTTCACGCTGGCGCATGGCAAAAAGAAAAACGGGTGGAAGTGCATGAACGCACACTATTACATGGGCTACAAATACTTCCTAATGTATATATTTGTGTATGCTTGTACGACGCTCGCTCGCTACAGTGGTTTTTTAACGAATCCTATGCTAATAACTATACGCATACATAAACCTATTTTATATCTATAAATCGCACGCATTACGCTGAGACTAATGATTCTTTCTGCCCTTATATACTAACGAGTGAAACGTATCACTACTTGTGAGAAACTAATAGTGCTGGGTCAAAACATGTACATATGTTTTAATTATTTAGCAATGTATTTTGACACGCTCTTCGTTTTATATAAAAATTTATTTAAACATTTCAGTGCAAATACATGTTTATTGATTTTTATATTGAGAACTGAGAATCGGATCGGAATATCATTTGTTAAATTATAGGTATTAATTTGTTAATGATTAAGCGATGTATAATTGATGTTTAGATTTAAAAAAATTATTGTGAAAGTACCAGCAAATGTCATTGTACAAACATTATATTTTTTTTAAATATATTAAATTACATTCTACGCTACATGGATTCACTGACTACATTCTTTGAGAATATAATTTCAGAAAGAATTTGATGGTCAAAAAATGTTGACAAATAAATATTTATTCGAAAATTGAGTATATAAGAAAAATGAATAGGAAAGTTAGCGCGCGCACATAATAGTCTAGTATACATAAAAAAAGTTGTTGCTTGTGACGTGTCAGCAGACATGTCATCATTATCTTGACACTTTATAGAATACATTTTACCTTGGACCTTGTTACGAACAAGTAAATTAAACGAAAGAGTGTGTTGCGAAGTAAAGTTTAATTTTGATCTCGTTTGTCGGAGGTACCAAACTAATAATCCAATCCAAAAAGAAGTAGCATATCTTTATCTCTATGTGTGGAATTCGATTATTAATCCAACTTCCAGACTGGAAGTCCTATTTCTTGTAGTACTGAAATTTTGTGGGGCTTATTTTGTAGATCTTCAAGTGGTTTAGTAATTTATAAACTTTTATCGCTGGCATGTTCATGAAATAAAAAATTACAAAAATCGCAAATATTTCTTACACCTCAATGTTTAATCCTCAGTCCCAACGAAAAGAAGGCGAGAGGGATACACGAGACACCGAAATAGTGATAATTGCTTCTAAAGTTGAATCGTACTCGTAGAGTGTCGGTCACCACCCTTCACTTTACGCGAGACAGTATGCGAACGGTCACCCCACTCTAGTCCATATGTCTCACCTTCACTCTGGTTGCACACAGCTATTTCGTTTTTGAAATGTATAGATTTTCAATATGTTTAATTTTTCAAATGTATACGTCGCAAAAATTCTCTTCATTTATAATAATAATGTATTTCTGATAATGTACTTTTACGGAGTGACAATCCGAGTACCGTATCCCGCGCAAGACAAAATATTGACAAGCAAGTTGAACTTTAAATTTTGTTTTCTCTCCGAACAATTAGTTCTGACGACGAAAAGAAGTGATGAAGGACTGCTCTGAGGTGACCGGTAGGATTTACTTCGTAGGCCGTGTTATGTAGGATTTTGGTAAGGGTTTTGAGCTACGCTTGAATTTTTTGCCCTGGAAACAGTGGCGGCCGGATGTGATCCGCGTGACCACGAAGTGCAGAATTTTCAACAAATTTTGCAACTAAGACTACTGAAGGCACGTGCTGTGTTGCTATGTAGCTTACTTAAAATATTTAATTAATTATTTGAATTAGAATTTCAAAAGGTAATTGCGATTGTTACGTCTCTCGAATGAGATGCCTCATTTTCAGCTTTATATATAATTTTGTAAGTTTTAAATTCGCATTGGTACGGTTCACTTATTAAACATGTCTAGCTAATAAATAATTTTACGCAGTGAGAAAGTTACTCATTTAGCATTAAACTAATTTGTCTGTGTATGACTTGATTATTTATTTATTTACTCAGGGTCATTTTTTTCCTTACCGAGAATAGTTTGCATGTATTTACGAGTCAGAGGATTCAAGTCTAGTTAGATATTTGCTCGATTTGATATACATTGATGTTTGATCTGATGGTAATGCGAATTTATAATGGAATTTTTTAAAGCAAGAAACAGTTTTTATATATTACCAACATTTATAGAGTTTTTGATTTCTTATTGGATGATTTTCAATTTTGAAATTTGGGTAAACAATCGAAAGTTATTGATTACATCTCTATGAGTCTTTAATTTTTATTAACAATTAGTATCGTTAGTTAATATTTAGTGGTCTCTCGGATCGCTGGGAGTATCCGGTATGAGCTTTTAGGCGACGATAGAGGCAGGGAGTGTTACCATTGCCGAGTTCGTGAGTAGTAAGGCATCACTTCGACCAGATACCCCTTCCACTACTCCCTAACCCCCTTACCGCACTATGGCGGCGAGCCCCTCGCCCGTGGTAGTGTGTCTATGAAGTGTCGGCACCCTTCCCTACATAAGACCCTAATTATCTCGCTCTAATGGTTACGTACTCCCCCTTTCACCTGCGCATGACCAGAAGCTAACGCCATCTGTGTCGGGCAGTGAACTATTTCTGTACACCTTAATGCCTCTCGCACCGCGCGCCCTAGTTCGTGATTTTGCCGTTTTTGCCGATGGGAGTTGACCTAGCCTGCATTATTTGTTTCAGGTAGCCAGCAGCAGCAGCAGCAGCAGCAGCAGTAATAATTTCAGGTTTTTTGCTGTTTCAGGTTTTTTTCTGTTTCAGGTTTTTTTTTCTGTTTCAGGTTTTTTTCTGTTTGCAGAGTTGGAGTGGCTTTTTTATACCGAATTGTAAAAACTCGGTTAAGATTTTTTTTGTTAAATAAGTATTTTTAAATGGATTATTAAATGTCTATTTACTAATGATTTTTCTCTCCTATTAATTTTAAGTTAGATTCTTTAAGTAAACCTTAGTTTATAGTTAGAGGTTCCCATGCGCAGTTTGAATCTTATCAGAATAATCTATATGGAAATGAAGGTGGGATATAGTGCGGTGAATCATTTAATAATACATACGCGCATGCGCAGTTTCTCAACAGAATATTCTCGAACTCAATTTCTAAATGGAGTCGAGGTGGGGAGGCCCTCACAGATGAAATATTACGCATGCGCAGTTTGATCCACAGCTTCATGCGCATGCGCAGTTTCAATCTCAACAGAATATTCTAGATGGAGGTAGGGTGTACTGTTGTGAGGGAGCTCACAGATAAAATATTACCAGTACTGTGAGGAGGTTCCCACTGATGAAAGATAACGCATGCGCAGTTTGATTCACAGATTCTTGGTCAGAGTGCAGGTGGGGTGGGATGACAATGTGACGGGAGTCCCCTATTTAAATTTTGCGCATGCGCATAGTCGCAGAGTCGAACCACCTCCTTGGATGAATGTGAGTTACTCGTCATCAGGGCAGAAGAAGCACTAGCTATACTCCCAGATTTACCAGATGGCGACTACAAGAATGAATACATTCACCGCATGGTAAGACAATGCAATACTAATATAGATACCTTAAAATCTATACTGAAGGACCTTTTCTGTACATCTGAGAAGCAGAAATTCCTTCACATAATTAATCGAGTCATCAGTCTGAGCGCCATTTTCCAACAACATTTGAGAAGCGGTGGTTTCATAGATGCAGCAGCTTACGAAGAAGATGGTATCACCGAGCAACTTCACTGGGTCGATTCCGAATAAGCATTCCAATGTCGACTACAAACTAATTTAATAACAAACCTTGTACATATAGAAATAAGTAATTTTTGACACGATGCCTCTATATTATTTCAAGAACGAATGCGATGTGTATAATATAAAAATGGGCCTGTCAAAGTTCACGGTGTCCTAGAGGTTAAATTCAGACATGTAACGAAAGATGATTAGTCTGTACACATAAAAATATTTCTGGCCGAAACAAATGACATATTCCCGACGACATTGTTAGACGATTGGTTTAATGAATATATGAAACAACCAATCCTGAAAAAAGTTTAATGTCTAATGTAGAAAATAAGAATGATAATCATTGTTTTAAATGGGCTGTTCTATCAGCATTATATCCAGCTTCAGAACATGTCTATCGTGTTTCTAATTATAATGTGCATTCAGATAGGTTAGATTTTACTGGTATTGAATTTCCCGGTTGAATTGCTTTGGGTTGAAGAATTTCAGGAGAAGATAAATAACACTGAGATCTTTCAGAAGCATCAGATATTAAGCACAGGCTATTACATAAAATGTAGTTATGACGACACGGCTTCCGACTATAAGGCATGCCCTGAAGATGAAGCTGATCCTACCAAATGTTTTACAAACGAATTGCAACAAATTGCAGAAAATGAAGAAACGGTATTCATGTGCCCCATACATATGGAGAACTTGACTACTGAGCAGAAGGCTGCCTTTAGGGAAGCTACTTTCTGCCACATTTGTGAGCAGAGTATAGCACCCGGCCAAAAGAAAGTGAGAGACCATTCACAATTAACTGGCAAATACCGAGGGCCTGCTCATGAAGATTTTAATCTAACAAGCAGAGGACGCGAGATGGGGAATCGCCGATTCGACTGGGACTTTGCAGGATGAAAGTAGATGAAAATCGATTAGGGGCGTATTTTTTCTTTCGATCTAATGACCCTTAGTTAACGAGATATCGAAGTTTGAGTATTTGCGCTCGAGCGTTCGACTCGCCACTACAGAGAGGCTTGGCGGCCTCGGGCTTACTCGCAGTCCGACACTAATACTGTGATAAACGGAAAGTCCACAGGGTTTCTATATCATCAGATATCATTCCTCATCTAAAATCGCCAAAAAAAATTTTCATTGATAATAATCACAAGACACGCATTTCCAAGACTGTATTAAATATCCTCATAACCACAGATATATCCAAAAACCCGCAAGAACTACCCCTACATCATTTAACGAACATCGTTTAAATTTCCTTCATCTAAAATCAAAAAAAAAAATTTTAATTCATAATAATCACAAGACGCGCATTTCCAAGACTGTATTGAATATCCTTATAACCACAGAAATATCCAACAACCCTTAAGAACTACCCCTACCTCATTTAACGAACATCGTTTAAATTTTCCTCATCTAAAATCACAAAAAAAAAATTTTCATTGATAATAATCACAAGAAACGCATTTCCAAGACTATATTAAATATCCTTATAACCACAGAAATATCCAACAACCCGCAAGAACTACCCCTACATAATTTAAAGAACACCGTTTAAATTTCCTTCATCTAAAATCGCCAAAAAGAAATTTTCATTGATAATCATCACAAGTCACGCATTTCCAAGACGGTATTAAATATACTTGTAACCACATAAATATCCAACAACCCTCAAGATCTACCCCTACCTCATTTAAAGAACACCGTTTAAATTTCCTTCATTTAAAATCGCCAAAAAAAATTTCATTGATAATAATCACAATACACGCATTTCCAAGACTGTATTGAATATCCTTATAACCACAGAAATATCGAACAACCCGCAAGAACTACCCCTACATCATTTAACGAACATCGTTTGAATTTCCTTCATCTAAAAAAAAAAAAAAAAATTTCATTGATAATAATCACGAGACACGCATTTTCAAGACTGTATTTAATATCCTTATAACCAAGGAAATATCCAAAAACCCTTCAGAACTACCCCTACCTCATTTAACGAACACGGTTTAAATTTCCTTCATTTAAAATCGCAAAAAAAATTTGCATTGGTAATAATCACAAGACGCGCATTTCCAAGACTGTATTAAACATCCTCATAACTACAGAAATGTCCAGCGTCCCTCAAGAACTACCCCTACCTCATTTAACGAACACCGTTCAAATTTCCCTCTTCTAAAATATCCAAATAAATTTTAAATGATAATAATCACAAGACACGGATTTCCAAGACTGTATTTAATATCCTTATAACCACGACAATATACAACAGCCCTTAAGAACTGCCCCTACCTCATTTAACGAACACCGTTTAAATTTCCTTCATTTAAAATCGCAAAAAAAATTTTCATTGATAATGATCACAAGACACGCATTTCCAAGACTGTGTTGAATATCCTTATAACCACAGAAATATCCAACAACCCGCAAGACTGTATTAAATATCTTTATAACCACATAAATATCCAACAACCCTAAAGAACTACTCCTACCACATTTAAAGAACACCGCTTAAATTTCCTTCATTCAAGATCGCCAAAAAAAATTAAATTGATAATAATCCCAAGACACGCATTTCCAAGACTGTATTGAATATCATTATAACCACAGAAATATCCATCAACCCTCAAGAACTACCACTACCTCATTTAACGAACCTGGATTAAATTTCCATCATCTAAAATCGCCAAAACAAATTTTCATTGATAATAATCACAAGACACGCATTTCCAAGACTTTATTAAATATCTTTATAACCACAGAAATATCCAACAACCCTCAAGAACTACCCCTACATCATTCAAGGAACACCGTTTAAATTGCCATCATTTAAAATAGCCAAAAAAAATTTCATTGATAATAATCCCAGGGCACGCATTTCCAATACTCTATTAAATATTCTTATAAAAACAGAAATATCCAGCAACCCTCAAGAACTACCCCTACCTCATTTAACGAACCCCGTTTAAATTTCCTTCATCTAGAATAGCCAAAAAAAATTTTCATTGATAATAATCACAAGACGCGCATTGCCAAGACGGTACTAAATATACTTATAACCACAGAAATATCCAGCAACCCTCAACAACTACCACTACCTGATTTGACGAACCCCGTTTAAATTTCCCAAATCTAAAATCGCCAAAAAAAAATTTCATTGATAATAATCCCAGGGCACGCATTTCCAATACTGTATTAAATATTCTTATAAAAACAGAAATATCCAGCAACCCTCAAGAACTACCCCTGCCTCATTTAACAAACCCCGTTTAAATTTCCTACATCTAGAATCGCCAAAAAAAGTTTTCATTGATAATAATCACAAGACACGCATTTCCAAGACTGTATTAAATATCCTTATAACCACAGAAATATCCAACGCAAAGCTGCGGCAAGTCTCTCCAGTGGCATCTCTCAGCCAAGAAAGTTTTCTAAGCAGTTGCAAAGATGGCAAAACTGCGGCAAGCCTCTCCGGCGGTATCTGTTGTCCAAGAACATTTTCTAAGTTGTTGAGAAAATGTCAGAACTGCGGTAAGTCTCTCCAGCTGCATCTCTCACCCAAGGAAGTTTTCTAAAGAGTTGCAAAGATGGCAAAACTGCGGCAAGGCTCTCCAGCGGCATCTCTCACCCATGAAAGTTTTCTAATTTGTTGCAAAGATGGCAAAACTGCGGCAAGTCTCTCCAGCAGCGTCTCACACCCAAGAATGTTTTCTAGGCAGTTGCAAAGATGGAACAACTGCAGCAAGTCTCTCCAGTGGCATCTCGAACCCAAGAACATTTCCTAAGTAGTTGCAAAGGTGGCAAAACTGCGGCAAGTCTCTCCAGCGGCATCTCTCACCCTAGAAAGTTTTCTAAGCAGTTGCAAAGATAGAAAAACTGAGGCAAGTCTCTCCAGCGACATCTCTCACCAAAGAAAGTTTTCTAAGCAGTTGGAAAGATGGCAAAACTGCGGCAAATCTCTCCAGTGGCATCTCTCAGCCAAGAAAGTTTTCTAAGCAGCTGCAAAGATGTCAAAACTGCGGGAAGTCTCTACAGTGGCATCTCTCACCCAAGAAAGTTTTCTAAGCAGTTGCAAAGATGGCAAAACTGCGGCGAATCTCTCCAGCGGCATCTATTGTCTAAAGAGATTTTCTAAGTTGTTGAGAAAATTGCAGAACTGCGGCAAGTCTCTCCAACAGCATATCCCACCCAAGAAAGTTTTCTAAGCAGTTGCATAGCTGGAAAAACTGCAGCAAGTCTTACTGGAATAATAGGTACATCTGCGGGAAGCCCACCATGATGGATTGTCACACCTGCGGCATCTCTCACCAGCTACAAGTCTCCACAGCGGCATCTATCACGCAAAAAAAATTTATAAATAGTCCTAGATATGGCAAAACTGCTGCAGGTCTTTCCGGCGGCATCTATTGTCCAAAAAAATTTTCCAAGTAGTTGAGAAAATAGCAGAACTGCGGCAAGTCTCTTCGGCGGCATCTCTCACACAAGAAAATTTTCTAAGCTGTTGCAAAGATGGCAAAACTGCGGAACGTCTCTCCAGTGGCATCTCTCATCCAAGAAAGTTATTTAAGCAGTTGCAAAGATGGCAAAACTGCGGCAAGTCTCTCCAGCGGCATCTCTCGCCCAAGAAAGTTTTCTCAGCAGTTGCAAAGATGGCAAAACTGCGGTAAGTCTCTCTAGCGGCATCTCTCACCCAAGAGAATTTTCTAAGCAGTTGCAAAGATTGCAAAACTGCGTCAAGTCTCTCTAGAGGCATCTCTCACCCAAGAAAGTTTTCTAAGCAATTGCAAAGATGTCAAAACAGCGGAAACTCTCTACAGTGGCATCTCTCACCCAAGAAAGTTTTCTAAGCAGTTGCAAAGATGGCAAAACTGCGGCAAGCCTCTCCAGTGGCATCTCTCACCCAAGAAAATTTTCTAAGCAGTTGCAAACATGGCAAAACTGCGGCTAGTCTATCCAGTGGCATCTCTCACCCAAGAAAGTTTTTTAGGCAGTTGTAAAGATGGTAAAACTGCGGCAAGTCTCTCCAGCGGCATCTATTGTCCAAAAAAATTTTCTAAGTATTTGAGAAAATGACAGAACGGCGGCAAGTCTCTTCAGCGGCATCTATCGACCAAAAAAATATACTAAGCAGTTGCAAAGATGGCAAAACTGCGGCAAGTCTCTCCAGCGGCATCTATTGTCCAAGCAAATTTTCTAAGCAGTTCAGAAAATGGCAGAATAGCGGCAAGTCTCTCCAACAGCATCTCTCACCCAAGAAAATTTTCTAAGCAGTTGCAGAGATGGCAAAACTGCGTCAAGTCTCTCCAGCGTCATCTCTTATCCAAGAAATTTTTTTAAGCAGTTGCGAAGATGGCAAAACTGCGGCTAGTCTCTCTAGAGGCATCTCTCTGCCAAGAAAGTTTTCTAAGCAGTTGCAAAGATGGCAAAACTCCGGCAAGTCTCTCCAGCGGCATCAATTGTCCAAGAAAATTTTCAAAGCAGTTGCAGAGATGGCAAAACTGCGGCAAGTCTCTCCAGCGTCATCTCTTACCCAAGAAGGTTTTTTAAGCAGTTGCAAAGATGGCAAAACTGCGGCAAGTCTCTCTAGAGGCATCTCTCACCCAAGAAAGTTTTCTAAGCAATTGCAAAGATGTCAAAACAGCGGAAACTCTATGACATGACACATGACATGACACATGACATGACACATGACATGACACATGACATGACACATGACATGACACATGACTTGACACATGACATGACACATGAGATGACACATAACATGATACATGACATGACACGCGACATGAGACGTGACATGATACAGGACATGACCAAAGAGATGACACATGATATGACACATAAAATGATACATGACATGACAGAGCATGATACATGAAATGACACATGACATGACACATGACATGACACATGACATGACACATAACATGACTCATGACATGACACGTGAAGTGGCACACGACATGACAAAAGAGATGACACAACATATAACACATAAAATGACACATGACATGACAGAGAATGATACATGAAATGACACATGACATGACAGAGAATGATACATGAAATGACACATGACATGACACATGACATGACACATGACATGACACATGGCTTGACACATGACATGACACATGAATTGACACATGACGTGACACATGACATGACACATGACGTGGCACACGCCATGACAAAAGAGATGACTCAAGATATGACACATAAAATGACATAGAACATGACAGAGAATGATACATGAAATGACACATGACATGACAGAGAATGATACATGAAATGACACATGACATGATACATGACATGACACATGACTTGACACATGACATGACACATGAGATGACACATAACCTGATACATGACATGACACGCGACATGACACGTGACATAACACAGGACATGACCAGAGAGATGACACATTATACAACACTTGACATGACACATGACATGACAGAGAATGATACATGACATGAAACATGACATGACACATGACATGGCACCTGACATGATACATGACATGACACATGACATGACAAATGACATGACACATGTCATGGCACATGACATGATACATGACATGACACATGATGAAACATGACATGCCACATGACATGACACATGACATGACACATGACATGACACATGACATGACACATGACATGACACATGACATGACACATGACTTGACACATGACATGACACATGAGATGACACATAACATGATACATGACATGACACTCGACATGACACGTGATATAACACAGGACATGACCAAAGAGATGACACATGATATGACACATGACATGACACATGACATGACAGAGAATGATACATGACATGAGACATGACATGACACATGACATGGCACCTGACATGATACATGACATGGCACATGACATGACACATGACATGGCACATGACATGACACATGAAATACCACTTGAAACAACGCATGACATGATACATGACATGACACATGACATGACATATGACATGACAAATGACATGACACATGATATCACACATGACATGACACATAACATGACACATGACATGACACATGACATGACACATGACATGATACATGACAGGACACATGACATGACACATAACATGACACATGACATGACACATGACATGACACGTGACGTGACATATGTAATAGAATATGTAATAGTGTACATTTAATTACAACCCGAGCATTCATGGATTTATGTATTGTAATTTCCTAAATCTTGTACTCCATAATTATTTTCTGAACTCACTTCTGTAATTTTTGTATCAGTCCAAAGCGTACTGGCCGTAGGATGATCCAAGACTGCCGCGAAATTTTGCCACACCGGTTGTTTATTATTTGAAATAATGAATATGCTAAGCTTAATTATCATAAACGCAATCAATAAATAATTAAAATAAATTAGAGAATTTACTTATGTTAACATTAAATTTTCTAGAATATTATCAATACAACACATAGCATTGTGCATCTCAGAATTATTCTAAATTTATTAGAAATTTATTATACCTTCACAATATTATTGAATTGAAAGGAAATGTTTTCGAACGTCCTTTAAGAAACTCAATCTTAATATACAGTTCGTTTATTAAGATTTCAATAACGTTCAATAATTATTATTTATCATTTGGAATATGCAACAGTGTACATTCAATTACAACCCGAGCATTCATTCATTTATGTATCGTAATTTCCTAAATTTGTACTCCATAATTATTTTCTGAATTCACTTTCGGTTTCTATTCCTTTCGAATGGAACTGAAGGACCTATGATAAAGCCACAGAACGCGTCCACGGATTGCGGATAGAGGGTCCCTGTACCAAGGGTTTCTGCTGAATATGGTTACAACAATTAATAAGCAGTCGCGGACAATTGTCCAGGGATGGTCCCTAAGAATTTAATGAAATCAAAAAAAATGTTAAGGGTCGACTAAAGATTTTCCAGATTTTGTAGATGTCGAACAATTTTTAATACTTTGAACGATTTCTCAAAATTTGAAGATATTTTAAAGAGTTCAGCCAATTTCAATAAGTTCCAAGGCATTCTAACTGATGTCCGAGATTTAAAAGGATTCCAGAGGCTTTCAAAGCTTCTGGAGTATTTTGAACAATTCCAAGATATTTCAGAGAATTTCAAAGGTTTCAAGAGATTGTAAGATATTTCAAGAGGTTTCATCTGATTTTGAAGTTCAAACATTGAATATTTACACAATTTGATGATTTTTGAAGAATCTGAAATATTTCATGGTGTTTTATATGTTTCGAGAAATCTCAATAGTTAATAATATTATAATAATCTTGTTTGACCAAATATATCACAGGATTTCAAACATATCAAGAGATTATCGAAAATTACGAAGATACTCTAGAAACGCTTAGAAATTCAACGTGATTAAATGAAATATTAAGGGTCTACTAAAGATTTTCCGGATTTTGTAGATTTTATCAAATGCTTGATACTTCAAAGAATTTCTGAAAATTTGAAGATATTTTAAAGACTTTAACAGATTTTAATGAGTTTTGAGGCATTCTAACTGAAGTCAGAGATTTAAAAGGATTCTATAAGCTTTTGAAGCTTCTAGAGTATTTTGAACAATTCCTAAATATTTCAGGGGATTTCGAAGGTTTTAGGAGATTCAAAAAAATTCTAAGAGGGTTCATCTGATTTCGAAGTTTAAAAAATAAATATTTACAGAATTTCAGGAATTTTAAAGAATTTGAAACATTGAATCGTGCTTGATAAATTTCACGAAATGCCTGCTGTTTTCAAAAATGTCCGGGAATTTAAAAAGAGACCAAGGATATCATAAGATTCCAAACATTTCAATAGATTTTAGAAAATTACTAAGATATTATGGAGGAGTTTAGTAATTTAATGAAATGAAATAAAATGTTAAGGACCTTCTAGAGATTTTCCAGATTTTTTAGATTCCAAAAAATGTTTATTACTCCAAAGGATTTCTAAAAATTTGAAGATATTTTAGAGACATCAACAGATTTTAATGAGTTTTGAGGCATTTCAACTTATATCAGAGATTCAAAAGGATTCTAAAAGGTTTTAAAGCTTCTAGAAATACGTTATCGTGTTTGATAAATTGCACGAAATTTCAGCAGTTTTCAAAAATTTCAAGGCATAGTAAAAGATTCAATTACATCAAATGATTTCAAACATTTAAAGAGATTTAGGGAAATTGCAAAGATATTCTAGGGGCATTTAGGGATTTAATGTAATAAAATAAAATGTTAAGGGTCTTCTAGAGATTTTCCAAATTTAGTAGATTTCAGAAAAAGTTATACTACATCAAAGGATTTCTGAAAATTCAAAGATATTTTAAAGACTTCAACAGATTTTAATGAGTTTTGAGGCATTCTAACAAATGTCAGAGATTTAAAAGGATTCTAGAGACTTTCTAAGCTTCTAGAGTATCTTGAACAATTTCAGGAAATTTCAGAGAATTTAAAGAGTTTTAAGAGATTGTACTAGATTTCAAGAGGGTTCATCTGATTTCAAAGTTTGGACATAAAATATTTACACAATTTCATGAATTTCAGAGAATTTGAAACATTTCATCGTGTTTGATACATTTCACGAAATTTCAGTAGTTTTCAGAAATGTCAAGGCATTTTGAAAAGGACCAAAGATATCACAGGATTTTAAACATTTCAAAAGATTTCAGGAAATTACAAAGATATTCTAGAGACGTTTAGGGATTTGATGTAATGAAAGAAAATGTTAAGGGTCTTCCAGAAATTTTTCTGATTTTAACTGATGTCATGAATTTGAGGGGATTTTTTGAGGTTTCAAACTTTCTAGAATATTTTAAACAGTTCCAAGATATTCAAAAGATTTTCAAAGGTTTTTAAAGATTGTAAAAGATTTCAAGAAGGTTTATCTGATTTCAAAGTTAACATATTAAATATGCACAAAATTTTAATAAATTTTGAAGGCTTTAAAACATTTTATGGTATTTTACAAATTTCAAGAAATTTCTACAGGTTTCAAAAATAGGAATGCATTAAAAAGGACCAAAAAAATCACATAATTACAAGCATTTTGAGGCATTTCAGGGAATCGTAAAGAATTCTAGAGAAGTTTGGGGATTTAATGTAATAAAATAAAATTTTAAAGACCTTCAGAGATTTTCCAGATTTTGTAGATTTTATTCCAGAAACTTATGGAAAATGTTTAAAAATGAATTTTGGGTAATTTACCACATATACCAGTAAAATTACCATGAATAACCAATTTTTACCCAAAAAAGATGAATTTTCAATTCAGTGGGACGAATTTTTTATCCAAAAAGACGATTGTTTAACAAAACAGTGAAATTTTCGAAAAAAAACATGAATGTTCAACAAAATTGTTGCATATTGAATTTACAAAGATAATTTTTCCACCAATTGGACGAATTCTTAAACAAAAAAGATTAAACTTTAACCAAAAACTGTTGCATTTTTAAACAAATTGTTGAATTTGCAACCAAAAAAACGAATTTTCAAAAATATGGTTGTATTCTCATCCAAAATGGATTAATTTTCAACCAAAAAGTTACACTTTCAACAAAAAGTAATGAATTTGCAACCGAAAAAGATTTGTCATTCAAGAGAGAAAAAAATATCAACTAGAATGTTGAATTTTCAAGCCAAATCAAAAAGACGAATTTTCAACAAAGCAGTTGAATTTTTGAGCCAAAAGGACGAATTTTCTACAAAGCAGTCGAATTTATAAGCCGAGAATATGAATTTTCAACAAAAAACTTTATTTTCAAGCAAAGAGATGACTTTTCAACTGAAATAATTAATTTCCAACCATAAGAAATGAATTTTCAACAAATTAATTCAACGTTCAATCTAGAAATGGAATTCTATAACCAAATAGACAAATTTTCAACAAATGAAGATTTTTCAGTCGAAAACGAAAAAAATTTATTCCAAATGATTGAAATTGCTAGTTGTGATAAGAATTTCTCGTAAAGCAGTTTAATTTTTAAAGCGAAAATACGAATTATGAACAAATAGCTGAGTTTTAACCAAACATATGAATTCTCAACCAAACAGCCGAATTTTCAAGCAAGAAGATTAATTTTCTACCAAAAATTGTTAAAGCTTAAACTAATAAAATAAATCTTCATCAAAGTAGTTACTTTTCAACCAATTAGTCTAATTTTCGACGAAAGAAGATGAATTTTAAATAAAAAATGTAATAGTTGAATTTTCAAATAAAAACGGTCAATTTTTAGTCACAAATGGATTAGTTAAATTTTCTGTTAGAAAATTATTTTTCAAACAAAAAAAATGTATTTTCGACAAAGCAATTCAACTTTCAACCAATCAGCAGAATTTTCAACGAAAAAGGAATTTTGAATGAAAAATTAATTAGCTGAATTTTCTACTAAAGACGCTCAATTTTCAGTCAAAAATGGATTAGTTAAATTTTAAATTAGAAAATTAATTGCCATAAAAAAAAATTTCATCAAAATAGTTACATCTTAAACGAATAAAATGAATTTTCAGCAAAGTATTTAACTTTCAAGCAAATAGTAAAATTTGTAACGAAATAAGGTGAATTTTAGATAAAAAATGTAATGGTTGAATTTTCAACTTAAGGCGGTCAATTTTTAGTCCAAAATGGCTTATTTAAATTTTAAATTGAAAAATTAATTGCCATAACAAAAAATTTCATCAGAATAGTTACTTCTTAAACTAATAAAATGAATTTTCAGCAAAGTATTTAACTTTCAATCAATTAGTAAAATTTTTTACGAAAGAAGATGAATTTTAAATGAGAAATTTAATAGTTGAATTCTCAACTTGAGGCGGTCAATTATTAGTTAAAAATGGCTTAGTTAAATTTTCAGTTGGAAAATTAATTGCCATGAAAAAATTTTTTTTTGTCAAAATAGTTAAATCTGAAACTAATGAAATGAGTCTTCAGCAAAGTAGTTTAACTTTCAACCAAATAGTTGAATTTTCAACAAAAGATTAATTCTAAATGAAAAATTTGATAGTTGAATTCTCAACTAAAAACGGACAATTTTCAGTCAAAAATTGATTAGTTAAATTTTCAGTTAGAAAATTAATTGCCATAAAATTTTTTTTTATCAAAATAGTTAAATTTTAAACTAAGAAAATCATTCTACATCAAAGTAGTTCAACTTTCAATCAATTACTTGAATTTTGAACCAAAAGAGATGGATTCAGAATAACAAATTTAATAGTTGACTTTTCAACTCAAAACGGTAAATTTTCAGTAAAAAATAGATTACTTAAATTTTCGGTTAGAAAATTAATTTCCAACCAAAAAAAAAAATAGAATTTTCAACAAAATAGTTAAATCTTAAACTAGTAAAATGAATCTTCAACGTAGTAGTTCAAATTTCAACCAATTAGTAGAATTTCCAACAAAAGATGAATTTTAAGTGAAAAATTCAATAGCGCCTCGTGACAGGCTCACAGGCATGACAAACTGACTCACTGACTGATTATTTGCAACACTGCGAGCGCCTCGAGACATACTTACAGGAATGACAGACACGTTGATGATGAATTGTTTGCGGCATTGCAAACGCCTCGAGTCAGGCTCTGAGGCATGACGAAGTGACTGACTGAGTGTGTGATTGTTCTCAACATTGCAATCTTCTCAAAACTGGCTCTCATGCATGACAACCGTACTGTTGATGGACTGTTTGCAACATTGCGAACGCCTCCGGACAGGCTGTCAGGCATGAGAAACTTACTAACTGACTGTGTGATCGTTCGCAACATTGCGAACGCCTTGAGACGTGCTCTCGGGCATCACAGACATATTGATGATGAATTGTTTTCAAAATTGCAAACGCCACCAGACAGGCTCTCAGACATGACATAGTGACTCGCTAAGTGTGTGATTGTTTTCAAAATTGCGAACGCTTCGGGACAGGCTTTTGGGCATGACAAACTTCCTGACGGTGTATTTTTCTCACCATCGCAAACTTCTCGAGACAGTCTCTCAGGCATGACAACCATACTGCTGATGGACTGTTTCCAACATTGCGAATGCCTCAGCAGAGGCTCTTAGCCATGAAAAACTTACTCCCTGACTGAGTGGTTATTTTGAACATTGCAAACGTCTCGAGACAGGGCCTCAGGCATGACAACCATACTGCTGATGGATTGTTTGCAACATTGCGAACGCCTCCAGACAGGCTCTGAGGCATGACAAAACTGACTCACTGACTGTGATTGTTTGCAACATTGCAAACTTCTCGAGACGGACTCTCAGGGAAGACAGACATATTGATGATGAATTGTTTCCGACATTGCAAACGCCTCGAAACAAGCTCTCAGGCATAATAAACTGACTCACTGACGGTGTGATTGTTCTCAACATTGCAAACATCTCGAGACAGGCTCTCAGACATAACTACCATACTGCTGATGGATTTTTTTGCAACATTGCGAATGCCTCAACACATGCTCTCAGGCATGACAAACTTACTCACTGACTGTGTGATTATTTTGAAACATTGCAAACTCCTCGAAACAGGCTCTCAGGTACGACAAAGTGACTCACTAACTGTGTGATTGTTCTCAACATTGCAAACTCCTCGAGACGGGCTCTCATAATGATAAACATATTGATGATGAATTGTTTGCAACATTGCAAACGCCTCGAGGCAGTCTTTCAGACTTGACAACCATGCTGCTGATGGATTGTTGGCAACTTTGCGAACGCCTCGTGACAGGCTCACAGGCATGACAAACTGACTCACTGACTGATTATTTGCAACACTGCGAGCGCCTCGAGACGGACTTACAGGCATGACAGACGACCGTACTGCACATGAATTGTTTCTAAAATCGCGAACGCCTCGCGACAACCTCTCAGGCAGGACAAACTTAACCACACACAGTGTGATTATTCTCAATATTGCAAACGCCTCGGGACCGGCCTTTGTGCATGAGAGCCGTACTGCTGATGGATTGTTTGCCACATTGCGAACGCCTCAAGACAGGCTCTCAGGCGTGACAAGCCTACTTACTGACTTTGTGATTCTTAGCAAGATTGCAAACGCCTCGAGACGGATTCTCAGGCATGCTAAAAATATTCATGGTGAATTTTTTGCAACATTGCAAACAACTCGATACAGACTTTCAGGCATGAAAAACTGACTCACTGAGTGTTTGATTGTTCTCAACATTGCAAACGTCTCGAGAAAGGCTCTCAGGCATGACAACCATACTGCTGATGGATTGTGTGCAACATTGTGAATGCCTTGACACAGGCAATCAGGCATGCCAAACTTCCTGACTGTGTGATTTTCCTCAACATTGCAAACGTCTCGATACAGTGTCTCAGGCATGACAACCATTCTGGAAATGGATTGCTTGCAAAATTGCGAACGCCTCGAGACAGGCTTTCGGGCATGACAAACTGACTCACTGACTGTGATTGTTTGGAACATTGCAAATGCCTCGAGACGTAATCTTAGACATGACAGACATATTGATGATGAACTGTTTGCAACATTGCGAACGCCTCGAAACGGGCTCTCAGGCATGAGAAACTTACTCACTGACAGTGTGATTATTCTCAACATTGCAAATGTCTCGAGACCGGCTCTAAGGCATGACAGCCTTACTGCTGATGGATTGTTTGCATCATTGCGAACGCCTCGAGATAGGCTCGCAGACACGACAATGTGACTCACGGTGTGTGTGATTGTTGGGAAAGTTACCATATAGAACTGATCAAATTACCTTAAATTACCGAAAATTTTCATAAATTTCCGGAAATGTATGGAAATTTATCAAATTCAATTTTGGAAATTTATGGAAATTGATAAAAATGAATTTTGGGTAATTTACCATATTTGCCGGTGAAATTGCCATATATGGTCAAAATTTTTCATAAATTTTTGGAAATTTATGGATATTTTTAAAAATGAATATTGGTTAAATTATAGTAATTTGCCATATTTACCGGTAAAAATTACTATAAATGACCGAAAATTTGCATAAATTTCCATGGAAATGTTCGAAAATACATTTTGGGTAATTTATGGTTATTTTCCATATTCCATACTTCCAGAAATTTATGGAAATTGGAAAAAAGGAATATTGGTTAATTTATGGTATGTTACCATATTGACCTCTGAAAGTACCATCAATGACCAAAAATGTATAGATATTTTCAAATTGAATTTTGGGAAATCTATGGTAAGTCACCATGAATCACCTCTGAAAATAACGCAAATTACCAAAAATTCCCGACAATTTTTTTATTGAATTTTGGATAATTTGGTTTAAGTTAACATAAATTTCATGCTTATTTATGCAAAATCCAATATGAATTCAAATCATAACAGAATTTGTCGTCTAAATTATATCTACCGATTTTCGTTGAACCACTTTACGCTAGGTTGTGTATATTATGAATTGTAATGATATTAATTTATTGAAATGATAGATTTTTTATGGTGGCTGAGAATAAAAATTAGTGCAACATCAGGAGAAAATATTAAAGTAATAATAAAAAATGAAATTCGCACATTATTTTGCATACTGAATATGCAGTACCAGACCGAGGTACATAAATAAATGTGATATACATTTGATATAAAAGTGTTGAACATAATGTAGAAAAGTTCAGCTTTTGGATAAAATCGAGTGCGAAGTACAAGATATGGGTTGAAAATGTGTTCGTTAGAGCCGAAGAAGCTTTAACAAAAGTGAATTCACAATCACCAAATTACAAATAGTCGATGCTTTGACCTTTAATTTTAAAAAGGTCTTTGGTATAAGCGTGGGGGAAACACAAAGGCCGATCGCGTAGCGCGAGATAGATACATTATCGAGCGCAAAGTGCGAGAAACAACAGAGGAGCGCCCAAGGCGCGTTCAAACTTGCGAGCCGCGCGCGCAGCGGTTAGATTTTTTTGAAACAATATTATGTATTCATGGCTATTTATCATATTTATGGACAAGTGTCTAAGGATGGCCCTCTTCGACGAAGAAGGTGTAGATCTCTAGACAGTGAGGGTACTTGGGTTAGCTTCCGCAGATGAAAAGGTTGTTATAGCAGAATCAATCAAAGACTTGCAAACAATGTTGAGCAAACTAAATACAAGCATGAAGAACATGGGCCTTAAAATTAACATAAATAAAATACAAATCATAGTGTTTGAAGGATAAGGTGAGAAAACAATGTGCAACATTGTCTCAAATAATAAGAGATTAAAAGAAATTATTAAGTACATATATCTAGGTGGCCTATTCACTAGTGACAGGAAGGTATACGGAGAGTTGGATAGGCGCATAATCGAGGGTCGAAAGGTTATAGGTAGAGCAGGGTCCATTCTCAGAATTAAAAATATTTCAACAGAAGCTAAAATGGCAATACATATTTCTATATATTTCTACCGACTGTGCTATACGGTAGCGAGACAGTGTCAAGAAAAGGGCAGGAGTAAAATTAAAGCGATTGTCATGAAACCTCTGCGCACAATCTCCGGGAAAACGCTAATGGACAAAGTGAGGAACGAAATAATCCTCAAAGAATGTGGTTCAACAGAGACAATAGTTGACACATTGGAAAGAAATCAGTTAAGATGGTTCGAAAATGTTGGAAGAATGAAAGATGAACGTCTAACGAAACAACTGTATAGAGGTGAAGTAAATGGCAGTATGCCAAGAGGTAGACGGTGGAAAGAATGGTTAGAATATGTGAACGAAACCTTAATCCGAAAAGACATAAGTAGCCATAGAAACAGGAGAGCTTGCATGAAAAAATGCATGGACTTTGTAACGGTTGCAATCTGCGTAATATCGAGTATGGGTAGAGAGTTGATACGAGCGAGAATCAAGGACCAGTTGTACCTTTATCTATCTATATATATATAGGTAGCAGTTAAAGGCTGACTAATACAGCAGACCACCACTAGAAAGCGCAGGACGCTTTTCCTCGAAAGTAAGCTCGTTCGAAACGTCTTTAAGAAGGCGTAAGGGAAGTAGACCTGAATATTGGTGAAAAATGGGTCACCATACACGTGTCGAAAGAAATCAATAATCATCGATAATCGTCCAGTGATGGCGACTTTCCCCTACATTTATCAATCCCGAAAAACTGGAGAAAATCCGTTTTTTCAATTTGTAATAGAATTTTATTTTACCAAGAATCAAATCATTCCATAAAAATGAAAACACATGTGCATGTAACATATGTAACAAAATATGTATCCCCCCCCGCTCTTACTGTACGTAATTTATAGTTTCCAGAAATAATAAGATATGGGACTTGAGACTCATGGCAATTTTTTGCATTTAAAATTATACATGCTTTGCAGGGTGAAAACTTCATTTTCAAAATTCTCTGATGTTTTGTTGCACAATTTTTTATTTTTCCTGACCATTAACATTCAAATACCAGCATTTTAATTTTTTAATATTTTTAAATGGAATAAAACAATATTTCAGATACAAAATACACATTTTCAAATGTACTTATTTATTTTAAACACAAAAATTACTTTTCTACCAAAGAAGATTACTTTTTAATGAAATACTTGAATTTTCAAAAAAATAAATCATTTTTCGAAAAATAATTTAATTTTCAACCTCAAAAGATGATTTCTCGAAAAAAGATGAATTTTTCACTAAAAATATGAATCTACGACAAAAAAATTATTTCTTAACAAAGTGGTTCAAACAAAATAGTGGAATCGTCAAGCAAAGAAAATTAATTTCCTACCAAACAGTTGCATTTTTATCCAAGAAAGACGCAATTTTTGTTACAAAATTGATGAATTTTTAAATAAAAAATACAAATTTTCAAAAAATATATTCGAATTTTCATACAAAAAAGATTTCTATTTGCTTTTCAACATTAAAATATGAGTTTTAAACCAGAAGTAAATTCCCTACGAAGATACTTGAATTTCCAACCGAAAGAGATGACTTTTTAATAAAAGGGTTGAATCTTCAAACAAAAATTTGCATTTTTATCCCAGGAAGATGAAATTTCTACTGAAACAAATAAAATTTTAAATAAAAAAAAGAGTTGGAAAAATCAGCTGAATTTTCATCCGAAAAAATTTTTAGTTGACTTTTCAACACCAAAATATTAATTTTTAACAGAAAATAAATATTCTATATAATAGTTGAATTTTCAACAAAACAGTCAAGTTTTTGACTAAAAAGGATGAGTTTTTAACAAAATTGTTGAATTTTCAACCAAACGGTTGCATTTTCATTCCAGAAAGTTGCAATTTATATTAAAATAGATTAATTTTTGTGGATACCTAAAAATGAAAAAGTCTAGAAGCTCTAAAAATTATTATTAATTTTTTTCAGCATAGAAAAACTTTTCTATGTTCAAAATGTACTTCCAAAAAATTAATTTCAGATCGTTGCAAAAGACGATTTGCAAAAACGAGTTCATTAACTCGTCATTTTTAATGATCTGATCTTCTCAATGTTGTTGGAAGTACATTTTGAACATTAAAAAGCTTTTCTATGCTAGAAAAAAATTATTTATAATTATGAGAGCATTCCAGGTTTTTTTATTTTCAGGTACCCGTACAAAATGAAATTTTTCCTGTATAAACAGAAATAAAAGATCTCAAAATTTGTTTTGAATTAGGCTTAAAGTTCAAATTTTGGTGTTGAAAATTCAAACCCAAATCTTTTTTGGATGAAAATTCAACTATTTTTTTTTAATTTATCTTTTCAATTGTAAAATTCATCTGTTTTCTGAGAAATTCCATCTTTCTTGGATAAAAATGCAACTATTTGGTTGAAGATTCAACAATTTTGTTGAAAAGTCATCTTTTTTGGTTAAAAATTCAACTGTTTTTTTTTAATTCGTCTTTTTGGGTTGAAAAATCAAACATCTTCGTAGAAAATTTACTTCTTTTTTAAGACTTATATTTTGATGTTGAAAAGTCAAACTAAAATCTTTTTTAGATGAAAATTCAAATTTTTTTTTTTAAACATTTTTTTTTTATAAAAAATTCATCTGTTTTAGAAGAAATCTCATCTCTCTTGAATAAAAGTGCAACTGCTTGGTTGAAAAGTGATCTTCTTTACTTGAGGATGCAACTATTTTGTTTAAACATTTTTTTTCCACCACTTTGTTAAGAAATCATTTTTTCGTTGAAGATTCATACTTTTAGCTGAAAATTATTAATTAATTGATTGATACTTTAAATGATACAATTAGTACTTGCGATCAAGGTGAAAGAATAATTTTGTTAGGAGATATGAACGGATGGGTATATTATATCACCCTTCTCACGGTTGTGAGACGTGGCCACGTGTGATTTACCGCGAAAAAATGCACACAGTTAGCTTACATATCAAGTATTTATTATAAATTTTGTCAGATTTTTTGAAGTGATGGAACATGGAAGAAGAAATTGAAGAACATAGTTGCACACAAATATCAGACTTTGAGGACCTTACATGACTATTAAAAAAATTATAAAAATGACACTGACAAAATATTTTCCAACATGAAATTCTTCCGATTGCCAAATATTTTGCAGTCTATAAGGCCACTGGATCTTACCAATTTCTTTGGCAATATACGATCCTTGAATCTTCCTTAAGAGGTGACCAAATTTTACTTCACAAAAAGTTAATAACAACTACTTCTTTTTTTTCATTTGTCCGAAAACCGAGCTGTGTATTAAAAAATTAATTTGACTTTTCAACTGATTTTTGGCTTTAAAAATCAAATAATTTGATTACCATTTTTTTTTGTTATCCTACAATTTCGTTTGTTTGTCAAGTGAACATTTGACTGTTTGGCTCAAAAATGCAATGATTTGGTTATAATTTCTGGTAATCAAATTTAATAAATCAAATTTCAAATTCAAACTATAAAATTAAGTGTTCCGATAAAAGATTTGAGAAAAATGTGTGATATCATTTTATAAGATTTTGATTAGCATTTATTATGATAACAGGGAATACTAGAGTTTTTATTAAAACTGCTTTTTGGTTTTTACTGTGATCGCAATTGTTCTTCAAATACTATAAAATATAATTAATATTGATCTTGATAAGCTATTCTTATGAGGCAAATGATAAGAAAAAAGAAACGAAGAGTTCCTTTTGGTTTAATTTTGAATGTTGTTAGTTTATATTCATGGAATTTTGATCATTTTTAATTGGTCCATCTTGAAGATTTGCTATTGTGAATTTATAAAGATGAAAATTTTAATGTTTTTTTTTAATAGTCCAATTTTAATGATTTGCGATGGAAACTCTTCAATTTCAAAAATGTGCGAATGCAATCTTTATAATTAGAATGATTTTGAAGAACAAAAGTGTAAACTTTGCAATTCTAAATATTTCAAATTGAAGAAGTTTCAAGTTTGAATCATCAAAATTACATAATTTCCTATAGCAAAAAGTAAGACTTACTTCATTCTTAATTTTGTATATTAATAGAGCACCCTATGGGTTAAGAGAAAAAAGCTATTTCAAAACAAAGTTGAATTTTCTAAAAATAAGTTAATTTGCAACTCAGAAAAATGACTTTTAAACCACAAAAAAAGAAATTTTAATCCAAAAGAACGAATTTGTGAGAAACCAGTGAAATTTTCAACAAAAAAAAAGATAAATTTACCAAATTCGTTAGAAATTTCAATCTACAAATATGCATATTTAACCAAGTATTCGAATTCTCAAACAAAAGGAATGACATTCAACCAGAAACAGTTGAATTTTCAAGTCAAAAGATGCATTTTCAACAAACAAGATTAATCTTTAAGCCAAGAAGACGAATTTTTAAAAAAGGATGTGCAACCGAATAGTTCATTTTTCCATTCATTGAGGATAAATTTCCAAAAAAAATTGACCTAATACATTTTTAGAAAATAAAATTAATTGTCAACAAAAAAAAGCGAAGTTCTAACAAAAAAGTTTAATTTCAAACCAAAAAGGTGAGCCTCAAAAAAGATTGTCAACAAAAGTAATTGAAATTTCCAACAATAAAAATAAATGTTTGGCCAAACAGTCAGATTTTCAAGCTAGAAGACAAATTATCTACAAAGCATTTAAATTTTCAACCCAAAAATATGTTTTTTTAACAAAAAAGTTTATTTTCTACGGAATAGTCAAGTTTTCATAAAAATAGTTTAATTTTCTACCAAATTAATCAATTTTCTATAAAATAAATGTATTTTCACTATAAAGCTTATTTTTCAATCAAATAATTCAATTTTTTACCAAATTATTTAATTGTCAAGCCAAAAAGACGAGAAATAATTTTTTCAAATTAGTTTAACTTTAAACCATGTCGAAGATTTTTCAACCAAAAATATGCACTCTCAATAAAACATATAATAGTTGATATTTCAACCAAAAATGATTTCAATTTGAAATAAAAACTTTTTTTTTCAATTAATTTTGTGAATTCACCAAAAAAAGACAAATTTCCATTAAAATGGTTGGATCCTCAACGAAAATAGATTCATTCATAAATAAAGAGTTGCATTTTTAGACAGCAAGATGAATTTGTCAACAAAGAAGATTAATTTATATTTATTTTAACCATTATTTCATATAGAAATTCTCATTTTTTTCAGTCAATTGAAACTTAATATCGTGATTAGTATTATTTTCGTATATGATATAAAAATTAAATAGATAAAAATAGTATAATAAGAATGAAATAAATATTTAAATATACCGCCTGATCTAACCTGCACTCACTTCTCACAGGATATTTCCTAAACAAAATAAGACAAAACGATTTCTGGAAAAACGATAAAAAGCTTATTAAATTCCGTAATGTTCCATTAAAAAACTTTGTCCTTCAAACATATTTATTAATGTTATAAACAAATTCAATAAAAAATGTACTATTCGGTTATTTTTTCACAGAAAGAAATTCTGCTTTCACTCTAAAACTATTTGAAATTGGCTTAACAGTGTCGTTCTTTGTAAAAAAATGACTTGCAATATATTTGTTAATGTTTTAAACAAATATTCAAATTTTCATTTTTTACTTTGCTTGTGAGTTACGCGATATCTTATTATACAATTTTTCAAAGAAAATTAAAAAGTGTGTTGCCAAACTCGATCTGTTAAATAGTAATAGTAAATTTGTTTGCAACGTAAAATTAACAAGGATTGATTGATTATGAAAGTCGATTTGTTGAAAAAAAAAATTTTAAGTCGTAGAACCATCAACTTCGAAATTTGGTCTATGATAATTCGAAAATATTAAGTTTCATTTTTGTGATTTTTTTTCCTAGACTTTGCTAGGATTTAAAGTTGAATCTTGAAAATGGGAAAATATCAGTAATTAGACCGAAATTTCTCAATATAAATAACTGAGTCTCTGTTTATCAAAATAGTTTAAATAGGGCTCATTTGACGTGGAATTTAATCATCTTTTTACTGTTTTTTTAGAAATTCTTTTATCTTATTTTGTTCTGGAGATATCCTGCGAGAAGTGGATGCATGTTCTTAAACGTTAGAGTAGGCCTCGTCGGATCGGGACTTCGATCGCGTGTGGACTTACCTTCCGCGGATTTCGATGCGAGGAATTTCGATGCGCCTCTACATTTTTTATGATAATTCGTGAACCAGTAAATATTTTTCAAGATACTTGGGCTCATTTTAACCAGAATATTTTAGGGTTCATTTAGCGCGAATTTTAAATTTTTAGCATTTTCCTACATTTTCCTAGGAGTTAAAATTGAATCTTGAAAATTAGCAAACTCTAGAAATGAGACCGGTCTTTTTAACTCACTATTTCAGTCTCTATTTATCAAAAATAGTTTTAATTGGGCTCGTTTGACGTGGAATTTAATCAGCTTTTTATTGCTTTTTTAGAAATTGTTTTATCTTATTTTGTTCTCGAAATATCCTGCGAGAAGTGGATGCATGTTTTTAAACGCTAGAGTAGGACTCGTCGGATCGGTATGGACTTTCGATCGCATAGGTAGGAGAAACATTTCGGGTCCTCTATGTTAAACCGGCCGCTATTGGTGGGTGAATTTTTGTAGATGCAGCACTGACTTCCATCGCGTGGGGACTACTTCCCTCCGCGGATTTCGACACGGCGAATCCCGACCCGGCGGGTCCTACTGTAGTTTCTCAAGGTCACGCTCTTCTTCTCGTGCGCGCCTCTACATTTTTTACGATAATTCGAGAACCACTGAATATTTTTCAAGATACTTGGGCTCATTTTAAACAGAATATTTGAGAGCTCATTTAGCGCGACTTTTAAATGTTTAGCATCAAATCCCTAGATTTTCCTAGTAGTTGAAATTGAATCGTGAAAATTAGCAAGCACTAAAAATGAGACCGGTCTTTTTAACTCACTATTTCAGCCTCTATTTATGAAAAATACTTCAAATAAAGGTTATTTGGCGCGGAATTTAATAATATTTCGACAGCTTTCTTAGAAATTATTCCATCTTATTTTGCTCTAGAGATATCCTGCGCGAAGTGAGTGCATGTTTTTAGACGCTAGCTTTTTAGGCATCATGGTACTTCTGGACGCTACTGTATATTTTTTATATTTAAATCAATTTGCGTAATTTAACCTCACAACAATTTTTACACAGAAATTTCCGTAAACAATCCCAGTAAAGAGATTTCTTCAGAAGATAAAGATATCTTCAGGGAAGCTAAGGAAAATAAAAAGTGTAAAAGGAAGCTTCATACAAGAGGCTCTTCACCTCTTCATATCATCTACTCTGCACCTGGGGAAGAATTTCCGGAAGGACCTGCTAAGGGAGCAAAAGGAATATTTTCAGACGCGATTGATACCATCAGAGACTTTCATGAATCTCATAAATTTTTTTCTCTTCGTTCAAAATTTCTCTTTTGCTGACAAAATCTCATTTTTTAATTGAAAATTCAACTATTTTGTAAAAAATTAATCTGTTTGGTTGAGATTTTTTTATTAAATTCAGTTGTGTTTAATTTCAAATTAGCATCTTTTTTGGTTGAAAGAATAGCAACTATTATACTTTTCGTTGAGAATTCATCTATTTTGGTTGAAAATTCATGCATTTAATTTCTGTAGGGGGTTTAGGTGTTTTTATGAAAAATTGTCGTTTCTGGTTGAAAATTTAACTAGGTTGAAAGTTGAACTACTTTGTTTAAAATTAATTTTTTTTTTGCAGAAAATCAAAATATCTTGATAGAAAATTCAACTATTAGGTTGAAAATGAACTTTTTTGTCGGAAAGTGAACTCTTTTGTTGAAAATTCATCTTTTTTGTTTTGAAAATTCAGCTTGACATTAAATTTCAACTATTTTGGTAGAAAATTCAACTATTTTCTTAAAAATTATTATTTTTTTGTTGAAAAATCGTCTTTTTCGGTTGAAAATTCAACTATTTTGGTAACAAGTTCAACTATTTGGTAGAAAATTTACTTCTTTGTTAAAAATTCATAGTTTTTTGTTGAAAATAAACTTTTTTGTTCAATTCAACTGTGTTTGATTTCAAATAAAAATCTTTTTTGGTGGAAATAGTATCATTTATTATATTTTTTGCTGAGAATTTATCTATTTTGTTTGAAAATTCATATATTTTGTCAAAAATGCCACTATTTTGGTAAAAAGTTCAACTATTCGGTTGGAAAGTAACTTTTTTGTTGAATATTCATTTTTTAGTTTGACAATGCAACTGTTTTGTAGAAATTTCCTCTTTTTGGCTTTAAAATTCAACAATTCAGAGGATTTTTTTCTCTTCGTTCAAAATTTCTCTTTTGCTGACAAAATCTCATTTTTTAATTGAAAATTCAACTATTTTGTAGAAAATTAATCTGATTTGATTGAGGATTTTTTTATTGAATTCAGTTGTGTTTGATTTCAAATTAAAATAGTTTTTGGTTGAAAGAATATCAACTATTATATTTTTCGTTGGGAATTCACCTACTCGTATTTTTGTTGAAAATTTATGTATTTTGTTTAAAAAATGTATGCAGGGGGTTCAGGTATTTTGTTGAAAAATTGTCTTTTCTGGTTGAAAATTTAATTATGTTGAAAGTTGAACTACTTTGTTAAAAATTTTTTTTTGTATAAAATTAAAATATCCTCGTATAAAATTCAACTATTACGTTGAAAATGAAATTTTTTGTTGGAAATTTAACTCTTTTGTTGAAAATTCGTATTTTTTGGTTTGAAAATGGTAGAAAATTCAACTACTTGGTTGAAAATTAACTCTTTTGTTGAAAATTATCTTTTTTGTTTGAAAATTCATCTTTTTTGGTTTAATTCAACTTTGTTTCATTTCAAATAAAAATCTTTTTTGGAAAATTTTTTGGAAAATCAACAATTCAGAGGATTTTTTTCTCTTTGTTCAAAATTTCTATTTTGCTGACAAAATCTCATTTTTGAATTGTAAATTCATCTATTTTGGTTGAAAATTCATGCATTTTAATTTATGTAGGCGGTTCAGGTGTTTTGTTGAAGAATTGTCTTTTCTGATTGAAAATTTAACAAGGTTGAAAGTTGAACTACTTTCTTAAAATTCATTTTTCTTTTGCAGAAAATTAAAATATCTTGGTAGAAAATTCAACTATTAGGGTGAAAATGATTTTTTTTTCTCGGAAATTTAACTCTTTTGTTGAAAATTCACCTTTTTTGTTTTGAAAATTCAGCTTGAAATTAAATTTCAACTATTTTGGTAGAAAATTCAACTATTTTCTTAAAAAGTATTCATTTTTGGTTAAAAAATCGTCTTTTTCGATTGAAAGCTCAACTATTTTGGTAACAAATTCAACTATTTGGTAGAAAATTTACTTTTACGTTAAAAATTCATACTTTTTTGTTGAAAATAAACTTTTTTGTTCATTTCAACTGTGTTTCATTTTAAATAAAAATCTTTCTTGGTTGAAATAGTATCTGTTATTATATTTTTTGTTGAGAATTCATCTAATTTGTTTGAAAATTCATGTATTTTGTTACAAATTACACAATTTTGTACAAAGTTCAACTATTAGGTTGGAAAGTAACTTTTTTGTTGAATATTCATATTTTATGTTTAAAAATGCAACTGTTTTGTAGAAATTTCCTCTTTTTGGCTTTGAAATTCAACAATTCAGAGGATCTTTTTCTCTAGGATTGTGACGTCTAGCTCAAATACTCAATCATATAATTATTTTAAATGTTTGTGACCAATTCTCGATTATCAAACTTCACTTATTGCACGCTTCGGAGAAGGAAATGGAAAAAAATGGAAATTTTTCGGAATTGAAGTTGAAAATATCATCCTTAAAATGAGATTAGGAACATGATAAAATATCAAATTTGTGAGTACTTTTTGAATAATTTTCAATTGTACAAACAAGTATTATTTTCTTAAACAATTTTTCTTTAATAATAATTTTCGTTCAACATATTTTGCAATTGTTTAAGCAATTTCTATTTGTATAACATTTTTTTCACCAAATTGTCAAAAGGTAGCATTTTTTTAACGTTATGAAGCAGTGAACCAATGTTAAGAGTAAATTTTGTTTCTTTTTAGGATATATTTAAAAATTATTTACACAATTGTACCTTGTTTAAACAATTTGATGCAGTTTATTAAAGCTGAAAGTAATATTTTTTGTCAAGAGACAGTTTGGAATTATTAAAAACATTAATACCACTTGAATAATAATTGATTGTTTTAATAATTAAATACTGAATTTCACAACAAATTGCGGAAAAAAAACTTCTTCAAAAATAATGTTTAACTATGTTGAAAAAGAATTACTTGAAATATGAGAAACAGGAAAAATTTTCAGTGAACTGAAACGTTTATATTTGTGATCTTATTGAAAAAAAAAAAAAACAATTAACAATGGCATCTTCATTCCGACCATTATCTTTGGGGTTCGTTAAAAAATCTCATTAACGAAAAATCCTTATATTTCTTTCTACAGAATCATCATCACCATCCAGTCCATCATCATCAAGGCCAACCAGTCCAGGTAATTTAAAAACAAAAATGCAATCTAAAATCTAAACTTTGAGGTTCCTTGGAAAATTTCGTAACCAAAAAATCCCTATATTTCTTTTCACAGAACCATCGTCAACAACTTCAACCGATGCCGGTAATTTAAAAACTAAAATACAATCTAAAATGAATATCAGATTTATACTATTAATTCAGTAATATTAAATTCACTGTTTTCAAAAAAAGATGTAGGTCTGATAATAATCATTCATTTCTAAATTCTAAAGAATTGTTCACTTTAAGTATGACAAACGGCTAGAATTTTCTACAAAGCCAAATGCTTATATTTTTCAGTTTATTTAAAAAACAATTAACGAGATCATCTTTATTTTGATCACTAGCTTTGGTTTACAGTGAAAAATTTTGTTAAAAAAAATCTTTATACTTCTTTTTGCAGGATCATCAATAACCAATCCACCATCACCAAGGGCAAACATTCCAAGTGGATCCAGAGGTATTTCATAAAATAATGTTTACGTAAAGCAAAGTGCAAGAAACTAATTATGGCTATCTGAAATTTTATTGGTATTTTGATTTTCGTATAATGAGTCGAATTAACTTTTATAAATTGTGCTTGAAAATTCAATAGTTGCTTGAAATATTTAACTATTTGGTTGAAAATTTATGTAAATTGTTGAAATTTTTTGTTGTTAGAAAAGTAATCTTCTTGGTTGAAAATGTGTCTATTTTTTCAAAATTTCAGGCATTTTTTTTATTTAGTCTTTTGTGTTGAAAATTCATTTTCTTCTTGATGGAAGTCAATTTTTATGACTCAAAATTAAAATATTTTGTTGAAAATTCAATAGTTCTCTACAAAAACCGTGAAAATCTTTAGGCATCTTTGAAATCCCTTAAAACACTTGTGGATCAAATATAATTCAAATCAGACTTTAAAATCTTTATGAATTCCTTAGAACCCACGGAAATATTTTTAAATCTTTACAATCCTCTAAAATCCCTAAAAATGTTTTATAATTCCTTGAACTCCGTGAAAATATTTCTAAATCTCTTAGAAACCGATGAAATCTTTTCAAATTAGTTGGGATCCTTGATAGCCTTCAGCTATGTTCGGAAATGTACTTTAAATAAACAAATCATTACATTGTACTTTCAGCTTGGAGAGAAACAGAATAGAGATTTGACTTTTTTTGCACCAATAAAGAATGCTTGTGATTCAGAAGCAAGAGTTGAAATTTAATTTCTTCCATTAGTAGACTCATAATTTAGTATAATTTGGTAGTTATAAGATATTGAATTTTCTAATCTTCAAAATAGTTAGTAACTATATTTTTCCCACTTGATCAGATCAACCTATTGGACCGAAGAAAATCACTCCAGAAGTAAATGATATACTCTGGCGTAGTAGAGATTTTGTTGGAAAATATGCTCGGATGTCATTTTTTAGATGACAGTTGCTCCCAGTGGGACCCTGCGGTGGTTGTTAACCTTTAGTTTTGAATTATATATTATATTTGTGGGTCCTGTGTTTTTCATCAAATTTTGAGGCCATTGTTGTCAAACTTTAAGCAAATATAATAAATACAATTTTAAAACTGTCTTAATAGTATCCGAACCATTTCTTTAGATAATTAGTGAATCTTTCCTTTCACCTTTTTTCACATAATGTGAATTTAGTTAATTAGGGATCAAAATTCGCAAATTTTTCAGATAGTGCTTTGCCAAATATCAGTTAATGTACTACTGTTCATTTTTGAATGACAAAAATTCAGGACAAAAGGCACGCTGGGAATAGCATATAAAAAATTGTTAAGTTGTTTTGGCGGGAAATTCAAATTAAAAAAAAATCGGCAATGTTTCCAATAATTTTTTTAATATGAAATTTGCTTTGCGAAAGGATAAGAATTTTTCTGTAAGTTTGGTTTCAATACTCTATTATAAAAAATTTGAATGAATTTTTTATCTTTAGTGAGCCACGGTGAAAAAAATTAAAAACGATTTCACAGAAAGACTAAACAATAAAAGTGTGGAGTCCGATTGACTCTAACACCCAACTTCCTGTTTTTGATGCGCTGAACTCGAATCCGCCTGTGATATCCGGTTTATTTTATCAGGTCTATATTTTGTATGACCTTAAAAAATAGTGGATGTCACATTACCGTGTTTTTCTTAATGCCGTATAAAAAATTGTATGTAAAAAATTTGTTTATTATATAACTTTTATGACACTCTTCTCTTAGAATCAAATGGTGCATTTATTTTTTCTGTAGCTCACATATTCAAAAGTAATATCAAGATTGTTTATAATTTTTTGCGGTAATGAAAAAACTGAGATCTGGTAGAGGAAAACGGGGATACAATTTGGATTTAGTATACCAAAAAACAGGAGGGGAGGGTGGTCTTAGTCTCGCGGACATCAAACTTATTTTCTGATGCCGGTTTTTTAATTGATTAATTAATATTATTTGTACTTGAAATAAAAACGGTCGTCATAGGAAAAGAGTACCTAAAATTCTTAACTTTTATACAAACTAAATCCATACTGTGACGAGGTAATTTGTCACCTGTCACATTAAAAAAATTAACAACTCCTCTCATTGGCTCCAGGAGGTTAGAAAAACTCACAATGTATTATCCTCATGGGTTTACCACTTCCCTAACCCACCCGCGCTGAAACACGGAGCGGAGGTTCAATTACACAAGGGCACTTTTGGTATTTTCCTAAGGGTAATTATTTATACTGCCACAATTATTTATGTTTAAAACTGTCATCATGAGGAAATGTTGACATCGGATGTTGTCTGCCAGCCCACGGTATGGAGATCGCCAAGCACAGTCTTCATAGAGAAGAAATAGAGTATCTGGATACGTTGTCCTTGTTCAACGAGTCGCAAATAACCTGGAAGCCGCCATCTTGTTTAGGTAGTAGAAAGTGGTGACAAAAGTCAAAACGACTACTTCCAGATAAAAATAGTATAATTTATTGTGTCAAGTTTATGAGGGAATTAGAACGTATGACGTTTCGAACCATAAAGCAGTTTTCTCATCAGATTAAAATTAATCTAAAATATAAATGAAAATAAACAAATGAGGACGCTTCAGACATACCACTCTTTCGTAACTTTTGCCGAAGGCAAAGGTTGCATGCTCCAGAGGAAGAGTGTCCACTAATTACTGCTGAAGAAGTGAAGAAATTTATCTCTAGAACTAAGAGTTTTTCAGCGCCAGGGCCAGATAAAATCAATAACTTTTGGTGGAAGAAGTTCACTTCTACGGACCAACATCTGGCTCGTATATTTACGACTTTCTTAAATGGAGAACAACCCATCCCGCAGTGGCTAGTGGAAGGACGCACCGTATTGATCCCTAAGACAGGAGATTTGTCAAGTCCACATACCTACAGGCCCATAGCTTGAATAAAAACCAGCTACAAGCTATTCACTGGCATCCTCAAAGAGAGGATATTAACATCTATCGAGCTCGTATGGAGTGCAATAGTTGAACAGCGTGGATGCAAGAGAGGACTGGCAGGTTGCAGGGATAACCTGTTATTAGACAGGTGTATTACTCAAGACTCGATCAGGTATCGACGCAATCTGTCCATGGCTTGGATTGACTACCGTAAGACATTCGATAACACGAACCATGAGCTACTTATTAAGCTCCTTGAGTGCCTGGAGGTGCATCCAAAAATAGTGAGATGCCTTCGCAACGACCATATGTTATGTTCTATGTTCTTCAGATAAAAAGGACTAAATTTGTATTTGATTTAAAATGAAGAGGAAAATTCCTTCACTTCAGCGTATATTTCCTTATTTTTCTAATAAATCATATACAGTCAGAGAGATTTTTTCCAACTATCTGAAAAGAGGAGAAAAAAGTATCTAAGTCGTTTTTGGATCATATATATGATAAATTTTTTTATCATTTTTAAATAATTTTGAAAACCAACACATGAGATGGAAAAGAAATTAAATAAGCAAAATTTTTATGAGAATGTGCCCACTTATCGGGCAGATTTTTGCATTGTTAATGTTATTTTTTACGAATAAAACGAAAACTACACATCCTATCAAAATGTGACCATTAACAAATTTGTAGATCTTTTTTGAGTGCCATGAACAGCCGCACAGAAAATTGTCCAATTTTGAACAAAATGTTCTCAAAAATGTTCAAAATCCGCTCACTTTTTTAATTTTTGTCCAAAATGGCTGGCTAACTAACTTGACCTTTAATTTAGGAGAGTAAAAGAGTATACCAAAGGCCAATCCAATCGGTCAATTTTTTCGAAAGTTATCGTGCAACTTGTATCGTTTTTCCATAAATTTAATTTCATTATTTTCAATGGTTTTTTTTTTCGATTTAAACTATAAATACGCATCAGAGCTTAAAGTTGTTTTAAGCAAATTTGTAAAGATATAATTTAGGCAACAATTTTTGTTAAATAAGATGTTATTGTAGCTTGTGTCCTTTTTTCAAAAATGTTAATCCTAATTTTTAATATATTTTTATAACAAGAGTTTATAAAAAAATTGCAGATTTTTTTGGTTGAACAACTTTTGTCTTTTCATTTTTTTCGTCTCTTGTGTCGTTTGTCGAAAAGTTAAATTTTTTATTTTGTTTTTACGATTAAAAGATCTTTAATGTAATTTTTTTAGGATTAAAACAAAAACTACGCGTCCTATTAAAAAAATTACTGGATGAGAAACTTTTGTCAAAAAGTTAAAATTAAACTTATTATTTTTTAATCTTGTTTTTTACGAATAAAACAAAAACCCTGCGTCCTATCGAAAAATAATTTATAACAAATTTTGTAGGTGGTTATTAACAAATTTGTAGATCTTTTTTGAATGCACAATTTTTTTTCATTCATAGTTTTTCGTATCTTTTATAGTTTGACCGCAAAATTGAATTTTGGATTTTTCATTATTTTTTTGTGTCATCAAAATTTGAACTTTTTGATTTTTCAAAAAATTCAAAAAGTTGTTATGATAATATTGTAGAGTGTTCGAAAAGCAACGTTTTTCTTTGGACGACATTTTCTCATATTGTGCGTTTTTTGGTCTCAAATGTTCATTTTCGTTTTTTTTTAAATTTTGTAAATGCTATAATTCTGGTAATTTGTTTTTGATCAAAAAAGTCATTGAAAGAAATTGTTTGTCTTTTTGAGTACTTTGAATAACCGAGAAGAGAATTTTTGAATCTGGAGAAAAGTGGTCTCAAAAATTTGGAAGATGGTGTAACTTTTTGAATTTTTACCCATAATCGCTGGCCAACGAACTTGGCCTTTAGTTCAGGACATTAAAAAAGTATACCGAAGGTCAATCCAACAAATGTATTTGCATTGTCTTTTTCTTATAATTAAAAAAAGTGCGCATCCTATAAGAAAAAATTTTTTTGTTAATAAACATTTAATTGAAACTTGTGTCGTTTTTCCGTATATTTAATTTGTTTATTTTTAATGTTATTTCCTTCGATTTGAACCAAAAATACGGATTCTAGCGTAAAGTAGTTCTAAGTAAATTTTTATGACAAACGTTTAGAAAAAATTTGTAGATAATTTTTGGTTGAACAACTTTTGTCTATTAATTTTTTTTCGTCTCTTGTGCGGTTTTTCCACAAATTATATTTTTTTATTCTTAATGCGATTTTTTATGATTATAACAAAAACGAAGCTTCTTCAAAAAAATTATTTATGACAAATTTTTATAGCTCTGTTATGTGTGAGCAACTTTTGTCTATTAATTTTTTTCATAGCTTGTGTCGTTTGTCCAAAAATGTAATTCTTTTATTTTTAATTTTAATTTCTAACAAGGGGGGTTAGGTTGGTGTCCGACGCCGATTTTTTTGTAACTTTGCAGGTGAAATGAGGATCCCAGACTATAGAGAAGAAATCAATTTTTTGGGCAATCGTTCATATTTAGGGGTGAAAATCACCCCTTCTATATTTTTGATACTTTTACTGTTTTAAGAGGTTGACAATTTATCTTTTTTGCTTGAAAATACAACTAATTGGATAAAATTTGAACCGCTTGGTTAAAAATTCCTTTTTTCAATCAAATATTGACAATTTTAGTTAAAAAATCGTTGTTTTTTGGAAAACAGTTAATTTCTTTGGTTAAAAATCAAACCATCTGGTTAGTGTTTAATGTTCGTCTATTTTGGATGAATTGAACTGTTTTTTTCTTTTAAATTAAAATATTTTTTGGTTAAAATATTAACTATTATTTTTTTTTAAAGAAAATCCATATCTTTATGTTGAAAATTCAAATAGTTTGTAGAAAATTAATTTTTTTTTGTTAAAATTAATTTTTCTTAACTGAAAATTGTACAAATTGGTTAAAAATTCAACTGTTTGGTAGAAAATTCAACTATTTTGTAGACATTTTTTTTTTCAAATCAAAAATAATTTTTTGTATTGAAAATTTAGGTATTCCATTTTTGGTTAAAACTTTATCTTTTTGGTTACAAGTTCAATTATTCGGTTGAAAATTCGTATTTTTGGTAAAATATTTAACTATTTGATTAAAAGTTAATGCATTTTGTTGAAAATTGATCTTTTGGGTAAAAAATTGAAATTCTTATTTGAAAATCCACCTTTTTTGTTGAAAATTCAACTGTTTTGAAGAAAGCTCGTCTTTTTGGATTGGAAATTCAACATTTTGGATTACAGTTTTTTCCTTTGTTGATTAAAAAATCTTTCTTCATTCAAAATTTAACTCTTGTTGAAAGTTCGTCTTTTTTATTTGAAAATCATCTCTTTTGGTAAAAATGTCATACTTTGGGATAAAAATGGAACTGTTTGATTGTGAATGAATCTGTTTTGGTTGAGGATTCAACTATTTTGTTCAAAATTCGTCTTTTTTGGTTGAAGTTAACTGTTTTTGATTTAAAATTTTGAAATTTTATTTTTCTTATTACCAACTATTACATTGTTTGTTGAGAATTCATCTTTTTCGGTAGAAAATTCATCTACTTGGTTGAAAGTTGAACTGTTTTGTTAATTCATAAGATACAGTAAGATTTTACCAAACTCCTCCTCCCTCCAATCGTCTTACGTAATTTTTGGATGTATCATAAATAAATTCACAAAAAAAGTTTAGTCGGCAGAATTACGTCCCTATTCAGCTCTTAAATTTTTTAATTGGATAATAAATAAAGTCGCAGGGAATCTCTTCACCCATGATTCATTTAAATCACATATTTTTTCAATTTTGGCCAGAAGCAATATAATAAAAAGTTCGAATTAAAAACAAATACAAAAAATTTGGGTATTTTTTGCATGTCTTTAAATGAAAAATAATCTTTACTCAGTTAATTTTTTTTAAATTTCGGTCACTTTAGTTATTACAAATTAATGAACTTCGATAATAAGATTTCAGTAAATTGTCGTTAAAAGTTTTTCAAGGTATAGGCTTAAAACAAAGTTTAATAATAACGTTTAGAATAAAAAAGTTACAGAATATTTAAGCTTGAAATCTCGGTTTGAATAATATTTTCTTTTTAATTTTGTGAAAAATCTATCTCAGCATCAACTCAGTAGACAAAAGAAAAAATTGGCCCAATTTAAATTTTGCAGCACTCACCTCATTTTTAGGAATATTCCCAAGACAAGAAGGATTAAATTATTTTTAAAAACACAAAACGCACAATTCAATATTCGGTGAAATTCAAGAAAAACACCACTGGCAGTCGTGCCAATTATAATGCGTTCACGTCTGTGATTCAAGTACTACTGAACCTCGGGCTGATCGAATTTTCAAAGGTAACTTCGAATACCTGGAGATAGTGACAGGGGACTTCCATACTCCACATACAATCTATACTTGGATTATTGTGAAACTGCATTACACACAGGCGAATTATTTCAATGCATTTGCGTAGTTACACACACGCATATATATATAATTCTGCAATTTTAGCAAAGGATCCAAATGCGTAACCGTCTGGTTCCAGAACTCTATATTAACCTCCCTGATCGGCATTAGGAAAGCTATTTCCTATCTTTCATAAAAAATTGGGTGCAATTGGAGAATAGGGGCGTCACCTCTGTTTTGTCAGGACAATTTTTTTTTCGGCAAACAAACTATTAGAATCTTTAATTGAAGAATAATTGAAACGATTTGACGAGGTAAAAGTTTAAAATTATTGTTACTTCTGTTACTACGATGTCTCAAATATGGGTCTGTCACGATATCGGAATGATCATATTTAACTCACTGTTTAGGTGCTTTTAAACATCCGTACGATATATATGTATATATATTTAAATATTCACGATATGAAAACAACTGATTTAGTAATTTAGTTGCTTCAAAAGGATTTGAAATATTTCAGAGTATCTTAAAAGATTACAAGGTATTTTCGGAAGCTTTAAAAAATTTCGAGTGATTTTGAAATATGTAAAATGAATCTTTATGAAATTTTAAAAGATTGCAAGGAATTTTGAAGAGTTCCAAAAAGTTTAAAGTGATTTTAAAGCACTGGAAATATTTTTGATGTTAACAAAACTTTAGAGAATTTGAAAACTTTTAGAGTATTTCAAAATATTCCAACGAATTTTCAGTTGATTTCTGTAATTTAATTGATTTCAACAAATTTGAAATACTTTAGCGTATTTAAAAAATTTTCACGCCATTTTCGAAAGTTTTACAACATTTTAAGAGATTAAAAAAAATTTAGGGATTTGAAAACTTTTAGAGTATTTCAAAAGATTCTAAGGAATTTTCAATTGGTTTCAGTAATTTGACTCATATCAAATGATTTAAAATGATTCTGATTCATTTTTTAAAGCTTTGAAAAGTTTCAAGTGATTTTACAGATTTCAAAGAACCTGAAAGATTTTAGGGCACAGAATCTAAGGCCTTTTCAAGATATTTAAATAATTTCAATGAATTTCAAAAGATTTTGAAGGATTAGAAATGATTGAGGGTATTTTAACAGATTCTAAGGAATTTTCAATTGATTTCAGTAATTCAATTGGATTCCAGAGGATTTAAAAAATGTCGAGTGATTTTACAAGATTTCAACTGAATATATATTTCAGGAAAATATTTAAGAGAATTTCAGAAGAAATTAAGGAATATTTTTTATTTCAATAATTTAAAGAAATTTTAAAGGATTGGGCATATTGTAGTGTATTTTGAAAGAATCCAAGGCATTTTAAAAAGATGTCAAGAATTTCAAGGAATTTACAAAAATTGTAAAGAGCTTAAAATTCCAGGGTAGTTTCGAGAGCTTTACAACGTTTTAAATGATTCTTTTTTTTAATCTTGAAATATTTATTGACTCCAATAAATTTTTTCTATTTGAATAATTTGAAAGAATTGCAAAGGATTTTAAATATTTCAGGCTGTTTTTAATATTTTTATTTGATTTTAAAGAGATTAAACACATTTCAGGAACCCAAGGAATTTTCAATTGATTTCAGTAATTGATTTCAGAAGATTTTAATTATTTTGGAGGACTTAAAAAAATGTTGAGGCATTTGAAACAAAAAAGAATTTCAAGGAATATAAAAAAAGTGTTAAGGATTTAATAACTTTTAAAGTATGCTAAAAGATTCCACAGAGTTTTCAATTAATTTCAGTGATTTAATTGATTTCAAAGGATTTGGAATATTTTTTAGTATTTTAGAAGATTCCAAGGCATCTTCAAAAGCTTTAAAAAGTTTCAACTTTCAAGTAATTTAAAAATATTTCAAATAATTATGTAAGAAATTTGAAAGACTCCAAGGCATTTCCAAGAGATTTAAATAATTTAAAGGAATTTCGAAAAATTGTAAAAGATTTAAGAACTCTTAGAGTATTTTAAATGATGCCAAGACAATTTCGAAAGCTTTAAAAAGTTTCAAGTGATTTTTGAAGAATAGAAGGATTTTTTTTATTTCAATAATTTGAAAGAATTTCATTGGATTGGAAATATTTTAGGGTGTTATTAAAAATTACAAGGGGTTTCGAAGAGACTAAATAAATCCAAGGAATTCCAAAATATTTGAAGGATTTCAAATATCTTAGGGTATTTTGAAAGATCCTAAGAATTTTTTAATTGATATCAGTAATTTAATGTCACTTATAGGATTTGAATTATTTTATGGTTTTAAAAGATTCTAATGCATTTTTAAGAGCTTTAAAATGTTTCAATTGATTTCAAAAGATTTCAAAGGATTTGTAAACGACAAGATTATTTCAAAAGAGTATAAGGAATATTTAATTGGTTTCAGAGGGTTTCAAATATTTTATAGTATTTAAAAAGATTTCAAAGCATTTTCAAGAGATATGAAAAAATTTGCATGTGGTATTGTATCTGCGAGCTTCCTAAAATTTCAAAAATATAAATCGATTTTATAGGACTTATGCCACAAAGGTATTTCGATTAATTTTCAAGGATTCCAGGTAATATCAATAGATTTCATGTAATTTCGAGGGATATTATAATATTTCAACAGATTTCTAAGAATTTATTCACAACAATTCATGGATTTCGTATGATTTCAAACAGATTTTCAAATATTTCAAGGTCTGTTACATATCCTTACAGTAACAGCGTTACAGAACAGTGTGACCTTTATGTTCCTTTCTTGGAACACGTGTGCCATATTAGTGACATAACAGTTCTATCACTAAGTTCTATATTGGTTACATTACATAACTCCAGAACTGTTACGTATCCTTACAGTACCTGCGTTACAGAACAGTGTGACCTTTATATTCTGTAATTGTTATGGCACACGATTGTAACAATATTATGTATAAATGTTCTCTTGTTGTTACGTAACATTTACAGAACGTGTCCTCTAGGTAACCTTTTTGTTGACAATTAACCTTTTTTGCCTGAAAATTAAACTATTAGGTTGAAAATATTTTTTTGTTTTTGTTGAAATTTTGATTTGAAATATCTGCAATCTTAGAAAATACTTCGAAATTTTCTCAAGAATTTCAGAAAACTTATATTTATATTTAGTTTTGCAATTTTATTTCAAGTGTAAAATAATTTTAATTGGAAATTAATTGTAAATAATTGGAAATAGATTTAATTTTTAGAATATTTTTCCTTGATTCTACCTTATGGTCAAACATGGTACAAAAAGCTGTCGTGAAATTTCAAATAAAAACTGTACTCTGTATACATTAATTTTGAAAATGAAAAATATTAATACCTTTTATAAATATTCCTGAATGTAATTTTAATATGGTACACATTGGTTTTTATTAAAAAAGTTCTTGTAAATAGTTGGTCATTTTATAAATTGTACGACATTTTTGTACCATGTTTGACCTTATTTTAATCTGCTTTATGTTTAGGACAAAATCAGATCCTTAAATTTGACCCTAAGGTCAAACATGGTAAAAAAAATTAATGTATAAAGAGTACAGTTTTTATTTAAAATTTCACGACATTTTTTATACGATGTTTGACTCTATTGCAGAATCAAGGAAAAATATTCTAAAAATATGTTCATTAATTATTAAAATGCTACAAAGAATTACCTTTAAAATTGTTTTGTCCTTTTCAAACCATGGGATATTTATTTATTAAATAAATGTTATTAGATTTATTTTACAATTATTTAAAATTAATTTCTAATTGAAATTATTTTATAATTAGAATAAAACTGTAAAAATAAATATAAATATAAGTTTCCTGAGATTCTTGAGAAAATTTCGAAATGTTTTCTATGATTTCAGATATTTTAAATCAAAATTTGAACAACAAAAAAAACATTTTCAACCGAATTGTTTCATTTTCCGGCAAAAAAGTTTAATTCTCAACGAAAAATGTAATAATTGCTATTGCGATAAAAAAAAATTATTTTCAATTAAAAATGGTCGAATTTAACTTAAAAAAAATGAAATTTCAACAAAATAGATACATTTTCAAGTAAAAATGATTTTTAGTCAGGAGGAAAGGAGAATTTCAACAAAATTATAAATTAAGGCGAAAAATATTTTTATATACAAAATAATAATTTGGAATACCTATTAATTTTTTAAGTATTTTGTTTGCTCCTTTTAAGGTTATATAACATTCACATGATTCTCGAAAAATTTCACAACATTTTTTAATATTTCAGATGTCAAATGAAAATTTCAAAAAAAAAATAATTTTCAATTAAACTCTAATTAATGGAGATATGTTTATAATTTCATTCTTCAAATCTATTCCATTATATTCCAAACATGGTACAAAAGTGTCGTACAATTTATAAAATGACCAACTATTTACAAGAATTTTTTAAATAAAAATCAATGTGTGTCATATGCAAATAACATTTAGGAGTATTTATAAAAAGTATTAATATTTTTTATTTTTAAAATTAATGTATACAGAGTACAGTTTTTATTTGAAATTTCACGACATTTTTTTGTATCATGTTGGACCCTAGGGCAGAATCAGGCAAAAATATTCTAAAAATAAGTTCATTAGTTATTAAAATGCTACAAAGAATTACCTTTAAAATTGTTTTGTCATTTTAAAACCATGGGATTTAAAATCATGGCGTGAGATTGCATGTAAAATATAATAGAAGTAAAGAGGTATGTGATAAATTGTGAGCTTGAGACTGTTTTGGGTAGGCTGGGAGGTTAGTTTTTTTGGCGTAAGGAGCAGGGTGGGGAGACAAGTGCATCCGAGTGGCGGCAACAGGGAGGGAATGGGCATGGATAATGTGCAGTAGAGTATGGAGAGGAGAGGGGTGGCCAGAGCTATGGAAAGCAGGAATAGTGATACCAATAGTCAAGAAAGGCAAAGGGGAAGATGTTAAGGATTATAGAGGAGTGACACTAATGCCAATATATATATATATAATATTGAATACCATATGGAGGTTCAGATAACTTTGAAGAAAGACACGTTACAGGGGCTAGTGATGTGTTCACACGCACGTCTACCATTTTAAATAAATTGGCCATGAAGATATAATAGAGAGCCATTTTCAAGGTACGAACTTAAAAATGTCGAAAAAACTTTGGTTAATGACAATGATAGTTGCGGGTATTTTCATGGCCACATTTGTAATCAGCGCATCAAAATACATGGATACATGACGTTGCAAGAATATAACAAATTTATAAACTTGTTTTAAAAAAAATCCCAATCATTGTCGGAATCGTGAATTTCATTTTATTTTCAAACTTTCTACGTCACAATCCTGGCCATATATCTTTATTTTTCTTACCTTGTCAAATGTTTGTCAAACAAAATACACATAATCATGAGCACAATCATCATCACTGACAGAGACGCATTGTGATGTCATAATCCACTACCTCGTAAAAAAACAAGGTGCTATTCTTTTTTTTCGAAACGGATGCAATAAACAATAGTCATCAAAAAAATCTTTTTCGAGAGCTGTTCGGATCTACTAGAATTCGTATGACTATTGAGTTATTTGAAAAATTACAACTTCATAACTCTAAATACCTTTATTTTATTATAGTTAGTTAGTTTTAAAACGGGCGGGGAGCCCATGGAGAGCTCCCCTGGCGCTAAAGCTATAAAACCTATTGTGCCACTTTATTCAATTCTACATTAAATACATATCGAAAAAAAAATCAATTGAAAAAAGTCAGTTCATCGGAATTTGACATTTTTGCGAACAGAATTTTCTCGAAAACCTAATTTTGGAAATATAGTTACATTTAATTGGGATGAATAATGTATTACGTCAGGATTTTCCAGCGTAAAAAATTAATTTGCTTTTTCAGACCTAAAATTTTCTTTGGCTTAAATTCAGGACAATTCTTATGGACTTAGGCAAAGTTGTTTTACATTTAAGGTCTTACTATCTAAATTTCAACATTCAGTCTCAACTTGAGCCAAATTTTATCCAAAATATAAGATCCATTCTTTTGCTCAGATTTTATGAATTCAATACTCATTCTTTTTTAATATTGGCAGTGACGGGGGGGGGGGGTTGAATTACAAAAATGATGCTTACATAATTCTTGATTTAAAATGTTCAAACCGACTATTTTTACCAACAATTCACAAATGAGAATAATAATAAAGCCAAGATTATTCAAATGTAATTATTCAATTTTAGAAGATGTTCAAACACTAAGTGGCTGAGCATGAATTGAATGCAGTAATTTGTTTGACTTTGTATATGGAAGTTCAGGAAGTTTTGAAATGTTATCCTTGAATTAAGTTAATATTTTAAAAATCTTGAATATTTAACTTAGTTCTGTGTAAAGAAATATTTCAAGACTAATTTATGAAGGCAGTGTCTACTTGTACGGACAAATTTCGGCTATTTGTATCAAAAAATGTATAGAAATATTTCCTTCTTCAGGTCCCGACATTCTTACAAACAAAAAACCGGCTATTCGTACCTTCTTTGGACGAATTAATCTTAATAGGATACAAGCTGAAAATACTTTAATTTAATCATACTCTCGAAATTAGTGAAATTTCCCTGAAATTTCACTAATTCGATTAGAGAAACGAGATCTATTGAAGTTTAGAAGAAAAGTAAAGATTCGATTAGTCGAAATATTTATTAAATTTATAGTGGAAAACTATTTATTGCCTAGTGAAAATATATTGAAGATATAAGGTTCTATTTATCAATTAAAAGGATATTACAGAAATTCTATTCATGATAATTAGAAATGTTCACTAAAAGATCGAAATCATTGTGGCATACTTCCGACTTTACTGACAGAATGAGAAGGCAGGATTGTGATTGTTGTAAACAGGCTACGTCACCTCCACCAAAAATATTTAGAATTTATTACTTCAGAATAGAAAAATTATAGATGAACAGAAAACTGTGATAAAGAATAAAATGCTTCATTCTAACAAAGCTATTGTGTAAAATTTTGAACTTTATTGAAGTAATGAGAAGGCAATATTGTGAACCTTGTAAATAGGGCACGTCATCTACGCCAATATTACGTACTATTTACAAATTATTATACTTACTTCCTATTTGAAAACTTACTGACAAATAGAAAAGTTTAATAAAAAACTAATAATAATGAAATCTATATATATATATATAATTAAAAACTAAAGGTTAACAACCACCGCAGGGTCCCACTGGGAGCAACTGTCATCTAAATCCAGAAAATGTAAGTTCTATTAGAATGAGTTAATAATTAATTAATCAGTTGACAACATAGAAAGCATTAAACAATTGAAATAAATGCTTGAAAAAGCGCAGTTTTATCGATCGATAATTAAGCTCATCCTGTGTATCCAAATTGTGTAGTTTTTTCGTTATTTGTCTTCTAATAATACATTATTTAGGGATTAAAAGCATCTTCTTACATCTATATTAAGATATTTCATTTTTAGAAAATTACGCAACCGTATCGCATCAGTTTGCTTCTCTCGGTGAACACATATTGTCCTACTTTTTTCAGATTTTTAACATTTTTTGTAGAAGTTGCCAGAATCAATTTCATGTAACAATTTAAATTTTTTAGATTTAGATTTTAAAAGAACGCAAATGTTAATAGTAGATTGCAATTATACATTTCAAAATTGTCACCAATACAAAGTACAAAACTGTAATTTTGTTTCTGTTTCGAAAAGAATTGGCGTTGGTAGAGATCACAAAATGTGCGAATTCGTAGGAAAGATAATTGCATACTTTTTTACCCTTAAACATTTTTCGTAGGGGATGCCTAAATTCTATAACCTTTGCCGTGAACTGAGGAAAGGAACATTTATGGATATGAGATAAAAAATGAAAAAACTGATGACTAGAAATTATATAAAAAATAAATACATTTTTTCGCATCTGACGAAATGAGGAAAGTCTTATTACTCGCAGAAACAAACTGTTGTGATACGAGCGCGAAAAAATAAAAATTTCTATGAAAGTTCTCTATCAAACAAATCTGCCATTGTTTGGTAAAAGTTTAATAATTACTTGATTTTGATTGAGGTTTTTTAAAGCACATTGCGTTTCAGTTGCGATTTTTAAATTATTCAATCAATGCTGCCAATTGTCTGTAGTAGTTTTTCGTCTTATAGTGGTAGAGTTTCTGACGGATATGTTGGCAGCTGTGGCGAGACTCCGTGATGTTAAAGTTTACAGAGGTTTGAGACAGAGACCAAGAAAAGCCAAAGAGAACAAAGGGCACGCGCTTTCAACTTTACAAGTTTATAGTATATAAATCAATTAATATTTATTAAAAAGTGCTGATCAGGATACTAGATTCCCCGATTTGCAGTTCTTTGCTGTTCTTTTAAAATCTTCTGGCAGTTCAAAAGGTATGTGCAAATATAGGCTATATGTATAACATAACCTCTAAGTAATTTTCGTATAATAATTAATTAATGTGCAGATGTTTGACATAATAATTAATACTCATTTACTATTATTTTCACGTTTAAAAAATGTTGAGCTCATTCTTCTTTAAATTCTTTTTAGATTCCCATATTTTAATATATACATTATTCGTTTATAAAAAAGGAAGTTCATTCGAAATTTATGATAAAAGAATATTCTTTCTTTATGTTTGAATGAGAATTTTAATCTTTTTTATTGATGTTGCACTATCACTTGTTTTTGAATTGGTTAATTTTAGATTTTGCAAAAAATTAACGTGTCTCATGACTTGTCATTTTTCGATACCAAATCTGTAGTCCTCTACTAAAAGTTTACAAACAAATTTTATGACTATTCTTATTTCAGCAAACTTTAATATCGTGAATCGAAACACACTGTTAGATTTAGAAATAACGTTAGAAAAAATGAAGGCCTTAAAAAAAAGATTGTAAACATTTTTTAAATAAGATTTTTGATAAAATTACCTTATATTATAAAGTTATATTTATTTTCCTGATCTTGTCTTTGCTTTAAAAAGAAATAAGCTTGAAATAATTCTTCGCAACAAAGTTTTTGCCAACATAATGTTGACATACGCATTGATTCTTTTAATTTAGAATATCAAAAGTGTAACATTTCTTTTTAGGAATATGTCCGGCGATGAAAATGATGTTTACGAATTGGTTTCGTTTACTGAGTGCAAAGATGAGGAGGGTAGAGCACTTGTGGACATAGTGTAAAATTCCTGGATTTCTTTCAAAAGAAATAAATTAATCCACGTCACAAAGTACCCGCCCCCTCCGTACGATAGAAGCACGCTTGCTTAATTAAACAGGTTGTTAAAAACATTCGCAAATGCATTCGATTATTGGTCTGAGTATCCAATAGATTTCAAAGACCGTGCGAGTATGTAATTGTTATTTTTATTCTATTTCACCCATAATTGTCCATAGAAATTCTGAGAAGTGATAAATTTTATTAAGCAAACTTGTAATGTAGGAACTCTTGAAGACGCAAGAATTCGGTTGAATAAATTGAAATTTAAGGAGTTTGCCGAAAGTTATCGTGCTCACAGACAGACATACATACATACATACAGACAGACACATTCGTAAAAACCTGTTTTTTGGGATCAGGGATTCTCAAAACGTGGACATTTGACAAAAACCAGGGGGGTCAAATTTTACACAAATCTAACACCTTCTCTGGATAAGATTGTAATAATGACTTATCACATTCTCATCATAATGAGAAGGCATTGATTTTATTTGAAAAATGACTTTCGTGGATTCCATCAAATGTCGACGTTTTGAGGCCCCCTAAAACAGAAGAAATAGTTTTTACGTCGGTATCTGTCTGTCGTCGTTGTCGTCGTCTGTATACCTTTTAAAAGTCCTACAATATTATCAAAACAACCTTTTGAATTTTCTTGAAAAATCGAGAATTCAAATATTGATCGTACGAAAAATAATAAAAAATGAAAAATTTCATTTTGCTGTCAAACTATGCAAGATACGGAAAAAATTTCGGTTTTTCTTATGCAGATTATTCCTAATACATAAAATAATAGTTTATACTAATAAATAGACGTTTGAATAAATTGTTTAAACAATTTATTATTGTTTTTAGCAATTTTCTCTTAGAAAAGAGTTAGAAAGTCGCGGTTTTTTCAAAAAATCTCTACTTTGTGTCCAATTTTCAATAAGATTAAGGTAGTACTGAATAAGCGTTAACAAACATAATTGTTCAAACAATTTACTTTTATTTTTAATAATATTATCTTATAATAATTCTAGAAAACTGCAGCTTTTTCCAAAAAAATTCATTTTTGGACCAATTTTTAATTGGAGTCAGGTAAATAATTAACTAAAGTTAACAAAACTAATTGATTGAACAATGTACTATTATTTTGAATAATATTATACTGGAATAATTTTAGAAAGTTGCGGTTTTGTCTGAAATATTCCACTTTATGTCCACTCTTCATACAGAGTTTCATAATAATTATTAAAATTTAACAGAAATAATTGTTTAAACAAATTATTATTGTTAAAAACTATCTTCTCCTATAATAATGATATATGCGGTTTTTTTCTCCAAACTTTCCACTTTATGTCCACTTTTCACTTACCAAGTACAGTAATAATTAATGCAAGTTAAAAAAAATAATGGTTTAAACAAGCAATTGTTGTTCATAATTATGTTAACTTTTCATCAGCTTTTCACTCAGTGAGGTAATACGTAATGCAAGTTAGGAACAAGTAATAAATATTAATATTAATTCAAACAAAGGGCTCTTAGTAACTTCTTCAAGGAAAATTTACATTTAATATCTATGACCAATATAGAAAATTTTAGAAATATTTGAAATATCTGTTTTGTTTCAGAATAATATATTCACAAAAAAGAAAGGATTGTTTGAAATATGATTCTCTCTAATGTTTATTTATTATTCGTTCATATCTAAAAAGGCGAATACAATTGGAACATTTTAAAAAGCCATAAATTTCTAGCACTTATCTGAGAGAAGATAGTTGTAAAAAATAATTATTTGTTTAAAACATTAAGTTTTTTATATTGCGTTAATTATAACCTCATTTAGTGAAAAGTGGACAAAAGCCACACATTCTATACCATTAAGCAAAGAGAACATGATTAAAAATAATAATAAATTGTTTAAACAATTATTTTTGCAAACTAGATATAATTATAGCCCCACTCTAATTAAAAAGTGGATACAAAGTTAAGAATTTCAGAAAAAAATTACAACTATCTAGTATTAATATAGAAGATTATAGCTGTAAACAATAATAATTTGTTTAAAGATTTATTTTTGATAAATTGAATTGATTGCTAACTCACCTCAAGTGAAAAATGGACAAACAGTTACAAATTTCAGATAAAACCGAAATTTCTAGCATAATTTGAAAAGAATATTATTAACAATAAGAATAAATTGTTTAAAAATATATATTCTAATAGAAAATTTGACAAAAAATGGAATTTTTTTGAAAAAATCGAGACTTTCTATCTCTCTTCTAAGAGAAAATGACTATAAACAATAATAAATTGTTTAAACAATTTATGTAAACATCTAATTATCAGTATAAAGTAATATTTGATGTATTAAAAACAATCTGCACTAAGAAAAACTGCAAAAATCATAATTATCTTTAAAAACTAGCAAATCGAATTTGTTCACTTATGGAGTTTTTTCGGGACCCTATAAAAGCAGACTTATCGGTGTGATATTTTATTATTATTATTATTATTATTATATCATTAAGCCGTTTCCCTTTCGGGGTAGGCGTGAATTGCTCGGTGGTAATTTGGGATAATAAATAAGAAGCACTAAGAAACGCGGCTCTGGTCCTAAATTATTATAATTATGAAAAAAGCAAAAAAAAATAAAAAAATTATTTACAAAAAAAAAAGCTTTTTCATAAATATAAAAATTTAGGACCAGAGCCGCGTTTCTTAGAGCTTCTTATTTATTATCCTAAATTTTCAACTCGATGTGGCTATTCGTGTGAATTTAAGTTTAAAAATAAAAAAAGTGATGGTAAGGTAGGAAGCCGGTCACGTGACCCACTCGTCACATGGCCTTAAAGTGAGTTTAAAAGGCTTCAAGATGAATTAAACGAAAACTTTTAAAAACTCTGTTCAATTGAGTAAAACTGAGTGAATTTTGAACAATTCAAGAACATTTAAAAGAATTCAGTTCAGGTTCTATGAAATTTAAAGATATTTCCAGAAATTCTAAAAATTGTATTAAAATACCTTGGGAGCTTTTAAAATCCCTTAAAATCATTGAAATCGGTGAACATTTCATAAAAACACCTTAGAATATCTTAAGATATCTTAAAACCTTATAGGTTCTGTAAAATCCTTCTATATCTTCCGAAATTATTTAAAATCGCATGCAAATTTTTGTAAATCCCTTGAATTACTAAAACCCTTAGAAATCCCATGAAATTGTTTGAAACTCTTAAAAATACTTGCGAATTTCTTAAAATACCCCGAAATATTACAAATCCTATCCAATTCCATTAAATTATTGAAATCAATTAAAAATTGCTTGTAATCTTGTAAAATAACCTAAAATACTTCAAACCCTTTAAAATCTTCTGAAACCATTTACAAATTTTTTAAGATTTACGAAAATGCCTTTGAAACCCTACAAAATACCTCGCTTCTCGTAAATAAATTATTTGTAATCAACTAAAACATTTTTAAATCCCCTGAAATTCTATGATGATATTTCCTGAAATCCTGGAAAATGTATTTAAAAAAATTCAAAGCTTTAAAATCCCCATAAAACCATTGAATTCCTCAGAAATCTTGTAAAATCCTATGAAATCTTTCAAAATATCTTAAAACCTTATGGGTTCTGTAACACGATTCCATATGCTAAAATATTTCAAACGCTTTGAAATCCCTTCAAATTTATTAAATTAATAAAAAATTCCTTGGAATATTTTTAAATTCCCTAGAATATTTTTCATTAAAAGTTCTTGAAAATGCATTTGAAAATGTAAAAACACCCTAAAATCTTAAAAATCCCTTTAAATGATTAAAATCCATTACAAATTTATCGGGATCTTTAAAAATACCAAAGGTCGTACCAGATTACGACATTTTGTATCCCAATTTAGGACGTCCGTTTGTACGTCATACGTACTTTTGTACGCCCACTTTTTCAAGTAAGAAATGAGCAACAAATCAAAATATTCTTTTCATGAAAACTTACGCATAAACTTCTCGAAACTCATATGCCTACTTATCGCTCAAATCGTCTCCATCTGATGATCCGTCAAGATTTTCCTTATCTCCATCGTATTCCAAATTATCTTGTTTTTCCAGGAGATACAATCTCGCCTGAAGGTCCTCTAATGTCAGTTTCTGTCCTCCTTCCTGTGCCTTTGCAGTTTCTGCAGACTTCCCGTGGATGTTCCTGGGGCTGTTGCACTGAAAAAGAAATATTCGGATTCCATTTTATGGAATCCGACAAAATGAAACCGTTAAAACAACCGGTTGTTAGGAATTAAGGTTAGGAATATTATATCAAATGGAACAAAAGTGCACACAGAAAGGATATTATTTCGTTAGAAGTTATTAATACAAAATTTAGGTACTTAGCATGTGCAAGTTTCCAAAAACACACCTTATAATAATAAAACGAATTCGAACAATAAAAGCACGCACGCGAAAACTCGAGGCTATTTTGCTGGGTCGATGTCAAGAAAAATATGTGAACATGAAAATCCCCGCGTTCAACCAAAATTGCTTTGACCTCGAGAAGTATGATGAGAGTTGCTTACAGCGCTCCAAGTGGCTCTTGGCGAACTATATCGATGGGTGCTATCGGGGAGTGGTGGAGGCTAGAGAGGACCTGACTTTTTTCGACGGACGCGCCGACTATATTTGCGGCAGGTAACCTACCCCGCACCGCATCAAGGTTTATAATATCAAAATCTTTGATAATATCTTTGTTTCAACTTCGTTGGTCAAATCAGCCTCACATCTCCCACTATTTGACATACTTCTTCATTCTGCTAAGCGCGCGCTACATTCAAATTCGTACGTGCACTTGGTAATGTAAGTGGTGGGGCTGGCTTTCGTAGGCCTCTCGTTCGGTCTCCGCGTACGCTTATCATGCCTATGTTTGTAGCTTAGTAACAAACAAATTAATTAACTAAAACAATTTCTGATTATTGGAAATGAAGAGTAACTCGGAAAGTATCGTTTTTTTAACTCATCCCGCTGTATTTTTTCTGTTTCAGATGATCCAGTCATGAGTTATCATGCGCACCGCAAAATACTCTTTTTGGACCTCTGGCAGATTAACTATAACTTGCTTGTTCATCGATATTTTTATTTTGAAAAATGACTGTAACTTCTTGCAATGTGTATTATTCGAACTGTAGAACATTTGACAATAAGTAATAAAACCTGCTTTCAAACAAAATTCTCGGAAAAATCGATTTTTTTTGGCCTTGCGACTGCAGCAAGACCACACTCTCATTCTCATCTGGACTTTGAATACATTTTCCCTCGCTGGACAGGTCTGTTCCAAAACATTCTTGGAATACAGTAGAGATTTTTAAATTAAAAAATTTTAAATATTCAAACTATCGTTTTTACAAATACTTTTGTTCATGGCTTTTCTTCAGGAATTGAATGTAGTTATCGCATTGTTTAATAGTTTAAAATTTTATCCTTGAAAACTTAATAAAAGTGATCTTTCGGGGATAAATATAACTTAGAATAATCTTGAGTTTAATGAGACAAGGCGCTCAATGTATTAAAAAAGAGCAAGCCCGTAACCCGGGGGGTGGATTCAAAAACACCCCCCCCCCCCGACTTCCCACGACACACACAATTCTTCAAACATGTACATAATATACATATACTTTCCTGTGTGCCACTGGAAATCCTCGCCGCCCCGAAATTTTTTCCTACTGCATATCCCCCCGCCCCAGAAAAATTTTTCTGACTATGGCCTTTGAAAAAATTGTTAAAAAAAGGGTAGCAAAAGAAAGGGTATGCAAAAGATTAGATAAAAATATTCAACCGTACAATGCAAAACCTGAGATTGTCTACCGTTTGCAGATATCGAATATGCTACAATGACAAATGATTAACCCAACTTCACCCAGAACGATGTTCACATACTGAGTGAATTGTTTTAGTAACTATAAAGAGCATTTTGCTCAGTGGTGAAAGCATTTTTCTAACCCATGTTGGGGTTAGACGACAACAAGAAGACTTTTGCAATGATAAAATTTGGATGTAATGTTTAATTTGCAGTGGTGGATTTCCCACATAGGCTACATAGGCTGCAGCCTAGGACGGCAAAATTTGATACCCACATGTCTTACAGTGGATTCAAAATCGACTAGTTAATTTCTGTTAGCCTAAGGGCGGCAAATACCTAAATCCGCCACTGTTTATTCGCTTTGCCGGCCCGTGGTATTCATTTTGCCCGGGGGTCGGGTAAAGCGAATACAATCTATTATTTAAGTTTCGTTAATAACAGGGGTTATAAAAAAGTAATAAGTAATTAGTAGTGATAATAATTGTTAATTTATAAATAAATGTATTTTTCTAATTTATTTTTATTATAGTTAATTTATAAAAGTAATTTTCTTATATATTCTTTCAAATTAGAAATGTTCAAAATTATTAATTAAATGTTTAAAATTCTCTTCAAAATTATCCAAAGAATCAAAACTTATTTTTTAAATATCACTCCCATAAGTCTATTTTATCGGGCCCCAAAAAAGGAAAAAAGCATCAGGTGGCGTCATGCATTCAAACCCAACAGAAATGATTGAGCCGACCCTGCCTGTTTACGTTCGGAGAGTAACATGCCCGAAAGTGTATAATTTACAGGACATTTCATTCAAAGTCAGGCGCCATGCCCCACTCTCCCCTATACTGAAAAACGACTGGCATTCGAAAATGCCGGACTTAATTTGAAAAATAATAAAAAATCATTGAATTGTTTTCAGGATGTATCTACTATATCCATTTAGCGTCATAAGACTGCCATATCGTGCGAAAATTATTTATAATTTCAAAAATGTAAATTTCATTCAAACTTTTTGGTATATTTAAACACCTTTACATTTATACCTAAATCTATCGCCTAACAGTCGGTAGTCTTAATCATTGCTCGTAACCTAGCCTGAGTGAAAAAAATTTATATGGGATTGATCTAGGAATATCTGAGAAGCAGCCCTATGCATCGACCGTGTATGTGTATGGGGTAGTTGTTCTCTTAGCATCCTGAGGGGTATCGTAGTTCAAATAAATCCAACAGATGACGCTCCGATCAGGTTTGCCCGTTTTTGCATTGTTATGTATATTTCAGGGGGACAATATTATTCCTGTAATCGAAGAAGATAGCGATGAGAATTGAAGGGATCTTGCAGGCAATAAGCACTTCAATTTATGAGAGGCGAGGGGAGTCACATAGAAAAATCACCCCGATTTGTGAGAGGCAAGGGGCTCACATTAAAAAGGTACCCCGATTTGTGAGGGGCAAGGGCACTCACATTAAAAAAGCGCCCCAATTTGTGAGAGGCGAGGGGCCTCGCATTAAAACAGCACCCTGATTTGTGAGGGGCAAGGGGACTCGCATCAAAAAGCGCACGGATTTGTGAGAGGCGAGGGGACCTACATTGAAAAAGCACCTCGATTTGTGAGAGGCAAGGGGCCTCACATTAAAAAAGCACCCCAATTTGTGAAGAGCGAGGGGACCCACATCAAAAAGGCCCCCTTTGATAAGGGGTGTGAAATCGTACTGCAACTTGTGACAACTTGTATCTCAAGATGCTGTTGCGTACGGAGCGAGGCACTTGTACAGCGCGTCGGAGACCGTACGTGACGCGCCCAAGATCTCTTATATTAAACCATGTACTACCCCTCCGATCGTTTTGAGATTTGGATATGTTATTCAACAGTGTGTAAAGATTTTTTAGACAAAAGATGGAGATAGTTCCTCAAATGCATCCCATAAAAAAAATTCAAAAAGGTATTGAAAATTTTTTTTGACTCGTATTTTTTGACAAAAAATTCCAAATTTTTCTACAACATTCTCTCATTGATTCCTATAACATATTTTTTGCCCATCGAAATCGATCAAGCCGTTCTTGAGAAAAACTAATTTTTTTATTTTTCTTTTAACCCCCCTAACTACCATAAAAATTATTTCTCAAATATAATATTTTGGGAAATTTAGTCTTACATCAGTGCTATGCCCTTTGAGAAGACTTCAAAAGATTTCAATGATTTCAAATGAAAACAAAAAATTTCACAAACACAGATGAGAGAAAAACTTTCACAAAGATTTCATAAAAATTTCAAAAGATTTCCAAAAATTGCATAAAGATTTCAAGGATTTCGAATATTTTACACAAATTTAGAAGACTCTAGAAGATTTCACAGAAATTTCAAGATTTCACAAAGATTTTAAGTAGGGAAAACCACCCCAGTGAGCACAAAATTTGGCGAGATCTTTACGACATCGTTATGACATCTTTACGACAACTTTACGACATCCTATGTCCATGTCGTTAAGATGTTTCTAAGATGTTGTAAAGACCTCGTCAAATTTGGTGCACCCTAGGACCCTACAGTAAATAATGATTTACAGTAGATAATCTTAATTAACTGGAAAACCGGTAAAAAACGTTCATTATTTTTGTTAGTATAACATTTCAATACGGATACTATATTGACTGATGAGGTTTCATTGCAATTTTATAATCTATTAATGTTTGAGAGCAAAAAATTAATTTTTAACCTGAAAAAATAATTTCGCCTCTTCATTATTCATACTTTTTACCTTAATGAAACATTTCTGTGGCACGTTTGTACATTAGAATGAAAGCTTGAAGTTTAATCAACAATATTTAGTGATATAAAGCGTTCTTTCTTTATTATTTATAAATATTTGAGGATTTTTTATTAGAAATTACATTTTCCAGCAGTAGATAACCAACAGTAGATAATCCCAAAATTGCGAAAAATTTCGCTGTCAAAATTGGCAGCTCTGTGACTGTCTCTCAGTTGTTTTAATTTAAAGGTTGTGTTTGTTTGTTTATTTTGATTTGTGAAGTTTTTAGGTTTAAGTTATTGTAAATAATAAACCAAGAAAATGGGGTAAATTATTAGTTGATAAAAATCACATAAATTTTAGTTGTGTTAAGGAGTCAAATGGAAAAGATATCATTTTTAGGTTTAAGGTATGCAAAAATTCGGAACTTTTCTTTCATCACAAGTCAGGTTAACCAATCGTACCAATCTCACGGAATATCAGATACAAAAATTTTCAACAATGTAAGCTTTTGTGATTTTTGTAAAATAATCATCGTTTCAACGATTATTAACTCCATAAACTAATTTTAATTGCAAGTACACTAATGAGAAATTTTAATTATCGAAAATTTAGTATTCTGTTATGCCCAGGAGGAATACCAGAAACGATTATAAGGTATCAAAATCGCACCCTTGACTGAGTCTAATAAAAATGTTTAATAGAGCGAATTGAATAATTTTGTGATATTTTTTTCTATAAGAATATTCAATTGAATATGTAAGCTTTATTTCGAAAAGAAAATTTTTCTTTATTTTTGGAGACCCTTGGCCTGAATTTTAACGTCAGAAGTGAGGAAAGTGCATTACTCCATCTAGATGCTTCACTTCTAAAAGCTGAAGTGAAGAACGCAAAGTTTGCAAAATTTCACCAACAGCTACTCGACAAGAAAATGCACGGAAACTTTTACAGAAATGTGGAAAAACAGTCCTTGTCGAAGGAGCAAACTTTTGCTTTTCTCAGATCATCAGGGCTTAATTCAGGTACAGAGGGTTGTATTTTCGCATGCGAGGACAGTCTCATTTCCACCTTAGCATACCGTGACCGCCTTTCATGTCAAGAAGTTCCAAGCGATAGGGTCAGAGCGTGATATACAACACATACAATCAGGGTGTCCCACCCACGCAGGAACGACGTATATCTACAGACATCTACAGCAGTCTCCGTTGCAAACTCGAGGTCTGACATTGTTCTCCAAGACTTCGAGGAACGAACTATATTCGTGACCAAATTCTCGGCTCCTTCCGAATACATCACTGCCAAGGAGAAAGAAAAGGAGGAAAGGAATCAAGACCTTAAAATGGAGCTGCAACTACCGTACCTAAAATATTCAGTACAAGTAATTATCCTTGTGATAGGTGCTCTCGGAGTTGCGAGACTGTCACGGATTTGCAACCTTAAAGCCATACCCGCGTGCCAAAAATATGCCACGGCACTTGCGAAATGGATACAGAAAGTTGTCATATTTGGGTCGCTTCGTGTCCTCAAAACACACGAGGGTTTCGCCGGACTGTCATTGTGATTTCGTCGTGTCCTGTGACCACTCATCTCACGGTTGTGAGACGTGGCCATGAGTGGGATTTGCCGCGGTCCTACTGGGAGCCGTTGTCATTTTTCAGATCGCAGTTGCTCCTAGTGGGACCCTGCGGTGGTTATTAACCTTATTTTTTAATTATATATAAGTTCAAATTTTATACAAAAATGTTAATAGTGATAAATGTATATGTTTGATAAAATAAAGCAATTGTGCAAGACTTTCAGCTTTATCAAAGCAATTAGAAGTTCATTGCGATACATGCAGACAGACTAAGTCGCGTCCAGTAAGGTTTTTCTCAAAGTTAATTTTCCTTAAAGTGATGGCATAGAATTATTCATGCTTTAATCTATTTTATCTCGCTTCATTCTTGCCTCGTGTGCACATTCGCGGAACACATTCCGATGGGTCCTGAAAGAAAGTACGCAACTCACGGTCACGGATAGAATCTACGTAACTTGCGCTGACAAATAGAATCCACGCAACTCGTAGGAACGGATAAAAAACACGCAACTCGCGGTAGCGGATAGAAACTACGCAAGTAGCAAAATGCAGTTTTTCAGGAAACCGTATTGAAAGTTCAATTAACCTTCACAATTCAAGTGTAATAATTTCAGTGATAATCAATTGTTCCTAGGGATCCTATAATCACCGAAAACTGAACTATGTCCTGAACTTTATGTTTAAAACATTTCATGATATTTTCTATGTAATTGCAATAATGTGGTGTTTGATCTAACCTCAAACTTTTTAGAAGTTTCGAATTCAATAGACTTTTCCTTCTTTTCCAGCACTTCCATATTATGTAAGCTTCATCTTTAATACCACACTATTTATGAATCATAAAGATTAATCTATATAATATCTAATTATATTACTTCCCTTGAGGTTAGGTTTATTATAATCAATGCAAATCAATGACAGCAAAACTGGCGCCACGGTGAAGGTCGGAACTATTTCAGCCGAGTAATGTACATTCATCACGGAATCCACGATTCGCGTGAATTCATTATTGATCAAATAATACGCTTTAAACCAATAAATAGAAAAATTGAAGCGATAATATTACGGCTTTTAACACACTACAGCAGTTTCTGACGGTGAGTCAAAATCCGAAAAAATGAAGTTACGTAGTTTCCATCCGCTACGGCGAGTTGCGTATTTTCTATCTGTCCCGACGAGTTGCGCAGATTCTATTTGTCAGCGCGAGTTACGGAGATTCTATCCGTCACCGTGAGTTGCGTACTTTCCTTTAGGACCCATGGATATATACCGAAGTATAAATGCATATACTTCCCCTAAGCTTCTTAGGAAAACATACATCTCGAGTTGAAATAAACACAGAGCCTACTTACACCGCACGCTAGTTGCAGGCTTAAACTGCTTAAGTGGGGATAAGCGGAGCTGAGGCCTAACTCTGAAGCATGCGAGGGAGTAGAGAGCAAGCGTCCAGTCTCTCTCCCTCTCATGCGCCAAGGTTACGTCTCAGTTACGCTTATGAAAAGTGAACAGGGTCAATTTGACCCAGAGTGACAGTGATGTTCGAAAAAATAGGTGTGACAGTGAAGGGTTAAAATAATTTGGAACAAAACAGGATTGGTGTGAATCGCTGTGGCATGCCATATTTTCTTATAACTCTTCAGTGCATGAATCTACGGGATTTAACCTTAAAAAATTGGTTCATGGAAAACAAATAAATCTACCAACTGGTTTCTAAGAAAATAAACCCCCTTCCACTTATATCAAATATGTGTTAGACTTATTTCAAAAACTAGTTGACTATCAAAAAACTGCTGAAGAAAATCTGAAAGCAGCAAAAGAAGGGTCAAAAAGGTATTATAATCAAAATTTAAACATCCAAAATTTTAAAGAAGGACATTTTGTTAGGCTTTTAGAACCTCCATCTACTAATAAATTCGACAGACAGTAATCTGGTCCTTTTCAGATTAAGCGATTGATTGGAGATTGTGATGCAGTCATTAAAATTGGACCTGATAAAACTAAAATAGTACATCCTAATACATCGCAGTCTTGCTTTATCCGTTCCCGATAGAGCAGACAAGGTAGTGCAAGGGGGTGAGAGAAAGACACTGCGTGGTCGGCGGAGCGACTCCGCAACAACGCAGGGGTGTATGAAAAAAGCAGACAGTACCCGCGGCAGGTTAATCGTGTCGTCTGCTTCAGTAATTTTCAGTCGGTTGTGAAAATGTGGCAGTACATTCGGTTTAGATCGCTTCTGATTCGCCTTAGAAGTTAAAGATTTTTGCTAAAAAAAATTTAGCATTTAAAAACATAGGTTGTCGTAAGGTTTTCGTGAAGATGTCGTTACGATGTAGTCAAGACGTAACCAAAGTTTGTGCCCACTGAGTATGAAATTTTGAAGCTTTTCAAGGATGTTTCAACTATTTGAAGAAAAAAAATAATCTAACTTCTAATTTACGAAGTGTTCAGTTAAAACATTTTTATTTCTCAATTTTCAATGTTTCTAGCTTGAAATTGCTTAAAATGATATAATTTTGAAATTTTTAAAATTCATTGATTGATTCTTTAATTTAGAGCATTGAAAATGTTACCGTGGATTGATATTTTTGGAATTTAATCTGAATCTTTGAACTCTATAATTCATCAAAGCTAGAAATCCTTAATTTTGTAGTTTATCTGCATTTAATTTAGAATTGTTTAATTGAAAAGTATTAAAACCTTCCATTTTATACGTGTGAATTATTGATAATTCGAATAAGAAATTATTGAAATCGGAAACTTAAACTTCAATTTAAAAAGTTCAAAATTCAAGAGTTCCGCTTTCAGTGCTTTGATTTGTAGTTTATTTTGGATTCCTTCAAATAGAAAAATTTTTGGCTTCAAAGTTCAAATTTTTAAATTTTATCGATCGTCAAAAATTTTTGCAAACCGAGAAAAAATCGGGCAATGACCGGGAATTTTTCTTCGATTAAAATGGCCACCCTGTTATATATACGTAAATACTCATAACTCAGTACTTTGAAAAAGTTTGATTTTCGAACACAAACATTTTCACGTTCATTATGATATTATAAAACCAAAATGAAAAAAATACAAAGAAAATATGATGTTTGAGACGAAAATCCACCAGGAATGCTTCACACGACACTGAATGTTTACGGTGTAGATAGTCCCTATTCCTCATCGAGGCCATTGAGGGTACCCCGACACGGCTGATAAAGCGGGACTGCAGTGTAGATTAAAATTGGCCTTAATTCCAACGGACACCTAAATTTGAAATTAGTTGTAAATTCAAAGACTTCTAAATAAATAAGAAACCATTTGTGTATATAGCATTTATTTGCAATTAAAATATCATGCAACTAAAATATTATACAAATAAAATATTATGCCATTTTTAGCCGTTTTGAATTTTAATGAAGTTATTATTAAAAATTTATAAAACTAAATTCATTTTTACAACATAAATTTCGAACTATATATATTTTAGTAAATTTCTGTTAAAGTTTTAAGAAAAGGGTTTATATATAATTAAAAACTAAAGGTTAACAACCACCGCAGGGTCCCGCTGGGAGCAACTGTCATCTAAAGATAAAATGACATCGGCTCCCAGTAGGACCGCCGTAAATCCCATTAATGGCCACGTTTCACAACCGTGAGATGGGTGGTCACAGGACATCACAAAATCACAACGACAGGCCGCCGAAACTGTCGTGTGTTTTGAGGACACGAAGCGACCCAAGGATGACAGCTTTTTGCATCCATCTCGCAAGTGCCGTGGCATATTTATCATATTCACTTTGATTCTCGATTTAGCAGTATTTGTCCTATATATTCCAAGAAGAATCCCTCTATAATCTAATATGGCAAAAATGTCTCCATTGGATGCTGATAATACAATATGTTCATGGTTTGGCACTTGAATGAAGCTCGTTTCTGGTCGAAATCTAAGTGGATAATCAGCAGGAAAAAAGTATCTTCGAAATTCGAATCGTTGATTCTGATTTGTGTGGGGAATAAGCCGAATATATCCAAGTTGTCTAAGTGCGTATCCAAGCACTTTAGGAGAAGGAGGCCTATCAGGAGGTGACCTGTCCCTGACACGAAGAGCATGCTCCTCAGGAGCCTGAGGTATACGATGAGAAGCAGAAGAGCGGCAGTGAACCGGGCGGGGAGTGTCAAGGCAATCTCTGCTTGACTGTGAACTTAACTCTGGAAAAATAAATAGAGGATTTATGTTTCTTGTTAAACGAACTTCAAAAAGAGATTGATACTTCATTCTCGTTTTTGGTAAAAAATGCTTTAAAATGATAAGTAAAGGATTTTGCAAAGAAAATTTGTACCATAAAAATGTCAGGTTAAAAATGGTCGAGGCTCACAGTGTCTGAATTTAACACAACGCACTGTTTTTTTTTTTCATTTTTGGAATTTATTCTGAATTTGTTAAAAATCATTTGGAGTTCTCATAAACTTCATGGAATGCTTTCAATTTCTTTTAAATGCAAAAGAACATAAGTCCGTGTATTTGTACAGGTTAGTCACTTCCAGTTAATTTCCGTACCATTTTGGTTTAGAAATTATCACGATATCAAAGAACTGTATTTAAAAACAAAATCTCATTTGCAAATAACTTCTCCTTTTCTTAAAAATGCAACCATTTTCTCGAAATAATGAATTATTTCGTTCAGAATTTTTCTCCCTTGATTGCAAATTCAACTTTTGTTCGTAAGGCCAACTGTTTGGTGAAAAATCAAAAAATTAATTTGTTCATGTTCTACTATCTGGCCGAAGCTGCATCTTCATTGGTTGAAAATGAACTTGTTGTTCTAAATTGAACTTTTCAATTTGAGAATTCAACTATCCTCGAATAAATTCGTCTTTGTAGGTTGAACATTCAACTGTTTGGTCAAAAATTCTATTGTATTGCTAAAAAGTAATTTCTTGGTTGTAAGCTTAGTAGCATATTATGCACAAAGGGGAAGAAGATCGACATTATTAATGCATGTATGTTTTCAATGAGAGCCGTAGGAGCGGACCTTAAGAGCCGCTTCGCAATTTTGTTGGTATGTAACGGCCATTATATCTATGACGTCATGATTTTGTCCGAAACGAGGAATAACGAGCCTGGCTAGCTTTTGCCTCGTTCATTCCTCAGTTACATCTCATTTTCTCAGGCACAATTTCTCCGTTTGTCTCGTTACTTTCTTCCTCGTCCCGTCTCCTCCTTCCTCGCTATTGCCTCGGTTTTTCGGAGGAATGCGACAGATGTGCGCTAGTGCAGCGGACAGATTACGGGACCGTCATTTTGATACTCTGACGCACTAATGCTAATGAGCGTTCTTTATTGAATACCCAAAGTCGAAATATAATTCAATATTGTACTTCTTTGTGCATTACTGATTAATTTGATATTAATCACGACTATGTTACGATCTTTTTGAAGATTTAACTTCACTTTGTTTTTATGTTATTTTGTTATTATTAAAAATTTATTTTGCCAATTATAACAATTAAATGCATTGAAAAACTATTTTATGTTCCAAATGTAATTCTAAAACATTGAAAAATCAGATCATTAAGAAGCACCAGTTGATTTGAACATTCTCGTCATTTTTAATTATCTGACATTCTCAAATTTTTCGAAAGTACATTTTAAACATGAGAAAGCTTTTCTATGCTGAACAAAGTTATGTGCAGAGCTTGTAGACTTTTTCTCATTTTCAGGTACTTATACAGAAATTAATTTTTCCTACAGAAATTCAAAAAATAATTTAAAGAAATTGTGAGAATTAGTAATATTATGCAGATTAAGAAAAAAAATAACATTTATGATTTTTCCAAGTCTCCGATTAAAAAACTATTTTCTTTCATTTTAACGTCTCCCAACCGCAAGATATTGATTATTTAAAAGAGAGAAGTTTCAGGCTCCGGAAACTACGATCACGTTCCCTTAAGCAGCCAATCCCGACGCAACTGAAACGTTTACGTCATCCACTTCTGCTCCTTCTGTCCTAGAAGGTAAGCAAGAGCGGGAAATTTACGCGAGAAAACATCGTTCAATTCGTAGTTTTGCACACGATTAAAACCCGAAAAAGCTTTAAATTTAAATTTATCATCATGAATCATCGTGAAAGTATCAAATCTATTATCAATTCCAAATAAAATATAATAATTTAGAATTTGGCTTGAATAATTGATTGTTTCGAAAAATTACATATTGAAAGTTGACATCTATGACTGGAATAGTCGATGAGCCTATGTAGGTTATTAACGTGAGTATAAAAATATTTTATATAAAAGAGCTCAAAATTATGGAAATTATTGCGAGATATTAATTTGAATTTAGATTGATATTGAAATTGTGGTTCTTTCTTGTTACATAATGGAAGTTTTGGTTCTGATGGTTATGTATATTATAGATGCTTTTTTTTAAATTTTCAAAATTTTTCTTCCGAAATCCATTTTATAAACTTGAAATTTGTGTAAATAAAGCAAGGACAAACGCAATGAAATGCGTGGTCTTGCAGTTTTGAGATTATGTACTGAGATAAAAACAGCCCTATCTGACTACTAAGAAAAGTCGTTTTCGCTTACGAGTTCCAATTGAAGGGTTCCACAAAAGCACTGAGTCACATAGGGTAATTATTAATTAATTAAAAATGAGAATATTCCCGATTAGTTCAGTTCACGAAAATAATACTGATCATTCTTTGATGTGTAATTGATATTTAAAAAATGTTGAATTTATTAAATTATAAAACAAAATATTTTTAAAAATATCCTATAGAAGTGCGATATATCGCTGTACTCTATCAAATACAGCGATATATATCACTTGGATTGTAAGACATACACTCTTAGAAATTTCTGTAGCGATTTTACCATCAATGTAATGAAAGCAATATGCATATACGTGTTGTACATTTAATATACATCACCTTGTAGAATTAATATGCATGTATAGCAAAACACAGTGCGTGAAAGTTGAAAGTTCTTTGATGCACCCAAATCTGGTCAAATATATAAAACTAAAGTAATGACCTAAAATTCATCGATTAAATTCTTATTTATAATCAAAGTGCAACGTGCGGGTGGAATTTTTTTCAAAATTTACTGTAAATGTCAAAATTTTAACGTGAGTACCGTTGCTTTTAGGTTAGGTGTCTTATTAATTCGTTTAATTTAACTTTTCCACTTAAAACCCAGTATGATTTATGTTTAGTTGGAAAAAAATATTATGCTTCATAATTTAGAATTGAAAATTACTGCCATAATTAATTTTAATTTGTTGAAAGTGAAATTACCTGACTTTTCTATAAGTTGATCAATATACATGTATATGAAATTTAATATACAGCCTCTTAATTAATATTTCATAGACCGAGTTTTTAAATTTAGTATACAAATGTATAGAAAATCTATATTAAAATTGCAAACATTTTTAACAGTGTAGATATAAGGAAATAGATATTACAGGACAATATCTTGGATTATAAAATTTTATAATCTGAGATAATAAAATCTATAATTCAAGATTTTAAAATCTAATATCCATATTAGAATCCTGGTTCATTAGATAACCTCAAATATATATAATAATTTGTGCAAACGTATTTCTAAACCTATACAAAATTTTGATAGAAGAGCTCGGAAGTAGAACTGGAAACAAATATCAATTCTTTGAACACACAATAAGCAGGAAAGTGGCTATCATAAGACTAAAAAAACAAAAGTAAAGGAGGAGTACAAATAGCAGTGGTGTGTAATGAAAAGAAATATAAACTTAACCATTTTCTGAATCTAAATCACGTGCGATTTAGCACTAATAATCATTTTATAACTTAATTAACACTTGTTTCAATGCAAAACTGATGCATATGACAAGCGCCACGATGCGACGTACCATCTTAGACTACACAGACCGGATATTTTAAAATCTGAGACGTTACAATTTAATGCCTGAAGATTATAAGAATTTAACATCTAGAGATTATATTTGGTTACATCTTCATATATTAGAAAAATATTATAGATTATATGTGCTAATATACTTTTCTATAGGTGTATTATTCTTTAATTCTATTATCCTGTTCGTATAATCCATTTTTCTCAGTGTAGGCATTGAAGAGAATTGAGAAAAATACTTCATCTTGCATTGATGCCGATATTGATTCTAATAGCTGTGTCTAGTCTAGACTCTAGAAGTCTAGACTTTAGTCCCGAAAAATTGGCGGAGCTGGAAAAGGGGATGGGCTTACTATTATTATTATTATATCATTAAGCCGTTTCCCTTTCGGGGTAGGCGTGAATTGCTCGGTTGGAAAGTAGTGATACATTTTTTATAAAACACTTTTCAATTACGCGAGTAATTTTTGTTTTATTCGTGAAAGAATAACGTTAGAAATAAAATATAATATTTTTTGGACAAACGTTACAAGCTACGAACAAAGACGAATAGACCAAATATGCACTAAAAAAAAATCTACACTTTTTTTATCATCACTTTTGGATAGAAAGACAAATTTTTTATCTAATCGTGAAAAATAACGTTATTAAAAAAACGAAGTATTCGGAAAAACAATACATACCGGAAATATTGATGTTTAGGAGCATATTTTTCTCTGATGTTCTGTTTTATGTAGGGCAGCGTCCATGTGTACCAAAAAATCGGTCTCATTGTACGGAGATTTGAGTGGAAGTATTCCCTTTTCCAACTAAGGTAGCCAAGGTCTCTATGAAATTTTTTGCATAAAAGAATTTAGTTAGAAAATATTCTCCTTATATTGATTTTGAAAAATATTATAGAATATATATATATATATATATACTTTTCATTTTAAAAATTCAAATAGGGACGAATCTTCCAAAACATTTCCAAACATTATAAAAGATATGCAAAACTGTCAAACAAGAGTCCGGAAACTTCTAAGGTGAGTTTTTCAATTTCCAGAAGTACTTGCCAAATTTTTTATAAATTTTATGATAAATCCGAATAACTTTAAAAGTTGACCGATCCGCGGTCGATGGAAGAGTTGTCGAATGAACAAAAGGCAGCCACACAAAGGAAACAACAAAAAGAAGCAAAAACTGCTCCGCAACAATGAGGCCGGCCACGAAAAAATAGGGCAAAATGATGATTTTTCATTTTTCTTCTTGTATTACGTGTGTTTTTCAATAAACGCGAGCGTTTTGCTTTACTAAATTAAGCGTTTCCATATCTTTCAACTTATCTACTTTTTAACACGGCTTGAAAAGTAGTGTTACAAGGCTAGAAACTCGTTTCAAAATTCAGCCCCACCCACTTAACATTTTACCCCACCGTCGAGCTAAACCTTAAAAAAAATGAAGTTTGGGAAAAAGGACAAAACATGCATTTTTCGTGGGAACATCACGAACTGTACTATAGAAAGTTTTTGACCGATTTCTCTACAAGACAGATGTGTTTACATTAGTTGTTTGAGGATTTACTGCCATGAAAAAAAATTTTTTTTTGAATTCAACATTTAACCTTAGTCTCCCCTAATCTATGTACAAAAACTAATCTCAGATGAAATGATGTTACTCTGAATTGCATAGATGTTTTTTAAAAATGTATTTCTACGTCATAAAGACTAAAGTTGAAATCAACACAAAAATGAGAAACTATAAAAGTGGCTGCATGGAAGCTACTTTCATATAATTAAAACAGGAAGAAGAATGAGTGTTAATCATATTCCTCAGTTTTCCAATATTTAACAACACGTAAAATAAATACAAAGATTGAAAAAATTTCATCCGTATATCGGCATTCTAGAGAAGATTTTTTTTCAGATATTTGTATTTCATCATTCTGACTTATCTTTTTACGGCCCAAGATATTTCATCCGAGATTTTATCATTTATATTTGCTTTACTTTCAGCAGAGCGTTAATAATATTGATATACGCATAGGAAATAAAATATATTTTTTATATAATATAAAATTTGCCACAAAAGCACAGAAAAATTGCTTATAATTATATGTCAACTTCATCACTCGTAACCTAATGAAGCAAGATTTTTTTTTTATTTTACGCCGAAATTGATCCCATTTATTTAATCTTATGTCTGTGATAGCCAAGGTTTCCATGTCTTATGAATATTTCTGCTAGGACTTTGACTTCGTTTCTTCCGAGCTTCACTATTTCCTTTGCTTGTTTATAGTTTAGTTTTGAGCCCAAGAGTGTTATGGCCTGTCTGCAGCCAATGGAAAATTCACACTTCTTCTGATGTTGCTCGGTCAGCCAACTGTTGATTTCTTCAGTGACTAATCCAGGCCTGCCCAGATAGGGGAAATCGACTCAATCGCCATATTTTTTAGTTCTACCACCACTTCCCTCTTCTCAGGTCCAGAGCTTGGGGCTGGTCGCTCTCGTGAAGTTGAATGAGTAGAAGACGGTGGTGGTGGAAAAACCCATCTGGAAAATGAGTCGATTTTCCCTATTGGGGCAGGCCTGTACTAACCTGCTGGAAATCCCTATAACTGGCTTGGGTCCAGTAAAGTTTTCCCTAGCTGCTAGTTTTGCTAGCCTGTCCGATTACTCATTGCCTTTGATGCCACTGTGTCCAGGGATCCAAAGTAGAGTTTGATTGATGAAATCGAAGAACTTGTGTAGTTCATCTAGTCCATGTCTCCAGATGACAAAAGTGTCGTCAACGTAACATCACCAAAATTCCGGTTTGAGCTTAGATTTGTTAGGGATTTTCGTTTCTGGATTTTCCATAAAGGTGTTGGCTATTACAGGTGAGATTGGAGATCCCATTGCTGCTCCTGAAGTCTGTGCATAAAATTGGTTATTGAAGGAGAAGTAAGTATTATTGAGATAGTGTTTTATCAAAGGTATGTAATCGGAAGGAAAGTTTGCAAAGGATTTAATAATATCGTCGGCAAGTTTCGTAGTTTTGCAGACGATTGAAACCCGAAAAAGCTTTAAATTTAAGTTTATCATCATGAATCATCGTGAAAGTATTGAATCTATTATCAATAATTATTTTTTTAAACAATTTTTTCCTACTGTAAATCGTGAAAAATTATTCTTTTCTGCAATTACTGACATAATAATTGAATGTTAAAAGTAATATTTGGTCTAGTTTTTTCGAATCTCTTACACTTTGTCGCTAATTATTCAGTATTTCCTTACTTTAGAGCGTATATGCCCTGTATTATTCAACAATTAAATTCAATTACAGACTACCCTATATTAGCTTCATTAGATAATGACGAGAAGATAAAAAATATATAGTAAAAAATCGGTTAATATATTTAACCCCAATTGAGAGTTTTGGTAATTTTGCATGCACTTAAAGACTTTCTTCATTACTGACAATATTAACCGACTTTCATCAACCTTTTTTTCACACTTTTCTAATTATAAAAGGAAGTTGATTCAGCTAATTATTATTTAATTGAGCTACACGGAGAAAAATAGATATTGAAAAGTAGATATTAAAAACTTTGATATTCAACCCTAATATACAGATGTTACGATATAATATATAATATCTGCTATTTAATATACAAGGTATTAAAAAGAAATTTCTGTTTAGATTGGAAAAATAAAGTGTATGATATTAACCGTTAATATCTATGATATTAAAAAAGCGAAATTTTATCGGAGCAATATCGCTAACGTGTGGCGTGGCGACAAAAGATTTTAACCACGATTTGTCCATATCTTCAGCAATCGTCGTATGTGTTGTGGTTTTCTGGAAATACATATATTGCGATACATATTTTAGCGGAAAACGGATTGTGTTAGTCTTGAGCAGCGTATTATTATCAATGCTCGAGGATTTAGATATAAAAAGAGGACTGCTATGTGAAATCCTTTTGGATTTTATAGAAATTGGCATGCTTCACAGGTAATTTTTGCATAATTGAAAAATATTTTTTGAATATCTTAGATTCCGCCCTTTAAGATCTTGAATATTGTCAGGTAAAATCTTTTTTTTATTATCTATGGATGTTCCACTAATATCTAGTACCTAGTAATATCTAGATAGTCTTCTTTACCATCTATTTTTCACCGTGTATTTTTTCATAATTTTTGTTTTTGTAACGGGCTTTGATATTGGGCCCAGGGTGGCATTCCCTATTCGAGGCTGCTGGGCCAGGGTGGTATACACCGAGTTTTACGGGTTGACCCTTTTTTCAGCAGGCGGACAGTGGCGCAGGCACTAAAATATATGTAGGCCCACAAGAGCCTGCAAGTGGACAGAACTTTTTTAGCCGATAGTACGCCGTTCCCGCAAGAGTTGGACAAGTAGATAATATGTGTCCTAGGACCTAGGTGCTCGGGGTGTGCATGACACGCTCTGCAGCTATCATCGGAAATATGTGGGCTCACAATCTGGCGACGGTATGCTAAAGTGGAAATGACACCGTATTGACACAATATAATGAAACCCTCCGTGCCCAACTTCAATCCAGGTAATTTCAGGAAAGCAAACGTTAGCTCATACGACATCAACTGATCCATCACATTTCTTTGGAAGATGCCATGCATCCTCTTGTCGAGGAGCTGTTCACGGAAGTTATTCTCCTGGTCTTTCTTGATACGGGGCTTTAGGAGTGATTACTCTAGATGTATAAATTTTGATGCATTCTGCTCATCCCTGACATTGAAGTCAAGGCCAAGTGTTTCAACAGCTTCCTCCGCTGCTTTGTACAGAAACTCTCCTTTGCCCACTTCGTGTTTCCTGACCATGTTGAAAAGAGGGTCTCATTCATTTTCAACTCTATGTGCTGCACATAGGGTTGTAAAGTTTCATGAAACTTTGACCAAATGAAAAGTTTCATGAAACTTTGGAAACGTTTCAAAGTTTTCAAAGTTTCAAACATTAGGGCGGGAAAATTCAGTCTAATCCGGACGGTTCTGAGCGTTGTAAAGCGCGACTTGTTATCAAGAGGTACGCGCAGAAAGAAGGGATTGACTGCAAGGAAACATTCAGCCCGGTAGTTCGTTTTGATACAGTTCGAACACTTTTGAGAATTGCAGCATGCGATGGGTTACATCTTGCGCAATTTTATATTAAAACAGCCTTTTTGTACGGGACTTTGCAGGAAACTATATATATGGAACAACCGCAAAGGATTTAATGAATGAATGTTTTTAGCAATTTATGTGGATGACGGGTTATTAGCTGCCACCGATGCAAATATTTTAGATGAGATTTCAAACGTATTGAGTAGGGAGTTCAAAACGACTAATACAAAGAATGTGACTAATTTTCTTGGAAAAGAGATTTTTAGATTAAATGATGGATCCATTTTTATTAATCAAAGGCGGTATGCAGAAAAGGTTTTGAAGCGTTTTGGTATGATAAGTGCAAATCCTGTTTCAACTCCAATTGAAACTGAATGGAGTTCAATGGATTTTCAGAAAAAAGATTGTACAGCACCTTATCGAGAAGCTGTAGGCAATCTCATGTTTTTGCAAGTAGTGAGCAGGCCAGATATTAGTTTCTCGGTAAATATCGCTGCTAGAGCATTGGAGAATCCAAGCGAGGGGCACTGGTTTTTAGTTAAGCAAATAATGCGATATTTGAGAGGAAGTCTGGATGTGGGTTTACACTATCGCAAGAGCGGCGATTTTGAAGCGTACAGCGACGCTGACTACGCCGGCGACAAAGAATCACGAAAATCTACGTCTGGAATTGTTTGTGAATATGCGGGTGCTGCGATAACGTGGAAAAGTAAGCAACAGCAGTTTGTGGGCTTATCGACGATGGAAGCTGAATATATCAGCGCATCCTTAGCGGCGAAAGAAATTGTATGGCTAAAGAAATTGTTCATTGAATGCCATTGCGAAATAAATAAATATTTATTACTTGTAGACAATGCAAGTGCGATTAAAGTTTAAAAAAATCCGGATTTCCATGAGCGTAGTAAACACACTGGTATAAAGTATCACTTCGTGCGCGATTTATATGAAAAAGATTAAATTAACGTAGAGTACGTTAAAACTGACGAACAAACAGCTGATATGTTTACGAAAGCTTTAGCAAAACCAAGATTTTTGTACTTGAGAACTAACCTAGGGCTTGTAAGTTTGAGCGAGATCGAGAGCAAGTTGTTCCAATGTAATAGTATGAAACAGTAAGAATTGTTTCCTCAGTTTGAGGAATACAGAGTTTTAAGGAGAGTTGTGAAGTGAAAACTCTATATTCCATTCGTAGTTGTGCTTGTATGTGTAGTGTGCATGTAACACGATCGTGTACTGTGCCATGGTGTGGATGTTGAGAGAGGGGAGAGCCTTTGGGCCAGCTCACGGAGCGGCGTCAGTACAACCGAGAACGTCTTAATGGTAACTAGGAACTTGTTTCTGTAAAGTGCTTAGTTTCCACTTTCACTATTTTATATTATGTGTTTAATAAACATACTTTTATTCTTGACTCTAATTCTTGTGTATTAAATTGAATAACTTTAACAGTTCAATTATTAAAAATACATCTCCGAGGAAGTTTGGTTAAGAGCTTGAATCTAAGATACCCGAATGCTTTTATAAGGTTCTGTTCGTACTAAATATAAATTTTGGTAGTCCAGGTATTAAAAATACATCTTCCCCGACGAAGTTTGGTTAAGGATTGAAATTTAACATACTCGGAGGATTTCAAAAAGGTCTCGTCATGCACTAAGAATTAATTCTGGTAGTCCAGGTATTAAGAATACACTTTCCCCGAGGAAGTTTGGTTAGAAATTAAAATCTTACAAGAGTCCCGTCGTACTAAAAATTAATCCTGTTGGTCTAAGTATTAAAAAAACATATCTTCCCCGAGGAAGTTTGGTTACCAATTGAAATCTAAGATACCCGGATGCTTTTATAAGAGTCTTGGTGTATTAAAAATTAATCCTGGTTGTCCAAGTATTAAAAATACATTTTCCCCGAGCAAGTTTAGTTAAGAATTCAAATCTAAGATACCCGGATGTTTTTAAAAGGGTCTCTTCGTACTAAATATAAATCCTGGTAGTTCAGGTATTAAAAATAAATTTTCCCCGAGGAAGTTTATTTAAGAATTGAAATTTAACATACTAGAATGATTTTAGAAAGGTCTCGTCGTGTACTAAGTATTAATTCTGGTAGTCCAGGTATTATCAATACATCTTCCTCGAGGAAGTTTGATTAGGAGCAATATAACTATTTGTACAGTTATGACTTTTTCGTTTAGAATATTTTCTCGAAAAAGTTGTCTGCATTCCCATGAAGGTATATCAAAATACTCAATTCAAGGCTTCCCGCTCTTCGGGCATCTTTTTTCTAATTTATCACCCACTGATGCGGGCGTGGCCGTGCAGCCCGTACAGGGACCGTGATGGGAGATTACGTAACTATGTAAATTAGAATAAGCGTGTATAGGGGGTGTAGAATAAGTGAACAGTAGAATAAGCGAACTGTAGAATATAAGAAAGTAGGCTAAGAGCCTTCTCTTAGGCAGAACTCCCTGCACACTCCATCCCACTAAAACGCTCTCGCGAGTAGTGGGAGTCTAAACTGGAGCGCGCTCCATAAAAACGGTTACGCAAGCCGAAAACGTCAGTTGGGGGTGTTGCGTGGCAAACGCACCAGACTTGGAGAGCACCTCAGGAGAAGCTGGAGACCTACTCTCTCCATCCTTGTCCGGTACCGCTCTTTGAGTATTTCGGGAGATATTGAGTGCTTAGGCTTAAAAACCTAAGTCCGCAATCTTTCTCTTTAAAGGAGATAGCTCTAGGAATCGACGGAAGCAAATCTTCCTATCCAGTTCAGCAGAGTACTATTTCTGAGAAATATAGTGAGTGCCACTCACCTATCTCAGCCTTCTTTTCCTACGGGAATACTTTGAGTGCATAAAGCGAATACTTGGGCATTTTGTGTCATTTTTGACTTAAAAAAATACGGATTTTTCTCCCACTCTGAAAAAGAGACTTAAAAATTAAATTTTAGAGTATTTTATTTGGCAAAATGCCTTTTCTACAGATTGAGACATTTTGACTAGAAAATTTTCCAAGTTTAACCGAAGAGCAGAGCACGTTCCGTCGAGTACCCTGACTAAGTAAGTTAACTTGATAAAATTTTACGACTTATCCATCAGCATCTTAACTTCTTATAGGCAGACGGGACCCGAAAACTCCCTTACCTGGCTAAGAAAGCAGCTAAGTCTGAAGGCGAAGCCTCTGAGATCTCTTATCGCATAAAAGTATCTTTTGAAGCCCACATTAAAACTTCTAGAGAGCGAGTCTCTCAAATATCTTGATAAATCCAGTTCGACAACTCTGTGTTTCCATTTTCTATACCTACCCTATCCGTTCCTTACGTAGGTAGATGTACAACTGTAGTCCGAGAGCGACTCGACTCAGGCCTGATTTTAGCGAGCGAGAATATGAGAGGAGTCTCAGGAACCACTCTATACTAGGCTGACGTTTCAGCCATAAAACTGTACAATAGACTCGCACTAGAGTGACTATCTTAGCCTTTATATTGAGATTACTTTTTATTGAATCTGCATTATTGTTCACTGCTACCACATTGAGTTTATCTTTTAAAAGGAACATGCCGCTGCAGATACCTACTTAAATATTCTTTGAAAATTAGAAGCCATCGTGCAAATAAAAAAAAAACAATATTTTTTGGCCGAAAGCCCACTAATAAAGAATAAGTTGATTTACAAATAAGAAATAAGCAAACTAGCAAGTTTTGGACGAGAGCCCACTAATAGAGAACAAGTTGATTTACAAATAAAAAATAAGCAAACTAGTAAGCTTCGGCCGAGAGCCCACTAATAGGAAATAAATAGATTTTAGAGCATTACAAGTAAAAAATAGCAGAATAGTATGTTCTGGCCGAGAGCCCACAAATAAAAAATTATGTTGGTCTTAGAAGTTTTTAAGAAAGAGAGAACAGCTACCTCTCAGCGTATCGAAGTATCGCTTAATTCTTTTAAGAAATTTAGTGTGTTAAAACTGTGAAAAAGGAAAGATTTGGACTGTAGAGAAGTGTATTGTCACGAATGAAAATTAGGATTCTTTTATAGATTTCTTTTATTTCGAACAATAGGTATTACGAGTAGATCAGATGCAGAGATCATATGTAAATATAGCTAAGAGTAGGCTCTTATGAATAAAAACCTGTTCATCGCAAATAAACCTTATTCTTTCTCCATGCGTAATCCTAAATACTCATAAAAATTGCGGGTTGCGAATAGAAGGTCCCTGTACCAAGGGTTTCTGCTGAATATGGTTACAATAATTAATAAGCAGTCGCACACAATTGTCCAGGGACGGTCCCGAAGGAATAACCCCTAAGCTTAGGCGTGACAACCGTGCCGAAAGCTGAATGGCACCTGGGAGAGGTGTCTCAAACGGTGACTCTGGGATACCGGGCGACCTCTCAGAGTATGCAGCCTTATCCTTGCATGCGGGGCTCGGTATCTCCACATAATCGGCACCGGTCAACCACGTCTTGATGTAGCACGTGTTTGCGATAATTTCTGGTGCTGACAAGCCTGTCCTGTATCACAATAACGAATCCTTCCATTTCTGGATACAGGACGCCCATTCTCAGCCAAATATTGGATATCTCACTATCCACTTCATGTTTATCTAACGTTTTGGGGTGCTCGCCGTGGATGGATTTCTGTCTTCATCGCGTTTCTAATTCCTCTATGGTTTCTGCCCTGATACTCAAGGCCTCTTCTGAGAACAAATTAAAGGGCGTGTAGTCAAGATCAGCTTTACAGATGGTGTTGTAAAGTGTAACATCTCGCTTGCTGTTGAAATAGTCTCACAACTGTATAATTTGAGACTCACACAGTTTCCTGACATCTACAATGCCCCTACCCCCTCTATGTCGTGGTAGAACTGCCCATTCAATTGCCGAATTACTGTGGTGCATTCGGTGCTTCGTCATTTCTACACTAATGATGCTGCTTAATCGTTGGAGGTCAGTGTTCGACCATTTGATGAGCCCAAAGGAGTACGTGAGGACAGGGATGGCATAGGTTTTGATCGCCCTGATCTTGTTTGCCGAGTTGAGAGAACTTTTCAGAACCAATCTGAGTCTTGTAGTGAAGGCAGCCGTTAGATCTTTCTTAACTATCGTATGCTGAATAACCTTAGATTCAAGAATGCCCAGGTATTTATATGACTTCCCCTCAGCCATTATCTCGATGCCATTCTCGAAATCGTTCTCTAGCTCTGCGGTCCTTAATTCTCCTCTGGTTAATTGCACTGTCCTGCATTTATCTAGTCTGAACTCCATGTGGATATCGTTGGAAAACTGCTTTGTGACATCAATCACTTGCTGCAGTTTCTGGTTCGAACTAGCGTATAGCTTCAGGTCATCCATGTATGGAAGATGTGTCACTTGGTGACCATCCTCGTTATCATGTCTTCGGAACCTATGAGTCATGCTATTTAGTGTTTTTCTCAGTGGGTTCAACGCTAAACAGAACTAAAATGCACTGAAGAAGTCTTCTTCGAATATACATGTCGTAATGCCTATTGATTTAGTTATCCTTGATTGTACATGATCAAAATACTTTATTCTTGTACCCCAAAGCATCATCGCTTGATTTAGGAAGTCAATGATGCGTGGGCAAATTTTAAATATTTTCAAGACTTCAAGCAAATAGTCATGTGGTACGGAAGGAAACGCTTGCTTGTAGTCAATGTATGCCATGTGCAAGTTTCGTTGCTGTTTACGAACTTGCGTCATGGAAACAGCGTCTATGGTGACTAGATCTTTACTGCCTCGCGAGTTTTTACAAGGTCCTCAGTGTTCATCTGTAAGGATATCATTCTCCTCGCAGTGATAATATACCTTATCTGTTATGATAGCTGTAAAACATTTATATATTGTTGGAAGACAGGCTATCGATCGAAAATCAGATGGATTTTGAGCGTCCCGTTTTTTAGGCAACATATACGTAGTACCCTGGAGCATAAATATTATTATTATTAATAACTATTCACGTAAAATTCAATTGAAGATCACTGTGCTATCTCTCGCAATTTACGTAGTAGAGAGTTATATTTCGGCTTAAATTTCTTGAAAAATTTCAATAAATGCAATCGAATAATAATTAGGAATGAAAATTTTGACACCTATTATTTAATAGCGAATAATCCTAGAAGACCAATGAATGGTAGTGTGGGTGTACGGACACTATATGATACCATAGCTAAAGGATCTTCTCGGGGGTCTGCTCATTCATAAAGTGCAGCCTCGTTCTGAAAAGAGGAAAAAGATACTTTGATTTCCAATGGCTTTTCGTGCAGTAGCTATCTCTTTTCAATGAGTAGGTACAGAGATGTCTTCATCGAAACTCAAGCAACGATCATGGTTCCTGAAAGCAACCAATCCCGATGCAAGAAGCAAGAGCGGGAAAGTTATGCGAGAAAACATCGTTCAACACTGTTCCTTGGAGTCACGTCTCTAGCCGCGGATGACCTTACGCGGCAGACGGACAGTTGAAGATGCAGGTTTCACCTCTGGATACTTTTTTAGAACTGCCAATATTTGTAGAAGGTTATGAGGAACAGTGTTGACGGACCAGATGAAGTGATCCCAGAAGAACAGCCTTTTGTAACCGGTTCGCGGTGGAATGAGCCTGACGCTGGCAAGCTGGAATCTTGTTGAGTTGGCTAAGAAATTAAGCCTTCATACCTCCAAGACAGCCGATTATGAGAACTACAAGCCAAACTTTAAGCGCGATATCTTATTTCATTTGGACGTAAGTTTACAATGAAAAATTGAGGACTAGCTTGGTCACGTAACCCACTCGTCACATGGCCTTAAGATGTACTTTAAAGTTGATGTAAGATAATATAAAAGCTTCAATATACTAGTGATTCAACTGAATATTAAAAAATAGCATGTCGATAGAATTCAGTTTACAAGAAAAGTATAAATGGTGAGGAATCTTAGCAGCCGTAATTTCTTCTTACAATGATAGTAGCCATCTGGACAAAAAAAATATTTACAGTGAATCAAATGAAAAATACTTAACCAGTTACATGTATTCTTGAAGCCTCCGAGTAAAATAATTCGACTTGGCTAAGTCTTCAATTACCCTCCTATCCAGCGTTTCCCAAACTTTTTTCACACTTTTCAGGGAGGAGCAGAGCCGCCACCCTACAATTTTTTCACAATATTGGAACCTAAGAGGATACTTGACTGCCGGTTATGCGGGCGGTTGCACGCTTTGCGCGACCTTTCCATTGTGGGAATTAGATTTTAAGAAAATGAAAAAAAAGTTTATGATAATCGGTTAATATCTTTAATCCTAGTTGAGAGTTCTTGTAATTTTGCACGCACTTGAAGATTTACTTTATCACTGGAAATATTAACTGATTTTCATACACTTTTTTTTCAGTTTCTTATAATTATACCAGGAAATTGATTCAGCTAATTAAAATTTAGTTGAGCCATATATTTTTAATTTTAGTTATCGAAACAGGCCTTAATCGTATGAAAATAAAAGGGTCATCATAGCAGGAACACGAAAGTAACAGTCTTGCCTTTGATATCTTGAAGTCCAAATCAAGTTTGTTTACCTGCAGTTGTTATGATCTTTGGATCTAAAAATCTGAAAATCTTGTCCATTTTTCCTATTTACAACAGTTCACTAGATATTTGTAAAAAATGACTGTTTTAACCTTTTTATCAAAAATGGCCCAGCCGGTGGGGTCCAGAGTTTATAGAGGTCGAAGTATAATGGACAATACAATTTCCCATTTAAAACTTTTGTAATTTTGACTCTGGAAAATGTGAAAGCCTAATTTCTAATCCCTACAGGGCCGAACCATAAATTGAGACCTATTCTTGGTAGTTTTTATGAAGAAGAATAGATGGATAAGTTATATAGAATCTTAAAACACACATGTATGTATTTATTAAGTATTTTTACTAATAAATAAATTAATGATTAATCAATACATGTTCTTTAAATTTATATATAACCTTTCAATATTAATGAATGCGCATTCTTTTATTAAATATAAGTGTTTTTATCGAACAAAGCTATTTTCTATACTTTGAATTTGTGGAAATTTTTAATCACCTCCTTTGATAAATGCTTGATATTAAAAGTAATCATCTCTATAAATAAAATTTCATAATCTATAAAATATCCACAAAAACATATTTTTTACAATATTATTTTCTTAGTTTCCTATAATTTTTGTTATATATATAATGTGACTTTTTTCACACAGCGCTGCACTTTTATGTCAAAAATCTTCTGCAATACTTTCAACTATAAAGTGTTTTTACTCGTTGAAGCTGCCTCACAGATAACTCATGAGGACGTTGATCGATGCACAGGCTGTGTTCTTCCAGAACAATAAGTGTAGAACTTCGAATTAAAAATGGGTAGTATAAGTCCTTTAATCCCGCTTGCTCCACTGATACCAATTCATCACCATACTAAAAAGCAAAATGTAGATTAAAATGTTTAGATTTAATAACTCTTTTCTTTCACTCACTTTACCATTAAAAATGATTTGATGTCCACAAAATATATTTTAAATATCCGCCAATCTTCAAGGCTCAAAGTGATGCTGCATGGAGTGTGATTGGATACAAATTTTAGTGGTGTATTTAGCGTGGGTTGGCTTTTGCAGATGACAAGATTGTTATGCAGAATCAATCGAGGACTTGCAGAGAATGTTGAATAAACTTAATACAAGCATGAAGAACATGGGCATCAAAATTAACGTAAATAAAACAAAAGTAATGGTGTTTGAAGGAAAAAGTGAGAAAACAATATGCAACATTGTCCTGCATGATGAGAGATTAGAGCAAGTTGACAAATAAACGAGATCAAAGAATGTGGTAGAGGGGAGACACTAGTTGATATATGGGAAAGAAATAAGTTAAGGTGGTTCGAAAATGTTGAAAGAATGAAAGAAGAACGACTGACCAAACAGGTGTATAAAGGTAAAATAAATGGCAGAATGCCCAGAGGTGCGTTTTGCCAACTGGTCTGCCTTTTCGTTGCCCTTGATCCCTGTGTGACCAGAGATCTATATGAAGGGCACATTGTTTTTTTTCTGCAAGTTGGTTTAATGCCTTTTTGCATTCCCAAACCAGTTCGGATGTTATGTATGGTCTCCTTATTGCAGTTAGTGTCGCTGGGTTGTCTGAACAGATCGTAATCTGCCTGCCAGCAGCGTTTTCCTCAAATAGTGTTTCAGCACAGCGAAGGATGGTCAAGACCTCCGCCTGAAAGACAGTCGACAGTCGAAAAGCATGTCCACCAAGTGAGATCACTATCCCTTTCCCTCTCTTGTTGTCATAAATTCCTGCTCCTCACCCTCCCGCTCCCCTGGAGCCATCTGTATACCAGATTTCCCCTTGGAGCAGCGGGTTACCATTTTCTTTCCACAGATCCCTGCTTGGGATGCAGACGCAGAAAGCTTTGGCAAAGTTGAAGCTTTTTGTTATTTTATCTTGTCTTATCTGTAGAATCGGCAGTGCGCTGATATCACTCAAGAGCCTAGTAGACATACTAGGCTCTTGTTCTTCTCACCTTGCTCTCTCTCTCTCTCTCTCTCTCTTCACCCAAGTCCATCTATTTGCTCTTGACAGGCGTCCCATCACGTGTGCTGCTCTAGCGGTTATCGCAACATGTAAGGGCTCTTCACAGAGCATGAATCCTATCGACGCTGCAGGCGTTGTCCTCATTACTCCAGGCACACCCCTAAAGGCTAGCGTTTGTAATCTTCGCAGCCTGTCCTGCATTGTTTTAAGTTCCGCACGTGGCCACCAGACCACGGCTGCATGTAAGAGCCTGGGTTTCAGGACAGCAGAGTAGAGGCATGCAAGCATTTTAGGCCCTATACACCATGTCAACCCAAAGGTTCCTCTGCACATCCAAAAAGTCATGACAAACTTCCTGCATTGGGTCTCCAGGCGCTTTGCTCACTTCAGCTTGATATCTAGGATTACTCCCAGATATCTTAAGGAATCTGAAAACGTCAGCTCCCCACCGCAAAATACAGGAGCTTCAACTTTTGGAACTTTATAATTTTTCGTGAAAATGACCAGGTTGGTATTTTCCGGATTTACCGAGAGCCCTGAGCTATCGCACCAGAACTCTACGATGCGCAGCGCCGATCTCATAAGACCCATCAGTGTTTCGAGATGAGACCCCCTGACTAGGATTACAAAGTCATCCTCATATCCCTGAGTAAAGTACCCCTCCTCCTTTGGGAATCCCCGTGTAGCTATTCCCCTTACTAGGCACTCACCCCATCTGGTTTCGAGTCTTCTCCGGCGTAACATGCTTCCTATCAAGCATACAAACTGGTCCGGCACGCCACATCTCAAAGCTTCCCAACAGGTGACTTCTCGAGGAGTATTTCTGAAAGCACCCTCTATATCGAAGAAGGTGCCCACAGCATACCCCTTTCGATCCAACTGCTCCGCCAATTTTGCCATAACAGCATGAAGCAAAGTTTCTACCGAGCAGCCTGCGTGAAAAGCGTGCTGCCCTCTATACAGCGGGGAACGCAAGAGCACCTCATCCCTAATGTATCTCTCGATCAGCTTCTCCAACGTCTTCAGGGTAAAAGACGTAAGGCTGATTGGTCAGAAATCTTTTCCAGAAGTGTAACCCTCCCTCCCAGGTTTGTGTATGAAGGCCACTCTGACATCCTTCCATGCCAATGCGCTAGATAAATGCCATCCGCCCCTGGTGATTTAAAAGGACAGAAGGACCCTATGGCCAATTCCACCTTTTTGTAATGAGCGACCTTAGCGGCGAAATTCCAGTAGGCCCTTTCCACCTTTTGGCCGCAGCTTTTCTCCTCTTGGTCGGTTCGGATTCGTTGAAAACCCGGAAAGTGAACTTTATCAGGTTATTCATCGTTTCTTCTTGGTCTTCGGCAAACTCACCATTATCGAGCCTTATGAGCCAAAGGCGAGCTTCCGGATTTTTCGTCAGAATCTTGTGAAGCCTCGCTGTTTCCGGAATGTTTTTCGATTCCTCGCAAAAGCCCCTCCGATCCTCCTACTTATACTTTCTTATATATTTATTGTATTCACACTGGGCCGTCTTATAGATGTCCCAGTCTGAAGGCAATTTAATTCTATTTTCCATTTGATGTAAGAGGAGCCCTTCGTAGAAAATCCACGGCGTGCTGTAACTCATCAATGGTATCATAGCTTGTGGGAAATTCCGCAAGCCCCCCCCCCCCCTCTTGAGTTCCTCTTTATATGAGTCCCAAAGTGTATTTCTTATTTTGTTGAAAATTCAACTTAGCTCTTACCAGACACTCTTTTTTTCTTGAGGATTCGACTATTTTGTTTGAAAATTTTGGTGGAAGCACTTTGTTAAGAAATAATTTTTTGTTGGAGATTTATATTTTTATTTGAAAATTTATCTCTTTGGTTCAAAGTTTAACTATATTGTTGAAAACTGACTTATTTAATTAAAAATTCACTCGCGCGGGTTAACCCTGGAACTACTTTGTTGAAATGTTTTTTTTAATGAGGGTTTACTGTTTGGTTGAAAATATAACTGTTTTGTTGAAAATTGATTCTTGTGCTAAACATTCATATTAACAATTCAATTATTTGGTGAAGAATGAACTTTTTTGTTAAAAAATCCTACTTCCAGGTTGAAAATTCAACTGCTATGTAGATAATTTGTCTCTTTGGCTCAAAAATTCAAAAAATTTGGGTAACAATTGATGTATGTTGTCAAAAATTTATCCTTTTTTGTAGAGCATTAATTTTCCTAAAGGAAAATTAACATTTTTTGTTAAAATTGACCTTTTTTTGGTTGAAAGCTGAACTACTTTATTAAAAATTCAGGTTTTATGTCCAAATTCGTTTTTTTTTTTTTTTTCTTTTTTGGCTAAATACAACTAGTTGAAAATTAATTTGTATATGTTGGCAATTATTTTTTTGACTCGAACTGTGTCGATTTTTAGTTGAAAATTCAAGTATTTGGTTTGAAATTCATCTTTTTGTATTGGAAATTCATCTAATTGAGGATCGAACTACTTTCTTAAAAATTCTTTTTTTTTTTTTAATTCAACTCGTTCAAAATTCGTCCTTTGGTAGAAAATTCATCTTTTACGGTAGAATAGTCATCTTTCTTGATTGCAAATTAACTTCTGCGTTGAACTGTTTTTGGTTATAATTTAATGTTTTTTGTTTGGAAATTCGCATCTTAGTAGGTTAAAAATGTAACGATTTTGATTTATCTTTTAGAAACCTTTATAGAAGTTTTGAAACGATTCAAAAATAATTTAAAACTTAGACAAGATTTCAACAATTTTTTCAATGTAGATTTTTGAATATTTCCAAAAGAAGAAGCTTTTTAAGAATTTTGAAAGGTGTTAAGTAAATGAAAAAAATGTTGTTAAATTCCTAGGAAAAATTAAAATTAGTTTTTATTTTAAAAAATTAATGTTAAGATATTCAAAATTGTCGGAAAAAGTATGATTTTAAGGCCATTTTAAAAATTGGTCAGAAACCTAAAAAAAATTATAGAAAAAATTTGAATTATTTTGAAAGATATTTAAAAGGCTTGAAAGATTGAAAAGATTCAAGAAGAATAAAAAATTTGAATCAATTAAAAAAAACGAAGGTAATTTGTTGAATATTCTAAACAAAATTTAAAAGTTTTTTAGGAAGATTGAAATGATTAAAAAGAATATAAACATTGCTTAAGATTCATGGTAAAATTTTTAATGATTTTTTATATTGTAAATTTATATAATACATATGATGTAGTTTTAAGTGGCATACAAAGCGATTGAATATACTTTTCTTACAAAAATTGTTTATAATTTTTGGGAATTTATTTAACAATAATGGAAAATCATTTAAATTTCCTCACTACAACATAATGTATACTAACGTATCATCATTGTAAAAAAATTTCAATAATGAAAAAAAGTTGGTTTAAACATTGTTTTTACCCCCTCCACGATCATACCTTCATGTAACCCTATGGTACATATAGATTTAAATATTGAGCTATTATTATAAATAAAACCATAAGTCCCATCGAAAAACTGAAGATACCCCTATAATTATCTCGGCAATTTCTCCAAGTATTTTCCTTTCATTTTTTGAAAAAAGTCATTTTTTAAACAATTATATTGTTTATAACTTTTGGAAATTTATTTAACAATAATGGAAAATAATTTAAAGTTACTTTCTGAAACATAATGTACACTATATGGTATCATAATTAGGGAAAAAATTTCAATAATGAAAAAAGTTAGTTTAAACATTGTTTTTACCCCCTTCACGTTCATACCTTCAGGTAACCCCGTGTTACGTATAGATTTGAATATTGAGCTATTGTCATAAATAAAACCGTAAGTCCCATAGGGTTACCTGAAGGTATGAACGTGGAGGGGTTAAAAACAATGTTTAAACCAACTTTTTTTCATTATCGAAATTTTTTTTCCAATTATGATACCTTAGTGTACATTATGTTGTAGTAAGTAACTTTAAATTATTTTCCATTATTGTTAAATAAATTCCCAAAATGAACAAATAATAAATAAATATTAGAGAGAAAAATATTCTAAACAATCTCTTTCTTTTTCGTAAATATATTTTGCTGGAGGGGGGGGGTCTGATATCAAAATATGTTCAATTCCAAATTTGTCTCTTACGCTTTGCAATAAACATCTTGATGTAGTTTAAAACAAAACTTTTACAAGTCATTTATTGATCTAGTTATTCCACCTAGTCCTAATTTTTCTATTCTTTGTTTTTGTTTTTTTTGTGAGATAGCTTTTTTTTTAATCAATTTTTTCAAACTTTGGGAAAAGAGAAAAAATAATTCACGTAAAAAAGTAAAATACTGTTTAAAAAATTCTTTTTCTTGAGGTTCACTTGTCATTTTATCATATCTATAAAGTCAAAGCAAATCTCAAGATTTGAGAAAAAAAGCAACTTCCTGGCATTACTATAACAGAATATAGTTACAAACAATAATAAATTGTTTAAATAAGCATGTTTTTCACCTTGCATCAATTAGTTCCTCACTAAGTGAAAAGTGGATAAAAAGTTAATCATTTCAGAACGAACTGCAACTATATTGCATTAATGAATAAGAAGATAATTATAAACAATAATAATTTGTTCAAATAATTACTTTTGCTAAATTAAATTAATTAATAACTCATTCTATGTGGAAAGTAGACAAATAGTTGCAAATTTCAGAAAAACCGCAACTTTCTGGCATTATTCACATTAAATATTAATAATAATAATAATAAATTGTTTAAACAGATAATTTTGTTGCCTTTAATTCATTATTCAACTCATTCCAAGTAATAAGTGAACAAAAAGTTGAACATTTCAGAAAAAACTGCAATTATATAGCATTATTCTAAGTGAATATTATTAGCAATAATAAGAAATTGTTGAAACAATTACGTTTGTTAACATTGATAGACTAAGAAGTCTGTTTAATTGAAAATTGGGCGAAAAGTGGAAAATTTTCGAAAAAACCGCGACCTTCTATCTTCATTCTAAGAGAAAAAAGCTAAAAACAGTGATAAATTGTTTGTATTCGTATTCTATGGCTGGTTGTGAAGAGAAATGTTGTTTTTCAACACGATTCAGCTAATATTGAGGTTTCGGAATAAAATTGATAAAAACATATTTTTTTCTAATGGAAAATCTGTTAAACTTCATGGGGCTTGCGTCACCTCTAAATATCATTAAAAAAAATGTTATTCATTTTTATGTGGATTCGAACATATTTCCGGGCGCTTTAAATAACAATTGAACAAAAAAATTTTGGACCACCCTAATGTTCATACCTTGGCTAGTCCGCTCTCTACAAATAAGGCATTTGTTAATTAAGTTTATTTATAATTTATAATTATTAAAATAAGCATCAATTGTTATTAACTGACTAAATATATGATAACTAGGTGTCATTGCCGAGTAATTTTTGGTCGATTTCGTAGGAAAAACTTTATTTATTACATCATAAATAGCTGATGTCGATAACGGCTCATAAAAGGTGTATTAAAAATGAAATTAATTTTTTTTATAATGAAAAATATCAGTCCCGCTAAAAACGAATTAAAATTTTTTTTAAAAGTGATTTAATTTCACAAAGTTGAATCAGAAATTATAATTTATGACAGTTTGCAAATATCTTTGTAGATATGAAACGACTTTTGATACCAACATCAAATTCTAGAGCAAATAATATTTTGTCAGTGCTAATTGTGACTAAATACCTATAAAAATCTTAATTAGCGCGACGTATTTGTAATAAAAATTATCGCTCTTATTTGATCGAAAAAATACGCGACATTTTTTACAATGAATTATTAATTCTGGATGAAAAAAAAGCAAACAAAAGAACAGAAAACAATCTTTACAAACTTTTGGAATTTTTGATGTGAAAAACAAAATTTTCGTTTTAAGCATAATGGAATAATAATTAGGAAAAAGTATATATATATGGTGTTTTTTGGTCATTCATAATTCTTGATCAGTTTGATTTTCTACAACATTCGTGAAGAGTCAGGATCCTCTGGTCAAAATGAAAATCGCTTTTCCGACTTTAGCCTTCTTACTTTTTCTTAATTCTATTGCTACGTACATTTGGATATAATTTTCAAAAATTCGGATTCCCCGGTAAATGTTCGCGCTCGGTCATTGTATTTTCCCCAGTTTTAAAATTAAAGGTCAAAGCATCAACAATTATAATTAAGTGATTATGAATTATCTTTTGTTAAAGCTCCTTCGGCTTTAACGAACACATTCTCATCACGTGTCTCGTGCTTCGCTTATTGCAGACAGCCCCTGAGTTGTGCAAACATGCAAAGTTTGTGTACAATGCGAATAAATCTGTTATTTTTCGGAGCAAATTGAGCGAAACAGATTATTGATATCTTGCATGTTTGTATAATCTGCCTTTTTATACAGAAATCTTGTATATTGTCATTTAATGTAACAAGGTACTACGACTTTCGGAGTAAGTTGCCGAAAATTGTACAGTTACACTGATCCGGCGTGAATATTGCATGCATGAATTCGGGGGCGAATTGATTAAAAGACATTATATTGTTTACAGTTTTATTTCAAAGTCAGCATTTAATGATATTATCCACCCCCCCCCCAACCACCTACACCAACCCAACCTTTTGGGAATTGACCCGAGCTGAATAACTACCTTACTTGCTCCCTGTTTCGCTGAATAGTAGAACACATTACTACACGATGCTATCGACAAAAATTTATTTCTTTTAATTTTTGCATGAAAAATAGAATTTTTTTCGAAAAAATCTACCTTTACCGAGAGTCTTTATACTCTTTAGAGTATGTATACAAAAAAGCAGACCAAATGGCTTCACCGTTTGGCCTGAATCTTACTTTTTGCGACTTACACTCGATTTCCAGGGCCCTTAAATCTATCAAACAACCGCCGAAAATTGGTTTTTGGCGATTATTTCGAAAAGGGTGCATCGAACGACAAAAATAGTTCAGTACAAATAAATAGTACAAAGAAGTCTTAAGAAGAAAGGTTGGGTCGGTTTGATTATGAATGAAAAAGAAAGACAGCATCTCAAAGATCAAGGATATGTATCTCCCAGTTTGCTGTGGGTTCGAATGTAGGTAGAAATCCGAAGATTATTTATCATAGCGTGCTACGCCCCAGTTGACGGTGATCCGAGAGAAACCAAAGACGCCTTCTGGGACACTTTAAATGATACAATAAGTACTTGCGATCATGATGAAAGAATCATTCTGCTAGTGGATATGAACGGATGGGTCGGCGTCCAACGTCAGGGTACAGATACAGAAAGGATGCTAGTTAATTTTGAGGAAGCAAGAAAAAATTATAACGGGGAAAGATTAGTTAGCTTATGCTTAGAAAAGGGCCTATTTATTACAAATACTTGGTTTAGACATAAAACGATCCACATGTTAACCTGACGTAAAGGAAATAGCCACAGTATAATTGACTTCGTTATTGTGGATGAAATACTAAGAAAACTAGTCAAAGATACAAAAGTCATGAGATGCTCTGAATGCAGTACTAATCATTACCTTCTAGTCTCCAAAATAAACTTAGGGCGGGGATGGAGAAAAAAGAAAACAACAAAAACGAAACAAACGCGAATCAAGATTGAAAATTTACAGAAACCGGAAGTGCGAATAGACTTTCAGAATAAATTGAACGAACGCATAGATAGGGCAACTTGGAAAGCGCTTATAAGCAATAAAGGTATAGAGGGCGCATGGACTATGTTACGGGATATCATTATTAAAACTGCGACTGAAGTGTGTGGTACGGCGGTTGTAGGAAGAAAGTCTGGTGATGCATGGTGGAATGACGAAATCGAGGCAGCCCACAAGAAAAGAAAGAAGCGTACAAGAGAACGTTCAATATCACAGGTCTTAGCGATCAGGAGAGAAATAGGCTCAAAAATGATTACAGACACAAAAATAGAAAAGTTAAACGACTAGTTAAGGAAAGTAAAGATAAAATCAGAACAGAAGAAGAGAAGAAAAATACAAAACGACTTTGAAGGAACCATGAAACTATTATTTAATGAGATGAGGGGAAGTAAAAGTACAGAGTTTGTCAGCATGAGAAACAGCAAAGGTGAAATTCTATATGATGCAGACGGGATAGTAGACGCTATAAAGACTCTTTTAAAGATGTATTGGGAGGTGAAGATATAAGGCAACAGAACTGCGACATATACTATAATGCATTAGAAACCCCAATTGAAAAATTCGGTGTCACTGAGGTTAGAGATATAATTAAGAACTTTAAAAATGGTAAGGCTACTGGTGTAGGCAGTATTATCGCTGAAAGTCTTGAATACAGTGACGAGTACATACCTCACAGGTTGTGCGAATTGATAAATTTGTATATGGAGACGGGTGAAGTCCCAGACGATTGGAGAAAAGCGATTATCGTACCAATATACAAAAGAAAGGGAGATAAAAGCAATTGCAATAATTACAAAGGTATCAGCTTATTAAGTACCGTAAGTAAAATATACTCAAAAATACTTATTCGTAGGGTAATGAAAATTACAGAAGAAACTCCTAAAACAAACGAATTTTCAACGAAAAAAGAAAATTCTTTTTAAAATTCCATAATTTCCAACCACATAGTTGAATTTTCATCTAGATAAGATTAATTTACAATTAATTGTGAAGTAGTTTAATTTTTAGTTAAAGAAAAGAATCTGCTGAAAAAATGAATTTTCAATCAAATAAGTTTAATTTTTAAACAAAAAGATTAATTTTCTGCGAAAAAAGATAAATATTTAACCACATAGTTTAATTTTCAACTAGAACAGATTAATTTGCCATCAATAATAGAATTTTTAAGTTTGCAGTTAAAGAAAATAATTTCCAACCAAAAGAAAAAACAATTTCCTTCAAAAACAGATGAATTTTTAATCAAGAAGATTATTTTTCTACGAAAAAATACAAAAATTAAAAAAAATGCATTGATTTTCAACCTCATAGTTGAATGTTCGATTAGAAAAAGATGACTTTTCAACCAAAAAAATGAATTGACAAGCAAAAAGATGAATTTTCAAACAAGAAGATTAATTTTCTACGAAAAAAGACAATTTAATAAAAAATGCAATAATTTCCAACAACATAGTAGAATTTTCTAGTAGAAAAGAATAATTTACAATAAAAAAGTGTAATAGTTAAAATTTTCATTTAAAAAATTAATTTTCTACCGAAAAAGAACACATTTTTAACCAAAAAATTAATTTTCTACAAAATAGTTCAATTTTCTACCGCAGAAAGAAATTTTCAATCCACAAGATTAATTTTCTACAAAAAAAAAGACAAATCTTTAATAAAATACGTTAATTTATTCAACCGCATAGTTTAATTTTTGACTAGAAAAAAGGAATTTACAATAAAAAACGAAATAATTAAAATTTTCAGGTAAAAAAAATTAATTTTCCACTAAAAAACGAATTTTCAATTAAAAAAATGAATTTTCTACAAAATAGTTCCATTTTCTACGGCAGAAATGAATTTTCAATCCAGAAGATAATTTTTCACAAAAAAATACAATTTTTAAACTAAATACATTAATTGATTCATCCACATAGTTGAATTTTCGACTAGGAAAAAAGAATTTACAATCAAAAATGGAATAATTCAAATTTTCAGTTAAAAAAATTATTTTTCTACAAAAAAAAAATCGACTTTTCCACACGAAAAAAATAAATTTTCAAGAAAGAATATAATTTTCTATCAAAAAAGACGAATTTGTAACAAAATTAATTAATTTTCAGTTAAAGAGAATAATTTCCAATCCCCAAAAAAATAAAATTCTCAATCAAAGAAGTTTCATTTTCTAGCAAAAGATAATTTAAAAAAAATGCAATAATTTCCAACAACATAGTGGAATTTTCGACCAAATTGTTGAATTTTTAAGCAAAAGAGACGAATTCTCTAAAAAAAAGTTAAATTTTCAACCTGAAAATACAAATTTTCAACAAAAAACGTAAATCCTTAACTAAAACAGATTAATTTTCAACTATACAGTTGCATTTTTAATGAGAAAAATGGATTTTCTATAAAGTAGTTAAATTTTAAACCAAAAAGATTAATTTTCTATCATAAAAGACGATTCTTTAAGAAAATATATGAATTGTTAAGCCAATAGTTGAAATTTCAACTCAAAAAGATCAATTTTCAACTTAAAAAGATAAATTTTCAACCAAAATTGGAATAATTATATTTTTAATTTCAAAAATTAAATTTTTAACACAAAATCTAATTTTAAACAACATAATTAAATTTTCAATTAAGGTCATGAATTCTTAACTAAAATTATGCATCTTCAAATATTTTTCAACTTTAATTCTCAACTATATAGTTGAATTTTCAATTAGAAAAGAACGATTTAAAATAAAAGATGGAACAGTTAAAATTTTCCGTAAAAAAAAATTAATTTTCTACAAAAAAAAATTTTCCAACAAGAAGATAATTATATACCAAAAAAGACCAAAAGTAATAGAATAGTTAAAATTTTAATCAAAATAAATTAATTTTCAACCGCATAGATGAATTTTCAACTAAAAGAAGTAAATTTACAATCAATAATGGAATAGTTTAATTTTCAGTTAAAAATCTTTATTTTCTACTAGAAAAACGAATTTTCAAGCAAAAATATGAATTTTCTAGAAAGTAGTTCATTTTTTTACCAAAAGACTGAATTTTCAATCCAAAAGATTAATTTTTAACTGAAAACATAATTCTCTACGAAAAAAGACAAATTGTTGATAAAATACATCAATTTATTCAACCACATAGTTGAGTTTTCATCTAAACAAGATATATTATTATTATTATTATTTATATTATTATTTTTTATTATTCATCATTTTAGTTGAAGAATCATCATTTTGTTTGAAAATATAATTTTTTTTTTTTGAAAATTATTATTTTGTTTTAAATGATTTTTTTAAACTAAAAATGTGACTTCCAATTTAATATTCCATAATTTTAATTGAAAATTCTTCTCTTTAGTTGAAAATTTATTTTTTTAACTGAAAATTTAACTATTTAATTTTTGGTTGACGATTTATCTTTTTTAATTGAAAATTCAACTAATCCAGTAAAAGATTCATCATTTTAGTAGAACTTTCATTTTGTTTGGTTGAAAAATAATTTTTTAAACTGAAAATTGAATTCTTCTATTTTGGTTGACAATTGATCTTTTCCAGTTAAAAATTCAGCTGTTTGGTTTAAAATTTGCCTTTTTTAGCCGAAAAATCAACTATTTCATTAAAAAATTTATATAATTTGTTGAAAAATCGTCTTTTTGTTAGAAAATTAATCTACTTGGTTTAAAATTAATTTTGTTGTTAGAAAATTCAGTTAATCTGGTTAAAGTTTCATCGTTTTTGTTGGAAATTCATCATTTTGTTTGAAAACTAAACTATTTTTTTGAACATTAGTTTTTTTTTTAAATTAATCTTCATGGTTTAAAACTCATATTTTTGGGTGATGATTCATCATTTTAATTGAAAATTCATCACTTTGAAAATGTTACTATTTTTTTTAAACTAGTTTTTTTTTGTTGAAAATTTTCTTTTTAACCAAAAATGTAACATATTCTATCATTTGAATTGAAAATTAATTTATTCAATCTTTGGTTGACGATTTATCTTTTTTAGTTAAAAATTTAACTATTCCAGTTAAAGATTCATCATTTTAGTTGAAAAAAATTTTTTTTGGGTGAAGATTCAAGTATTCCAGTTGAATATTCATGATTTTAGTTAAAAATTCGTCACTTTGGTTAAAAACTTGTTATTATTTCGGTTGGAAATTTTTTTTTTTACTAAAAATTGAACTATTCGATTTTTTGTTGAAAATGATGAAAACTGAAATTTTCGGTTGAAAATTCTATTTGGTTTAAAATTAATTTATCTTATTGAAAGTGCAATATTTTTACTTAAAAACTTAGAACTTTAAAGTGGGTTTAATTGAATTTAATTTATAAGAAGATAAAATAAAAATGTGTTTGAATAATTATTCAAATTCATGGACTTTAGAGACAAATTCGAGAAATTATTTATGTTTTTAGTATTATTTAATTATTTAATTAATCGATGTTGATATTTCAAATTCAACTATTTTAGTTGAAGATTCAGCAGTTTTAATTTATAATGTTTATAATTTCATTTTTTGTGGGAAGTTGGTCTTTTTCTTAGTTGAAAATTTAATTATTTGATTGAAAATCTATATTTTTTTAATTGAAAAATCATGTATTTTGTCAAAAAATCGTCTTTTAGGTAGAAAATTAATCTTGTTTGAAAATTCATCTTTTTGGTTGAAAATAAAAGTACTTAGATGAAAGTAAAAGACTAGATTTGTTTTTAAAATAAATCTGTTTGGGGGGGGGGGGTGGAAAATAATTGTTTTTTTACTGAAAATTCAAATATTCCATTTTTGGTTGAAAACTGATCTTTTTTAGTTCAAAATTAAGCTATTTGTTTATTTGGGTGATAATTTAACTATTCCAGTTTATGATTAATCATTTTTAGTTGAAAATTCATCACTCTGGTTGAAAATTTATTTATATTTTTTGGTGGAAATTTTTTTTTTAACTGAATATTTAACTAGCCCATTTTTGGTTGAAAAATGATCTTTTTTCCTTTCAAATTCAACTATATGGTTGAAAATTTGTCTTTTCTAGTTGAAAATTCAACTATTTCGTTTAAAACTTATGTATTTTGTTCAAAAAATTGTCTTTTCTTGGTAGAAACTAAATCTTTGTTTACAAATTAATCTTTTTGATTGAAATATTCCAGTTAAATATTTATAATTTTAGTTGAAAATTTATGTATTTTGTTGAAAAAAAATTTACGTTTTTCGGTAGAAAATTAATCTTGTTTAAAAATTAATTTTGTTGGTTTAAAATTCATCTCTTTCGTAGAAAATTTATCCTTTTGGTTAAAAAGTCATCTTTTTGGTGAAAAATTGAACTATATTGTTAAAAATTCATTTTTTGTTAGATTGAAAATGAAATTTTTTAATTTAAAATTAGCTATTCGTATTTTTCAGTCAAAAATTAATCTTCTTGGTTGAAACTACATCTTGCTGGACTATTTGGTTAACAATTCATTTTTCTGTTTGAAGATTCGTCATTTCAGTTGAAAATTGTTAAAAGCCGTTTTGTCGTTCAAACCTAATTTTTTTAAACTAAAAATTTAACTATTCCATTTGTGGTTAAAAATTTATCTTTTTTATTTGAAAATTTAACTATTTGGTTGAAAAGTATTTTATTTTGTTATAGGTATTTCTGTAGAAAACTAAGTTCTTGGTTGAAAATTTATCGTTTATGAAAAAAATTTAACTATTAGGTTAAAAATTAAGTAAATAAAAATTATGTCAAATAAGGAAATGGTTGAAAATTTAAGTAGGTTACTGAAAATTCGTTTTCTTCGGTTGAAAATTAATTTCTCTAACCGAAAATTGAACTTTTACATTTTTGGCTAAAAATTTATATTTTATAATTAAAAATTAAAAAATGTGGTTAAAAATACATGTATTTTATTGAAAATCCTTCTTTTTGGTCGGAAATTCACCTCTTTATTTGAAAATTTAATTATTATGTAGAAAATTCGTTTTTTTAAATGAAAATTTAACTATTCCATTTCGGGTAGAAAATGTATCTTGTTTGGTTGATAATTCGTCTACTTTGGTATAAAATTAATCTTGTTGGTTGAAAAGTAATCGCTTTGGTTGAACATTCAATTTTTTGGTTAAAAATGTTCGTATTTTTTTTTTAAATTCGTCTTTTTTGGTAGAAAATAAATCTTCTTGGTTGAAAATTAATCCTTTTGGTTGAGAATTCATTTCATCGGTTGAAAATTAACTATTTTGTTCAAAATTCATTTTATTTTTGGCTGGCATATTAATGATTTAAATAAAAATTTAACTATTCTATTTCTCCTTAAAAATTTATCATTCTCATTTCAGAATTCGTCTTTTTTGGTAGAAAATTAATCTTCTTTTTAAAAAATGAGCTTCTATCTTAAAAAATAATTGTTTTGTTCGAAAATTTAATTATTTTGTTAAAAAATCGTCTTTCTGCTATAGAAAATTAATTTTTTAAATTGAAAATTTAACTATTCCATATTTGGTTGAAAATTGATATTTTCTTTAGTTGTGAATTCAACTATTTGGTTGAAAATTACGTAATTTGTGGATGAATGAATATTCAAGTAATTTTTTGAGGGGTGTGTAGGGTCGATTGCTTTAAAAAATTTGATAATAATATTGTAAAGATACCTGCGGACAAACCGTGGATTGTCAAGGAAATTTTTTCCAGAATTTGAGTAGGTACCCTGTAAAAGAATTTACTTTTAATTTGTATAAATTATTATTATTAACCAGTTTCTTACCCCTTCAGAATAGACGATATTCAGGATAATTCTATTCTGAGAAGAGGAATTCCTGTCGCTCATTCAATTTATGGAGTGGCGAGTACAATCAATGCTGCCAATTACGTCCTCTTCATTGCCTTAGAAAGAGTTCTATCTTTGAATCATCCCGAGGTTCGTTATTTTATTTTAAAAAAAGAGATAAATATTTAATCTTTCTCTCAAAAATAGGTGTCACAAAAATCTCGAAAGCATTGTTGTCGCTTTTCCTATGTGTCGATTGGGAAATTTGAAAAACTTGAAGGAAGGAATGTTGCCAAATTCATACACATAATTAAGAATTGAGTTTCAGTTGAATTAAATAAAAAAAAAACGAATTTTCAAAAAAATTTGTTAAATTTTTAACCAAATAGTTGAATTTTTAACACAGAAGATGAATTTTCTACTAAAAAAGACAAATTTTCAACAAAATAAATGAGTTTTCAAGTATAAAGGTAAATTTTCAAAACAATAAAATAATATAGTTTAATTTGAAGTTAGAGAAATAAGCTTTTAACCAAATAAAATAAAATTTCAACGAAATAGTTCAATTTTCAACCAAACAGATAAATTTTCAACAAAAACAATCAATATCTATAAAAAAATGTTTGAAAAAATTGAGTTAAATATTTAGCTACAAAAATTAATTTTCAATTAAAAAAAAAAACTAATTTGAACCAAAAATTTTAATTTTTAAAGGAATATTTAACCCAACAGTTGAATTTTCAACTAAAAAGGTTAATATTCTATCAATAAAAAAAATTTCAACAAAATAGATGAATTCGGAACTAAAAAAGATAAATTTTCAACAAAAAATAGAATAGTTTAATGTTCAGTTAGAGAAATAAGTTGTCAACCAAATAAAATAAATTTTAAAAGAAATAGTTACAATTTTCACCAAAGAAATGAATTTTCACCCAAAAAGATTATTTTTCTACCAAAAAAGAATAACGTCAGGTGCTTTAACCACTAAGCTACTAGAGAGATCGAAGGCAGATACTTTTTTCAGATATACGCTTTTCATAGCAATCTAAGGTAACTCCTTAAATAACATAAATAACATTTCTTGAACATAAAATGTTCCAGAGACGTTTTAAGGACGTATTTGGAACATGAAAGGTTTTCAGAACATTATTTGGTCTGATTTGATCAAATAGTTGAATTTTTAACCAAAAATATCAATTTTTAATCAAATAATAAAATGTATACCCAATTGAATGTTCAACCCAAAAATACGAAGATTTTACAAGGCAGCTGAATTTTGAACACAAAAATACGAATTTTTAACAAAAAAGTTATTTGTCAATAGAATAGTTAAACTTTCTACCAAAATAGTTGAAGTTTCAATCCAAAGACGAATTTTTAACAAAATAGTTGAATTAAAAAAAATCATTTTCAACCAATAAATATGATTTTTCTACAAAAAAGATGGATTTTCAATCCAAAAGGACGAATTTTCTATCCAAAGAGACGATTATTCAATAAGACAGTTAAATTAACTAACAAAGAAGACTTACATATCTACAACTCTAATTTTTTGTAAAAAAATTATTTTTTGGTAAAAAAATGTACCAAATTTAACAAAAAAACACAGTTAAATACAAATAGCTAATTTTTTCTTGTATGCTTTTGTAGAATAATGAAAAATCAACAATAAAGTACAAGTTTCTACAATTCAAATATTTGTATAACTTTTAATTAATATTTTTTTTACTTTGTTGTAAAAATCCACACAGAAAAAACTACAGAATTAAAATTTTTTAATTTTGGTCTTTGACGCCATAAAAACACTTTTAATTGTACGTAAATTATTGTAGAAAATTACAAATATTTAATCTTTAAATATAATTCGAAAAATTGAGCGCTCTTATGCAATTCCAAATCCTATTCGAACATTGTTTCAATCTAAAATATTTCATTTTTTTAATAATTTGAATTTTTTATTTAAGGAAGACATTTTTTGGAATATTTAGCAATATTTTACTTTTTATTTAAAAAGAGCAATTATACATCAAATATTAAAAACCAAACAATTTCAAACTGAATTATTTGAAATGAAAAGCCCTGAACCGTTAATATTTCAGAGTGTTGAATTAAAAATTCGAAAGTTACCATTTTAATTCTTCTATTTAAAAAATGTTTAATAAGTAAGTGAAATTATTGAATTTTGATGCATAAATAACAATTGAACAATTATCACTTTGGAAAAAATTTGAGTTACTTTAAGAGAATTTTTAAAAAGATTTTTAAAAAATTTCGGATAATGAATGACAATTGAACAATTATTAATTTTGAAAATAATCGAGTAAGCTTAAGATATATTTAGAAGTTTTGAAAAGATTCAAAAATAATTTAAAACGTGAAAAGATGTCAACACATTCAAAACACAATTTAGATTTTTCAAGATGAACACAAAATTTGAAACCTTTTTAGGCATTTTGAAAGGTTTTAAATAAATAAAAAATTTATATCAAAATTCCTAGACAAACTAACAATAATTTTTTGTTGAAAATAAGATTTCCAAAATTTTCAAACAAAATCTGGATTATTTTGAGGTAATTTTTTTACTTTTGCAGAATTTTCAAGAAATTGTATGAAAATTACGTGTTCCAAGGTAATAAAATTATTATTAGAAATTTTAATGTATAAATTAATGAACACAGCTTAAAATTGCTCAAATGATATAATTTTGTATTCATTATTCAATTCATAGCATTAAAAATGATAGCGTGGATTTTTTTTCAATATTTAATTGAATAAAAAATTAATTAATTTTCAAAGCTTTTATTTTATAAGCGAAAATTATTGAGCATTTGAATTAACATTTTTTTTAGGTTTTTATTTTAAAAGTTAAGAAGTTAAATGTATTCCACTTTGAGTGTTTTGATTTGCGGTATTTGAAACTTGAAACGTTTTCAAAACATTATTATGAGTCGCCGAATGCAATAATCAGCCCGACGCTCGAAAACGCGTGAAAGTATTGTCCGATCGTCTCAAAAAAAGAAAATGTTCAAAATCTGAAAATTAATTTTTTGAAAAAGTAGAATTATACAGAATAAGAAAATGAAACTTTTTCCTATTACAATTTTTTTTTGTCAAACGTTTCTTTTTAATAATGAAAACGAAATATTGAACAAAAGTTTCTCTTTGATTTAATTAAGTTTTAAAACTTAAATCGTTCTAACTCGGCCAAATATTATTGAAATAAGTTCATATTTGCAGGACCTTTTATAAATTGTGGTAATTTTACAAATATTGAAAATTTCAGACGTTTTTATAATGTTAGAAATTGTGATAATTTTAAATATTTGAAACATTCTGGAAATTTCAGAAATGTCATAGATTCTGAACGTTTTAGTAGAAATTTTGATCATTAAAAAAATTTGGAACATTTTAGAAATTTAAACATTTTAGAAATTTTGATAATTTTATAAGGTTGGAACGTTTTCGAAATTTTAGATATTTCATACATTTTGGAAACTTGGTTAATTTGATCAATTTTGGTACTTTTATAAATTGTGGTAATTTTACAAATATTGAAAATTTCAGACGTTTTTATAATGTTAGAAATTGTGATAATTTTTGAAATTTTGAAAATTTTTAATATTTGAAACAGTTTGTCAATTTTGGAAATTTTATAGGTTTTGAGCATTTTAGTAGAAATTTTGATAATTCACAAAATTTCAAACATTTTAGAACTTTGTATAATTTTAGAAATTTAAATATTTTCGAAATTTCGATAATTTGAAATTTGTTTAAACCTTTTTAATGTTTTTTAGAAATTTCAGAAATTTTTCTAATTTTATAAATTTTGAAATTTGGAGGCGTTTTGTAATTTCAGAAATTTGGATAATTTCACAGTTTCCAAATGTTGATAATTCTACAAATCTCAATAATTTTTAAACTTTTGAAAATTTTTGATAATTTTATACATTTTGGAAATTTTTTAAATTTCGATAATTTTAAATATTTAAAATAGTTTGAAATTTTATAGGTTTTGAGCATTTAAGTAGAAATTTTGATAGTTAAAAAAATTTGTAACATTTTAGAAATTTGTATCATTTCAGAAATTTAAACATTTTAGAAATTTTGATAATTTTATAAGGTTGGAACGTTTTCGAAATTTTGAAAATTTTAGATATTTCATACATTTGGGAAATTTGGTTAATTTTATAAATTTTGGTACTTTTATATATTGTGGTAATTTTAAAAATATGGGAAATTTCAGACGTTTTTATCATTGTAGAAATTGTGATAATTCTAGAAATTTTGAACAGTAGAAATTTTCATAATCTTACAAATTTTAATAAATTTTGAAAATTTTAAATATTTGAAACATTTTGGAAATTTCAGAAATTTTATAGATTTTGAACATTTTAATAGAAATTTTGATGATTAAAAAAATTTGGAACATTTTAAAAAGTTGTATAATTTTAGAAATTTGAGAAATTTTGGTCTGACTTTTAAATCGTCGTGGCGCAAAAACTGTTCATAATTCGTCAGGATGTCTGCTCATCATATTCAATTCAAAGACGTGGCTGGCCAAATAATGTCGCTACCACTTGAGAAGGCACTCTCGCGAGTATGGTGCTAATAACTTTTTGATTCAATAACTCACACAATTTCGACGTCCAAAGGTCAAAAGTGAGTTCCAAAATGCGACGAAATGACATCTAAACGATTGGTAGAAGAATTTTTGAAAATAATGAAAATTTGTTCTGCAGCGTCCAATTTTGTAAACAAAATATCATTTAGAATTTTTCCGTCCAAACTGCAAATTTTTTTCCAAACGATGACCAAACAATTCCATTAAACACAAATTGGATATTTTATGGTTGTTGTGCCAACTTTGCGGACATGCTTAGAGTTCGTCATTTGACGTAAACAGCGGACTCGCCATTCAATTCAAACCTGGATTAATGATCATTCACGCAGCTGCTGCTGGTCACTTGCGGTCTTGATGTACCTTTTTAGAAGTTCATTCACGAGGCAGCCGATTGCAGTATTTTGTAACTATTTCATTGCAAATATAATTCGCTGATTAGCCAAGCTTCTAGGTCGATGGCTTTACTCGCGATTTCAACACTTTTTTCAGGTTCACCATCTCCTGCAAATCTTGAATCCTTTTCACGATCAAGAAGCGAGGAGTGCACAGTTGCTAACTGCGCACTTCCTTCGGTCACAATAAATCATATTTCTATGACCATTTAGGAATTTTAGGAAACTATTTACAATTTTCAGATACTGTTTATCCAAAAAATTTAATTTTTAATTTTCTGTTACTATTTACGAAAATTTAGAGGCAGTTTCTGCAGAAAGCTTGAAACGGTCACTCTGCTTGACGCCTGAGAGTAGGCCAGAATAGTTCCGGTTAGCGACGCCAGAAAGCGTAGAATCAGTTTTCCTGGGACCTGCCTCAATCGGAGAACGTATAAGAAAGGAGGCGAGATACAAACTGCAAAGCGGGCACTCTCGAGTGGACTACGGGAAACCGAAGGACAAAGAAAAAAAGAATTTTCAAGAAAATAGTTCAATTTCGAACCAAATCATTTTCAACTTTCATCAAGAATTTTCAACCAGAAAAATGAATGTATAAGAAAGTAGTTCGAGTTTCAACCAGGTAGCTGAATTTTCAACACAAAAAATATAAATTTTCAAATAAAAATGAAATAGTTAAAAAAATTAATTTTCAACCAAAAAATAACGATTTTTCAATAATATAGTTAAATTTTTTACCAAAAGAATCAGTTATTAACAAAACTGGTGAATTTCCTGTAAATTATATTAATTTTCTACCAAATAGTTGAATTTTTAGACAATGAATAATTATTTACCGAAAAATACGAATTTTTAACAAAATACATAAATTTTTATCTGAAAATGATCAATTTTTAACCAAAAACAGAATAGATCAAATTTCATTTAAGAAAATTAATTTTCAACAAGAAGAAACAACAAATTTCCAACGAAATATAATTTATATATAGTTTGACAAAAATATAATTGATTAATTAATAAAATTTTACAAAAAACTTTAGTATTTTATACGCAATTACCGGCTTGAGGGATCCCCAGATACTTTTTCCTTAATTCTGCCAAAACACAGAGTAATGTACAAAATTAGTTTTTTCTTCATTGAAACTTAATTTTTTTAACTGAAATTTTAATTCTTTCATTTTTGGTTGAACATGTATCCTCTTTAGTTAAAATTAATTTATTTCGTTTAAAATTCGTCTTTCTTCGGAGAAAATTATTCTTCTAGGTTGAAAATTCATCTTTTTGGTTGAAAATTTTATTATTTTGTTTAAAATTCAAAAATCTGGTTGCAAAGTTATCGTTTTTGATTAAAAATTCAAATTTTGTGTAGAAAATTCATCTTTTCAGTTAAAAATTTTATTATTTTGTTGAAAATTCAACAATTTGGTTCCAAAGATATCTTTTTTGGTTGAAAATTCGTCTTTTTGAGTTCAAAATTCAACAGTCTGGTAGAAATTTCAACTACTTGGTTCAAAATAAACTTTTTTGTTGAAGATTCAACTATTTTGTAGAAAACTCGCCCTTTTGGGTTCAAAATTCAACTTTTTTGTTGAAATTTTGTTTCATGACTGCAAATTCAACTGTTTTGTTTTATAATTCACATATTTTGTACACAATTCGTTTTTTTTCTTGGAAAATCAATTTTTTTAACTGAAATTTTCATTCTTCCATTTCTCGTTGAAAATTGATCCTTTTTAGTTAAAAAAATAATATAAAAAATTGGTAGAGAATAAAACCGCCGAAGTAGAAATACATAAACGGCGATTATTTGAATGAAATAAACATTTTATTTACAAAAATTGACTTCGAGGAATCCCTAGATATTTTTTTTTAATTCTGCCAAAAATCAGGGGTCATTTTGACACCAAAAGAAACACTTTGTAGGGATAGATTTTGAGAAAAAAAAAAAAATGAAGCCTTATTTTCTTGGACCACCCTAATCTGACTATGAGGATTAAGAAATAACAATAAGTGAATTAAATTGTTTGGAGTACTTATTATCTAATCTAATAATAAATAATTATTGTGCGAAATGGTTTGTGCTTTGAAGTAATGCAATTTTTGTGTGAACCTTTTTTTCTATGTTTGATACGTGTGTGTGTCTGCCTTTACCTGGATCGTTATCTCTTAAAATGTCACTAACGTGTGTCACACCTCATCATTTCGATCATCGTATCGATGATTGATGCTCATCGACTAACAAGACTGGCCGGATTTTATTTAAAACGCAGCGATCTTTCTCGGTACCATCCACGAAGGAAGCGAAGCCCAGCGATGACTTGGAGCCAAAGGTACTACTTACTTACCCATTACTGCTTCCTCCTTTCTTTCTTTCTTTTTAGCAATCAAGAATCTCAGAGATTATTATTTTTTAAAGAACAAACCAATTTTATTATTATATACCAGGGCCTAAAGTCTTGAGAATTTCTTGAAATTTCATCTTCACTGGTAGAAAATTCATCTTCTTGATTGAAAATTTAACATTTTGGTTAAAAATTTATGTATTTTGTTAAGAAATTATCTTTTTTGTTAGAAAATATTTTAACGTCATTTCAGACAAGATGGAGAATAAACACTTTTTATTTACATTTTATTCAGAAAAAAGATCTCCTTTCACTCCGCTGGGATTCGAAACACCAGGTCAACTGATTTCCGGCCAGGTGCTCTAACCACTAAGCTACTAGAGAGATCAGAGGAAGAATTCTTTTTTCTGAATCACGCTTTATTTAGCAAGGAATTCTCGTGTTACTTATTTAAATAACACGTTCATTCCGCAACACTGCTCCGACCCAGGCTGCTGATCAATCTCTAATGATTCTTTAATAATAAAGGCAACAATTCTGTTCTCAACATTTGACCAAATATTTTAAAAATTACAAAATAATTCTATTCGTAACCCCTTGTCCATGTTAAATGAGATGCTGACTCGGTGCTCAATATCAGGGCCTGCAAACTTTCAAACGAGGATTACCTATTGTTTATTAAACATAACAACTTTCATTTTTTGATTTTTATATTTTCCCACTATATTTTTTCATAATACGGATTTTACCTAATGTAAAAATCAAGCATTGCAAAAAAATATATAATATAAATGTACAAAAAATAATAAATAAAAAATAGTAAACAAAAAATTTTACAAAAAAATAACTAAATAATCTATTTAAAATAAAATACGAGTAACATAAAGAATAAAAAAATAACTAAAAATGTTGAAAAACTTCCGGACTTTATGTTCTTTACAATCGTATAAATAAAAATATATTTTTAAAAATAGTCCTAATTAAAAAAGTTAAGAAAAAACTAAATAATTTTTTTTTTTATTATAAATTATAAAGCAGTAAACTCTCAATTTTTGACGATACCATTACAAAAGCAAATTTAATTTAAAAAATATTAAAAATAATTAACTATGCAAAAATAAATAAATAAATTGCCAAGTAAAAATGTTTCGATTTGAAATAGAGTAACCACCCCAGGATCGTTTACGAAGAAGCTATAAAAGGGACAGAAGGAGAAAATGTCCCCGGTGTGGTTACATTTTTTTTATTCGAAAAATATTGCTTGGTAATTTATTATTTTATTTTCCCATAGTTAATTATTTTGATTTTTTTCCATTGGATTCGCTTCTGTAATGATATCGTCAAAATTTGGGAGTTTTCAGCTTTACAATATATATTTTTTTCATTATTTTTATAAATTATTTATTTATTTTTTATTTTATTTTTTTGAATCAGAAGTAACTTTAAAAATATATTTTTATTTATGTTTGTAAAGAACACTAAGACCGGGAGTTTTTTTAAATTTTTATATTTTTGTTTGAAAATTCAAATGCTTAGTTACAAGTCAAACTACTTTCTCAAAACTTCACTTGATTGGTTGAAACTTCATCATTTTAGTTGAAAATTCATTTCTTTGGTTCATTTAAAATAAAAATATTTTTGGATTGAAACATCAATTAATACTAGAAAGCGGATTAGAGTCACTGTGAAGTTAGCTGTCGAGCGCCACTCAGCTCTCACATGCGGAGAACCCCGGGCAGGACCATAATTTGTTCTTGATAATTTCGAATTGAAAGCGTTTAAAATTTAAGAGAAATGTATGAAATGAGTGTGAATTGAAAACGTTCCAATTCAAAATATTTTACATAGGTAAAATTTTGGAAAAAGGAAAATATTTCGAATGAAATTAAAAGAAATTGAACTTGTGTCATTTCTGAATAAAATCGTTTAAAATTGGATAATTTTAAACTGAAAAACATTTTGAAACATAAGCATTCAACATTTAAAACCTTCAAACTAAAATTTTTAAATTTGGACAATTACTTTAGGAAAAAGTTGAAATTGTCTCATTTCTCATTCAAAGCGTTCAGAATTGAACAATTTTATTTTTAACTTAAGAATCTCAAAATTGAATGATTTCAGGTTAAAATTTCAAAAAAGGACAATTTCAAAACGTTAAAAACTGAACATTTTCCGATTAGAATTATCAAAAATCGATCATTTAAAATTCAGAGGAATGCAAATTGTATTATTTCTAATTAAAATCATTCAAAATTGAATAATTTTAAAGTGAAAACTCTTGAATTTTAATAAATTTAAATTGGAAATTGTTGAAATTTGACAATTTGAAATTAGAAACTAAATTGCATGTTTCAAAGTTAAATCACCTAAAATTCTGTAAGTCTAAATTTTTATTTAATTAAAAAAATTATGATTAAACATACAAATTTGAAATGGGAAATATTAAAAAATGAAAAATGTATACTCCAGAAACTTGAAACTTAAACAAATCCAAACTTCATCTAAAACTAAAAAAAATTTAGTCGCGAAGTATTGTGATATTAAAACATTTTTGTACTCAAACCCTCAAAATTTTCTATTACTTTAAGTAAATTTAATCGTTTAGAAATTACCAATTTTTAAATTTTCAAATATTATTATTATTATTATTATTATATCATTAAGCCGTTTCCCTTTCGGGGTAGGCGTGAATTGCTCGGTGGTACCTCTTCTCTATCTCGTCCTATACTACATCTACCAACGTCTACCTTTTTCTATCACCTCTTCTATATCTCATACTATCATTTATCTATGCATTTCAATCTTTTTCTATCCCTTCTTCTCTTCTCATCTCATCCTATACTACAGCTACGAACGTCTTTTTTTGTATCCCCTCTTCTCCATTTCATACTATCCCTTATCTATTTTTCTGTCCTTTTTAATACACTCTTCTCTATCCCATCCTATCATTTATCTATTCACGTCAATATCATTCTATCTCCTACTCAATTTGAATTTCCGTCAGTCTTTTTCAATCTGCTCTTCTCTATCTCGTCCTATACTACATCTATCAACGCCTATCTTTTTCTATCACCTCTTCTATATCTCATACTATCCTTTATCTATGCATGCCAATCTTTTTCTATCTCTCTTCATCTAAATTCCCATCTATCTTCTTCAATTCCTTCTTCTCTTCTCTTCTCATCCTATACTACAGCTATGTAGGTCAATCGTTTTTTATCCCCTCTTCTCTACCTCATACTATCCCTTATCTATTTTTCTGTCCTTTTAATTACACCCTTCTCTATCCCATCCTATCATTTATCTATTCACGTAAATATCTTTCTATCTCTCTGTCAATCTAAATTCCCGCCTTTTTCAATCTCCTCTTCCCTATCTTGTTCTATACTACATTTATCAACGTCTTTTTCTATCACGTCTTCTATATCTGATAATATCCTTAATCTATGTGTGTCAATCTTTTTCTATCTCTGTTCATCAAAATTCCCATCTATCTTTTTCAATCCCTTCTTTTCCTCTCATCCCATACTACAGCTATAAATGTGTATCTTTTTGTATCCCCTCTTCTCCATCTCATACCGTCCTTTATCTATTTTTCTGTCCTTTTAACACACTCTTCTCTATCCCATCCTATCATCTATCTATATACATTAATATCCTTTTAACTCTCTAAACTCTAACTCTCTCTCTCTAAATTCCCGTCTGTCTCTTTCAATCTTCTCTTCTCTATCTCGTCTTATACTGCATCTATCAACGTCTATCTTTTCTTATCACCCCTTCTATATCTCATACTATCCCTTATCTATGCATACCAAACTATTTCTATCTCTCTTCATCTAAATTCCTATATTTCTTTTTCAATCCCTTCTTCTCTTCTCTTCTCATCCTATACTGAAGCTATGAACGTCTATCTTTTTGTATTCCCTTTTGTCCATCTCATACTATCCTTTATATATTTTTCTGTCCTTTCTAATACACTCTTCTCTATCACATCCTATCATTTATCTATTCACGTCCATATCTTTATAACTCTCTGTCAATACAAATTACCGTCTCTCTCTTCCAATCTTCTCTATCTCGTCCTATACTACATCTATCAACGTCTATCCTTTTCTATCTCTGTTATTCTAAATGCTCATCTATCTTCTCCAATCCCTTCTTCTCTTCTCTTCCCATCCTATACTACAGTTATGAACGTCTATCTTTTTGTATCGCCTCTTCTCTACCTTATCCTATTATTTATCTATACACGTCAATATCTTTCTAACTTTCTGTCAATCTAAATTCTTGTCTGTCTTTTTCAATCTCCTCTTCTCCATCTCGTCCTATACTACATCTATCAACATCTTTTTCTATTACCTCTTCTATATCTCATACTATTCTTTATCTATGCATGCTAATCTTTTTGTATATCTGTTCGTCTAAATTTCCATCTATATTTTTCAATCCCTCCTTCTCTTCTTTTCTCATCCTATTCTATAGGTGTGAACGTCTATCTTTTTGTATCCCCTCTTCTTCATCTCATACTATCCTTTATCTATTTTTCTGTCCTTGGTAATACACTCGTCTCTATCCTATCATATCATTGATCTATTCACCTTAATATCTTTCTATCTCTCTGTCAATCCAAATTCCTGTCCTTTTCAATCTCCTATCCTCTGTCTCGTCCTATACTACATCCGTCAACGTTTATCTTTTTCTATCACCTCTTCTATATCTCATACTATCCTTTACCTATACATGTCAATCTTCCTCTATCTCTGTTATTTCAATGTTCATATATCTTTTTAATCCCTTCTTCTCCTCTCATCCTATACTACAGCTATGAACGTCTATCTTTTTGTATTCCCTCTTCTCTACCTCATCCTATTATTTATCTATACACGTCAATATCTTTCTCACTCTCTGTCAATCTAAATTCCCGTCTGTCTTTTCCAACCTCCTCTTCTCTACTCATCCTATACTACAGATATGAACCAATGAAATTATGTTAATCATCATTTTTTGAACAAATAATGCTAGAGCATTATTTTGTCTAGATTTGCTAAAAATTATGCCCTCCTTAACCTATCTGGTGACAACTTTCTCCTGAAATGCTCGCGAAATGAGTTCTTTTGGAAACCGATAAGTCTTATTTAAAAAAGTGATGTTGAACAAAATTTCATAAAAAAAGGCCACATTCAGAAGACCATAATTTTGGTTATATTACAACTAGAGCATTGTTTTTTTTCAGATCTAATCAAAATTAAGTCTTTTTCAAATAACTTACTGTCAACTTTCACCTAAAATGCTGAGAAAATGAGTTTTTTTTGAAAAACGAGAAATTCTATTTATAATATTGATGTTAAACAACATTTCTCAAAAAAAGGGTCATATTCAAAAAGCCATAATTTTGGTTCTATCAGAGCTAGAGCAATGTTTTTTTAGATCGACTCAAAATTGAGTCTTCTTTAATTAACTATTCGGAACTTTTTACCAGATATTCATAGGAAATGAGATAGAACATTCGATTTTTTTCATTCTGCAGAAAATTTTAAGCCCTTTAATTCTTGTTAAAGTGTTTGGGACATAGGATGAACTGGAATAAGGCAATTTTCAAAAAAAACTGATTTTTTTCCAAGTTCTTCACCATTTTTCAAAAATATTGAAGGGTTTCAGTTCTCGTAAGATGTCCATAACCTGCAGCCCTTTTTTTGATGCCAAACTGAATGGTTTGAGCCAATGAAATTCCACGTTTAACTAATTTTCATCAAAATATGTTGATTAACCTCTTTAAAAAAATAAAAAAAAAGAGTTTTCTAAAAAGGGCCCAAGCGATTTTTTTCTTTTTGGGCTCAAAATGATCGTGGGGCATCCCAGAAGTATATTAAACAAAAACCGCCATATGCAAGCCCTTTTGGGTTAAGGTCAGTCGATGCACACCGAGATGTACCAGTTGATATTTCAATCAAACTATTGCATTTTTGGCTAGAAAGGATAAATTTTCAAACCAGAATATTTAATTTCTAACAAGACGAATTTCCAACAAAAACATGAATTTTAAACCAAAAAGTTGAACTTTCAACTAAAAAATATTGACCAAACAGTTATTTTTTCAACTGTAAAAGATAAATTTTGAACCAAAAACGGAATAGTTTAACTGTTAGTTTAAAAAATTTATTTTCCACCAAACATGAAAGAGATGAACCTTCAACTAAAAAAATTATTTTTTAACAAAGTATTTGACTTTTTAATATAAAGGACGACAACAATATAGTTGCATTTCTAAACAAATAATTAAATTTTCAACCGAATAATAGAATTTTTAATCAAACGAGATGAATTCCGAACCAAAAACCCAATCAGTTATTTTGTAGTAATTATGCATATTATTTGTCACGTTTTAATTTGTTAAAATTGTTTGTCGCCAATTTTTTCAATTATTGATACGTAAACATAATAACTAGATGCGTTTTGAGAAGTTATTCGTTAAATCAGTTTATAAAATTATTTTGTATTGATTTTGAAATTTAATTTTCAAATTGCAAAAGTTTCGAACTTTCAGGTTAAAATACTTTCAGTATTTTAGGAACAAAAAAAGAAATAAGTGACAATCTTTTAACATTTGCAAATGTTTGGTTCTCTATTAGAAATTCTATAAATTATCTGACATATTTTTCTGAAATTGTAAAAATCTAAATCCAAAATCACTATATTTTGAACTATTTTTGAAATAGTTATTTCTGGAGAAAAAACCTCGAGCTTAAAGCAAAATTAACAGGGTGATTAGTTCAAGAACTGCAAATTTTCATAATTCGGTTCGGAAATTAAAAAAGGCTCCAGTTCCACATACATTTAAAACTGAATCTTCTGAGTTAAGGCCATGTAACGAGTATACCAGCTGATCAACTCAGTCATGAGATCAAAATTTGTTCACCCATATTTAAAAATAACAGTTAAAATAACGCGGAAATATTTCCGGAAAATATTATTAATTATTAAAGGACCGTTTGTGTCAAGGCACAGACTTGGGGGAAGAAAAAAATTTATTTATGAAAATCATAAATATCGACCTATGCATTTAGGCTTCACGCAGAATTTTGACTTCTATCTTTCTCTGTCAGTAAAGAAGAAGTTCGCTGTTGGTAACATTTTTCTTTTTTTTGTTAGGCTGCAGGTGGCGCCAGGTGTGACCGATTTGATTTCAAAATTATCACAAGATACAGGTTTGATAATTTCAATCAAAGTAATGGAAAAAATGGCAGATACCATTTTAGATGACAGTTGCTCCCAATGGGACCCTGCGGTGGTTGTTAACCTTTAGTTTTTAATTATATATATATATATAAAGCGTGAGAGAGAGAGAGAGAGAGACAAAGAAGAATAACTGAAGCGCTCCTTTGAGTAAGTGAAGAGGAGCAAGCCTACGGTCTCTGACACACGACACAACGCGTGTGTCAGAGGCTTGCGTTGAGCAACCGAGAGTGGGCGGGCGAGAATAATAGCCGAAGGGCTCTTTTGAGTAGGTGAAGGGAAGCAAGCCTCCGGTCTCTGACACACGACACTATGCGTGTGTCAGAGGCTTGCATTACACTTTCGAGCCATGGCTGCACTCTACTCAGGCGCGACTCCCCATATTGAGATATAAGATGTTTACACATCAAAAAGTGAATAAGTCTGATTAAGAAATGGAATTGATATATTTACCTTTAAGTTATCTTCCTTTAGAGTTACATTTTTGTTTAAGAAATTTAAACTTTATGTTGATTCTTAAGTTTCAATAATATGTTGCAAAAAATTTAATTATCAATAATAATTTTCGAAAAAACATTGTGAAACGAGAGGAGACAGAACTATCGTTTTGCTCCATTTTTTAAACAAGAAAAAGAGAAAGAGAACCATTAACAAAGACAGAAATAGCAATGCCGTATCATCAATTTATATAAGGAGGGTACTCAGATTTCTAAATAATTCTAATAACTAAAATTATAGAAAAATAATAAAAAATTATTAACAAACATTAAAAATTAACTTTTTACATACAACCGTTTCATAATTAATTGAATGTAAGTAGAAATCACACTAATATAATATTCTTAGTTCATATTTTAAAGAATTAAGTAAAAATTCACCAATTTGAAAAATTAAAAGATTAACCATTAGCAATATACGCTATCTATTCACGTAAATTTAAAGAATAGAGAAATTTGGTTAAATTTATTTTTCTTAGACTAAAAGTTGGATAAGATTATAAAACGACTCAGTTAAGTTGGTGAAAATTACATTTTTAAGAATTGTTTTTATATTCTTTTTATTCGATTAGTTACAAAATTCAAATTTCATTAATTTTTTTAAAATTGAAAAATCCAACATTATACTATATATTGGACTGTAATTATTAAGATCTGAAATTATGTTTATGCAATTATTTCCATTTTTCTTCATAAAGAACATTCCTGCTATTAATCTTTTAAATTCATAAGGTTCATTATGTAAAACTGTAACATTTTCCCAATAAATTAAATGTCCAGTTTCAACCTGGTGTTTAGCTATTCCTGGCAGACCGGCCGAACGCAAGCATTACGCTACAACGCAACGCTAAAGTAATGCTAAAGTAATATGGCATTATAATTATTAAAAGAAGGAAAATAAATATGTAAACTGTTGCAATTATAATAATACCTCAAAATTTACGTTAAATGATCATGCCGCAATTGCAACAAGTTGCTTTTTCAGCTTTAAAAAATTTAAAAAACAAAGTGGCTGTAATTGAAGTCGGGCCCCTGCCTGTTGGCGACCCGCTTGAAGCCGCCGTGAGCAGACAGCAATGACAGTCACATTATTTTTACATTTTTTAACGCTGAAAAAGAAATTTGTTGCAATTACGGCATGGCCATTTAACGTAAATTTTAACGTATCATTATAATTGCAACAGTTCACATATTTATTTTGTTTATTTTATTAATTATAATGCCATATTACTTTGGCATTACTTTAGCATTATTTTAGAATTACGCTGTAGCGTAATGCTTGCGTTCGACCAGTCCGCCAGGGATGACTTTATGGTTTTTTGGATTTCGTATGAAATTCTCATGATGTTCTTTAATTCTAGTAGAAAGTAATCTACCAGTTTGACCAGTTTGTTATTATTTAGAACTAGTTTAAACGTTATTCTTCATACATTTATTATACTCTATAACCCATTCTCGCAAGCTTTCGCTTGAAAAAGTTCATCGCTTGCTTTACAGAACTAATTTGGGGGTTGCTTATAAGTTCCAGCCAAGTATCTCTCACCGCACTTTCATCCACACTTTCAGAAATATACAAGACTCTGTCTTCTCTACATGCCTGGCATTCAACAAGTATGTGATAACATCCGCACGCATTACATGTGTCACTCACACTATAAAATTTTTATATATATATATATATATATATCACTTACATCTGCAGACACAATGCGGCCATAAGAGTGCTTTATAACCATCTTTGTCGCTCTTACGGTATTGGCCGCGACCCTGTCCTGCCGAACGCTCCAAGGGAGCAATGAAATATGTTCTAATGATTGCGTAAATATTTTTGAACAAAAGTATGTGATGACAATTTCCAATTTGTAAACATCAATTATATTTGGAAGCTGTAAATGATATCATCCTTATACTGCGTGAGATACTAATTTAAATTTCCCGCTACTAATGCCCCTTCAGACGCGCAGGTCCATTGAGAGCATTAGTTCCGAATTTGTCTGGTGCGCAGCGCTGGTGCTACCCTTTCTAGCAAACTGAGATGAATTGCCAAGCATGAAAGAATGCTTCAACTTGAACTCGCACATGCTCTTTAGGAATTATACTTCATTCCTAAAATATCTCATCCTAATGTTTAGGGTAAGCAGCTGCATTTTATGATACGAACAAAATTGTATAGGTCCGAATTATTGAAAACTGTTTGTTCTTTAATATATATATATATATATATGAACCTTGATTTATCTGAGAATGTGTGTGTGTAAGATAAACTATATTAAAACCAATACACGTTTCACCGTTCACTCACTATTTCATAAAACATAAGACTTCACTTTTGTTTCAAAATCCCAATTTTTCAAAAACAAAATTTGAAAAGTACCAGCGAAATCTCTACCACTGTTAAATACAAGTTGAAAATTTCAACATAAAATAGATTTGTATATTGATTATATTAATCAGAGCTATTTCCATTAAAAATACTGAATTCTCTGTCAAAAATTTGTCGCAATAATTAACTATTTTTCAAACCAAAAAATCTTTGCCAACTTAAACCTATATTTTAACCTAGGTTAAAGTATAGATGTAAATATAAGGCAGACGTGGTTTTTTGCCCGGTTACTTGAAACAAGTACTAACATAAGAAAAGGCCGCGTTTTTTCGGGAAATGTGCCATGTGGGTGCGACGTTTTCTTGAATTTCAGCATCAGAATCCGCGATAAATGCGAATAAATATTCGAACAGTGTTTCTCGATTTTCTCGGCTTCGTTCATTTTGCAGTTAACGGTCTTCTTCCAAATTACAGAAGCTATAACTTCAGTTATTGCGTATGCGTACAGCAGAACTATTATTTAAAGTTACCGGTACATTACTGCACATTTCCATGACGTTCCATAAATGCCCATAAATTTACGCACATTTACATAAATTATCAATAATTTCCGCTAATTTCATGAACTTTCTTAAATTTCTAAAATTTACATAAAGTTTTGTGTTCAGCAAGAATAATTTATTGGCGGTTAAGAAATAAAATTTCGAGATTTTTCTGAATCCCAGCGATTTTTTGTCATTTCAAAACAATTATAATGTACTAACCTGGATCTAGTATTCGTACAGGCCGCCTTCTACGCTGCTCCCTCCTTGGGGTTTGAGCTGCATATGACTGATCCTCACTTCCATCTGTAAGATATAATATAAGGATTTTTATGAATGAATTTTTTCAACGAACCCCAGAAATTTTCTATTAGTCCAATATAAAGAGAGGCCAAATGTAGTTTTTTTAGTTAGTTTTAAAACGGGCGGTGAGCCCATGGAGAGCTCCTCTGGCGCTTAAGCTATAGAACCTATTGCGACAAATTTAAAGCTTTCTATAAATTGCCGTAAATTACCATAAATGCCTATAAACGAATGGGTAAATTTTGATAACAGTTCCACAGGGCGCATGCTGCTGGAAAAATGATTACTTAGCGGGAGGACTGTACAGGGAACGAAAATTGGTCCCTTTTGAAGCTATTACGCATGGGCCCAGTAGAACTGTTGAGCAGAAATTTCTCGAGTAACTCTACGATTTTTGGGGCTAAAATCAGTACAGGATTAAAAAGAACGCACAGCCTACTATCCAGCTCTGCACCATCTACTCATGATGATGAACAAGCAAAGGTGGAAAACTTATTAAACCCCGTCGAAGACGATACTTTAATCAAAGCCAAAAGAAGCGCACAAGGAAAATAGTCAAAAGACTATGCTTTCAAGAAACAATTGATGCTCAGCTTGCTCCAGCCGAGAATTTCTTCTTAGTAAAAGTTAATAACTATTTGCTTCAATTAAAAAAATTACCATCCTTTCTCAGAGGATCCTACGGAAGCCCGAGCATACTAGACGTAGCTGTGAAATACAATACTGATAAATCGAGCCTAACCACAATGCTCAGAGGTGCTTATCCCAAACTTATGTATCGCAAACTGAAAGCTCGCATTACCAAAATTATTGAAAGACTTGGGACCCTCGACACTACAGACGATCCTACGTCAAACGACGAACAAGAATTCAACAGTTTGGAATCTTTACATTCTCTTGTTGGAAATAGTAATCGAATCGAATTGTAGTTCGAGTTCGATAATACGACAACGTGTTTCTTCGTATTTAGTAATGCGATCCGCGTGTTTGCATACAATATGAATGAATGATGAAAGAAATAAAGTTGGTAAGTAAAGAGAAGAGTATAGGGCCATGGTGTGTTACTGTTACTGTGTTAAATAGACACAGAGTTTGTAAAACTCGTGTACGTTTCGGCTCTACTTTACCTATAGGATTAAAATCTCCATTTCCTTATAGTGACATATTCGAATAATAATTTTTTTCTTTTTGAATAGAAGTATGTCAGAGATCTGCGTATTTTTACAGATAAAACATTTTCTAATTTAAAAAGATGTTCAAATTAAGCAGTTGTATGCTCTTGAGGGACACTCCTATAAAAAAATCACCGATACTTTAAGGAATTTATTTTGATAATTTGACGGGATTTCAAAGAAGTTTAAAGACTATAGGGTATTTTTCTTAATCCAAGAAATTTTCAAAAGATTCCAAGGATATTGTTTTCTATTTCAATAATTTGAAGGCATTTTGAAGGACTGGGCATATTTTAGGGCATTTGAAAAGAATTCAAGGCCTTTGAAAGAGATTTCAACCATTTCAATGAATGTCAAAAGATTTTACAGGGCTTGAAATATCTTAGAGTATTTAAAAAATTTTCACAGCATTTTCGAAAGTCTTACAACATGTCAAGGAATTAAAAAAAATGTAAGGGTTCGAAAACTTTTTGAGTATTTTAAAAGATTCGAAGGAATTTTCAATTGGTTTCAGTAATTTAACTGATATCAGATGATTTTAAAAGATTCTAAGTCATTTTCGAAAGCCTTGAAAAGTTTCAAGTGATTCTAAAGATTTCTAAGAACTTGAAAGATTTTAGGGAATTTTTAACGATTCGAAGGACTTTTTTATTTATTTAAATAGTATGAAGAAATTTCAAAGGATTGGAAATAATATAGGGTGTTTTAGAAGAATCTAAGGTTTTTTCAAGATATTTAAATAATTTCAATGAATTTCAAAAGATTTTGAAGGATTTGAAATGTTTTAAGGTATTTGAACAGATTCTAAGGAATTTTCAATTGATTTCAGTAATTTAGTTGGATTTTACAGGATTTAAAAAATATCGAGTGTTTTTAAAAGATTTCAACTGAATATATGCTTTAGGAAAATATTTTAGAGAATTACATAAGATTCCAAGGAATTCTTTTTATTTAAATAATTTGAAGAAATTTTAAAGGATTGGGCATGTTGTAGTTTATTTTAAAAGAATCCAATGCATTTAAAGAGATGTCAATAATTTCAAGGAATTTAAAAAAATTCTTAAGAGCTTAACATATTTCAGGGAATTTTGAAGTATTTCAAGGAATGTTGTATTTATTTAAATAATTTGAAGAAATTTTCAAAGATTAAGAATATTTTACGGAATTTCAAAAAAATTATAGGATTTGAAAACTTTTAGAGTTTTCCTTAAGATTCCAAGGAATGTTCATTTGATTTCAATCATTTCTTTCATTTCAGAGGATTTGAAATATTCTAGAGTAATTGAAAAGATTCCAAGGCATTTTCGAAAGCTTTAAAACGTTTTAAGTGATTTTTAAAGTTTTAAAAGGTCTTGAAATTTTTAGTGACTCCAATGATTTTTTTTTATTTGAATAATTTGAAGGAATTTCAAAGGATTTAAAATATTTAAGGCTGTTTTTAACATTTTTATTTGATTTTAAGGAGGTTGCAAAAATTTCAAGAATCCAAGGAATTTTCAATTAATTTCAGTAATTGATTTCAGAGGATTTGTAATATTTTTGAGTATTTTAGAAGATTCCAAGTAATTTTCGAAAGCTTTAAAAAGTTTCAACTTTCAAGTAATTTTAAAATATTTGAAATAAATATGTAAGGAATTTGAAGATACTCCAAGGCATTTCCAAGAGATTTCAATAATTTAAAGGAATTTCCAAAAATTGTAAAAGATTTGAGAACTGTTAGAGTATTTTAAAAGATGCCAAGACAATTTCGAAAGCTTAAGAAAATTTCAAGTGATTTTTAAAGAATCGAAGGATTTTTTTTTATTTCAATGATTTGAAAGAATTTCAAAGGATTGGAAATATTTTAGGGTGTTTTTAAAAATTACATGGGATTTGAATTATTTTATGGTTTTAAAAGATTCTAAGGAATTTGTAAGAGCTTTAAAATGTTTCAATTGATTTCCAAACATTTTAAAAGATTTGAAAACTTTAAGAGTATTTCAAAAGATTCTAAGGAATATTTCTTTGTACTACTATACCCTCACGAGACTTTAGCATAGCTCATTAAGGTCCAAATTATGCGAACTCAATTTACAGAAAAATATACAATTTTATCGATTTTTTATTTGTCCGAGTTTTATCAGTGCACTGAGCTCTTTCTTTTAAATCTTGATTCGTCCCGATATCTCCATTCAAGCCGGAGATAATTTTTTCTTGCATTAACAATTCTGGTGACCACAATTTTCAATATTTTTCAATTTTCAAAGTTGAACTCCATTCACAAATAGACAAGTAATCCACATACATTTTTTCCATTTTTTCCGGACATTTTTGTGACTTTAGGATCAGCTGAAAGTTGACCTACAAAATCTAGGCATTGTCAACAATGTTTTTCTCCGGTTTTTTTTTTTGTTATTACAACAACAACAACATTTTCACCGAGATACGAGAAACGTCAGCTTTGCTGAATGCGAACTCTGTGCGATTTTTTTTCACTGAGATAGAGCTACTTTTTCCCAAGTATCAAGACTTTCTGTCTCGATATTAATGGTGTAGTCGAGGCAAAAAGACGACTTTTCAATCAAATATATGAATTTTTTACTAAATAGTTAAATTTTCAACCAAAAAGATAAGTTCTTGAACTTACACGAATTTGTTATATAACTTTGTATTGTCCCTAATTAAAGAATGTGGCTTTGAAATCATGCATATACTTTTCAGAAATTGTATGAAAAATTTACTTTAATTCTCTCTTGAAATTCACTTTCTTCCAAACAGAAAATAAGTATTCATTTTCTTAGGAATTTCAATAAAATTTTTTTATTATCTTGAAATTTTTTAATTCTTAAAAAGCTTTTTTTTTGAATTTTTCAAAATTCTACAAATTATTGTTAGCTAGTAAAACTAGTCGATCACCCATTTTCGTGATTTAATATATTTTATGATATTTTTTAAATTGTACTACTTGAAAAAGTATTCATATGGAAGTATTTTTTAGCAAAATTCCAAAATCTAATTATTTTTTCAAATCAGAAACTAAACTATTGCTAAATTGTCTATTATTTACGAATTTTCAACAAAATAGTGGAATTCTGAACCGAATCAGATTAATTTTCGAATCAAAAATACGAATTTTCAATCAAATACTACATATTTTAAACAAAACGGATTTTACAGTCAATAAAGAAAAAAAAACAACGAAATATAATTTGAAGAAATAAATTACTTTGAATGCCAAATACAAATTTTTAATTAATATTTATTTCAAAGATATATTTCTTTTTTTCTCCTTAGAATTATAGAGATATTTTTTTCATAAATTTCTTACGAAAATTCAAAAAGATATTTGAAGATTTCAGATAATCCGAAAAAATACATTTTTTTATTCATGGGATTCTGCACAATTTTAGGAAAAATTCATATCAGTTCATAAGATATTTAGGACCTGAAGAAATGTTGAAGATATCTTTCAAGCTGACTGAAACTGTTCCTAAAAATGTCTAAATCTGTGAAGATTGAAAAAATTTCACTTCAAATTTCCATAATATTTTTCGACATTTCAAAAATCTTTCGAAATGATTTGAAATCTCTTGTAACTTCCTTGAAACCTTTGGACCTAATCAAAAAGCTTTCACATTTTTTTCGAAATCTTACCAAATCTACATTGCACTTCAATTTTTCGTAAATTTTGTATACATATCTAAGTAGTTTTCAGCGAAATTTCAAAATTTAATGTGCTTTTTTTGAAATAGGAAACTGAAGTGTATCTATAAATCATCTCTTATTTACATGTTCATAAAATAGAAATATGCAAACTAAAATTAAAAAATTATGGAACAAGAATTTTTTGAATAATTCATACTCGCACAAATCATTGTTATTAAAGTGGGGAATCTAGAAATAATTAATATAAATCAATAGTATAGTTTCAAATATTAAAAATTAGATGCTTTGATTAGGGATGATTAAAAAATTCATCCCGAAAAGGAAAAAAATTAGTAACATCTCAAATAGGTATTTTGAATACATTTTCTACTAAAGCAGTTGAAAAAGTACAGTGTTGGTTAAAATATTCCTAATTCAAATTTTGAAATATCAATCACTGCCGAAGAGGTGAAAAAAGCACTAAGAGGCATGACGAACTTCTCCGGTGCTGGACCAGATTGTATCAAGAACTTCTGGTGGAAGCAGTTTACTTCTACACACCAACATTTGCCCCGCATATTCACCTCATATTTAAAGTCGGAGACGCCCATTCCGCAGTGGCTGGTGTTAGGACGCACTATACTCCTAGATTTTCAGGTTACACCGTTACAAAAAATCAAACTTTAGTATTTTAAATTTTGTTTGTTTCCCAAATTCTGGAATTACAATCTGAAAAAAAAATTACAAAATCTGAATTACAATTCATAACATGCATTGATATATTAACCAATCTGTTCTCATTGTCTTGTTTTTATAATTAAAAAAAGTGCGCATCCTATAAGAAAAAATTTTTGTTAATTAACATTTTATTGCACTTTGTGTCATTTTTCAAAAACTTAATTTGTTTATTTTCAAAGTATTTTACGATTTAAACAGAAAATACGTATCCTATTAAGGATCAATCCATAACAAATTTGTAAAACTTTTTTGGGTGAACAACTATTGTTTATTAATTTTTTCCATACCTTGTGTTGTTTTTCCAAAAATTTAATTGTTTTATTGTTAATGTTATTTTATTACAGATTGACATTATTTATTTTGTTAGTTATTTTATTACGTTTAAAACAAAAATTACGCGTCCTGTCGAAAAATGATTAATAACAAATTTGTATCTCTTTTTTGGGAGAACAACTTTTGTCTATCAATTGTTACATTCTCACCAGAGAAGGTATTAGATTTGTGTAAAATTTGACACCCCTTCCCCCTCACGTTTTTGTGAAATGTCCACGTTTTGAGACCCACTGAACCCAAAAAACAGGTTTTTATAAAATGTCTGTCTGTTAGTCTGTAGATTTTTAGTTTGTTAACACGATAACTATCACAAGAATTAACGTATTGGATTGGGCTTTTGTATTCTGTTTAAGTATCCTAAAATGAAGGTCTAGTATGTTAGCCAGCCATTTTGGATAAAAATTCAAGATGTAAGCACATTTGGAAATTTTTTGAGAATAATTATTTCTATATTTAAAAATTCTATGGACGGATATTAATAGTACTCAAAAAGTCGAACAAGATATTATCATGACTTTTTTTGACAGAAGAAAAATTACCGGAGTTATAGCATTTACAAATTACAAAAAACAAACGAAAATGAACATTTTAGGCCAAAAAACGCACGATATGAAAAAAAGTTAAGAAGAGAAAATCGTTGCTTTTTAACTATCCTACAATATTGTCGCAACAAGTTTTCGAATTTTATGAAAAATCAAAAATTCACATTTTCGTCTCAAAAAAATAATGAAAAATCATAAATTCCATTTCGCGGTCAAACTATGCAAGATATGAAAAAAAGATGAAGAAACAAAAATTATGCATGTAAAATAGATCTACAAATTTGTTATGCATCACTGTTTGATACAATGCGTAGTTTTTGTTTTATTCGTAAAAAATAGCATTGAAAATAAAAAATTCCATTTTTGGAAAAAAGCACACAAGAGACAAGATCGTAAAAAATAACGTAAACAATAATTTTATACATAGTTAAAAGTTTGTCATAAGTAAAACCGCAGGATTTCGCTGGGAGCGGGTGCTAATCTGCATAATTTCACCTGCTCCCAGCGAAATCGCGGTAATATTTTAGCTGTAACCACGTCTTACGACCGTGTGATAGGTGGTTACAGTTTGCGCCGAATTCAATACGATGATCCGTCAAAAGTCTCGTGCACCCTGTGGACACGGAGCGACCCAAGGACGACCGTCTTCTCCACTTTTCCCGCAATTGTCTCAGCTTTTGTTGACACGCAGGGATGCTTTTCAGGCTATTAACCAGTGAAACCTTAGCATCTCCAAGAGCGCCGATGATCAAGACGATTAGCTTAACATAATATTCCGGGTATAACCGTTGCAACTCCATTACAATGTCCCTATGCCGCCGCGTAATAGGGTGCAATGTGTGCGGTGCACACGGGCGGCCAAGTTTGGCTCTTGGTGGGGGACGACCAAACTGCACAGGTGTTGCGAAATGGTGGATTAAGAAAGAAAACTGATGTTCTCTTCGTCAATCCTTCTTAACGCGATGCCTGCACAGTTAAAAAATTAGCGGTCTGTTAGCACCACTGGTTTGGTCATTAACAGGCTCTCTTTAGTCCCAACGCAATAAAGTTTCTAAGTGGGCCTTTGCTCGTGCCTTCGTCTTCAGGGATGTTCCCCTCGATTTTTCCTCAATTGTTATCTGAAGCCCATTTCTTTCCAGTAATAAATTATTTCTAGGTTCAGACATTTTTTAATGTAGACTTTATGATGGTCATTATATATATATATATTTGAAAACTAAAGGTTAACAATCACCGCAGGGTCCCACTGGGAGCAACTGTCATCTAAAAAATGACATCGGCTCCAAGTAGGACCGCGGTAAATCCCATTATATATATATATATATATATATATAAAACGGATAACCTCAAAATTTGGAAGAAAATTTCTGTATGCTTTTCACATATAAAGAGCAAAATCCCAACCTCAAAGATTTACCTTTGTTTTCGCATAAGAGAATAAAATCTCAGATCATGTTAAAGTACATATATACATATACATTTTTATTTATTTTCTTTTTATACATTGTTTCAAACCTTTATTTTACTTATAATATTATTTTTACTTCATTCTCTTATTCATTATGATTGCTATTCCTTTGCATTCTACAATACTCAGACGATTCATACAATAACGCTAATGTTTTTTTTGTTTTTTTTGACTATTACACTTTACCTATTTTTATTATTTTTTATTTATTTATATATATATTTTTTTTATTATGATATTTCATTCTTTCACAGCTTCCGCAAAGCATTCACGCAATTCACATAATGGTACACATAAAATTTTCATTATAACCTTTCACATTTTATTTTCTTTCCTTTGTTTCAACCTTCCTAAAAATTTAACTAACATTCACATTCACAAATACGCATAAATTTATATATACATATGTACATGCACTATAAATATCACTTTCTTTTCCCTCCCACCTTTTTTTTTTTTTTTTTTTTTTTTGATCAACGCGGATATAGATGTCATTCCCTCAATCTATTCACATGGGGTATCCAGCAACATGGAGCCAGTTTCTCAGGCCCTCTGCTCCGTAGTAAACCCCAAGTAATGGTACAGACAATCCCGGATATCCTTCAGGAGGAGGAAAAATTCCGGCTAAATCCTGAATAAATAGGTTGGGAGGGCCCAGCTCGATGAGATTCTGTGTCACAGCATAGGGCCGCCCTCCATTCTCTGGGTCAACCACATCAAGGTTCAGCACAACTCTTGGAGAGAACCCCTCCTCGGTCATAGGTTCAACGACCTCAAACGTGATGTCGACATCTCTATCGTAATAATAAATATGGCGAAGGGGGTAGCCTTGATTCAAGGCCCAATCCATACCCTCGACTGCCTGGCTGCATGGATCGCAATTCGAGACAGGCGTTTTTCTGAAGGTATTACCTCTGGAAAAATGGAAAAAAATGTCATTTCTTAATAATGCTTCCCATTTTTCATTCACAGAGATTTTTATTTCAGATAAAAGAATGAGAAGTATGGAAAGAAAAGAAAATAATTTAAATTCGGGCTCACCTACAGACCGGGCAGACTCGAGTTTCAGCCAACTCCGTCGGGACAGTAAGGTTATCTCCACCGGATACACCCATGGGGAACGGTTTATCAGCTGGCAATAGGTGCAATGCCATTGCCAAAATTTGCAGTATTGGCATAAATTATGCCGTCAACGTGCTGGTAACGCTCCTCAGTTTTAACTGCGTCCAGATTCGTCCCCTTGTTTACGCCTTCTTTGTGGAGGAGTAACTCAATTGAACCGCCGGATCGTAGAAGGCAATATAAAGTCTGATAGCTGGTGGCGGGAGGGCCCCTTGGCATTTTTAAAAACATTTACCAATTTTAATTTTTCAAACATATATTCTTATTCGACATTTAAATGCGCATCTTTTTCTTCTTTCAAGAAAAGTTGTAGCTCTGTTCATTCTTGAAATAATTGCAAAAAACACGAATTTTGAAAACTGAAATATTCCGTCTTTTTTCACTTAAACTCGCTCTAATTCACAGCATATTAAAGATTTTTACTTTAAGCTTGGAGGAATTGTATTTCAAAGCATACTCTAAACGGTATAGTGGTTTAAAATTATTTGGTTTGTTATGAAAAATTGTTAATAATGTTTTTCTAGGTAAGTATGTGAAAATGGTTCCAATATTTTCAATCACAAAGCCTATCAAGTAAGTTCAAGCTATCAAAAACTTCCAGCGGATGAAATGTGCATTAGAATATTTAGAAGTTTTCTGTAAAATTTCACTTCAATTGAACAAAGTGTTAATAACCTACAAGTATTTTATTCTCTCGAGCGACGCCGCGAGCACATAACTCAGAGGCGCCTTTCAGCTGGATAGGCACGGCCATCTACGAAAGTTGGAAAATTGTATTTCTCAACATCAATTTCTGTGTGTTTTTTATAATAATATAAGGAATTATTTCTAAGATCAAATATAAACCGGTTCATTTTTTATGTAGTTCATAGTTTCCCAATGATAATAATTATTATGCTTTCTTTTTTTCTCCTTCTTTCTTTCTTTCTCTTTCTTGTATATGTTTTTCTTCTACATATTTTTCTTGGAATGTTGTGTAAACATACACAAATAGAATTAAAATTGTTAAATAATAGCGATGTTATAAGCAAAGTCGCCTTTGCCCCACCGGTCGGCGCTGCCCCTCCTGATCCTATTTTATCCTTTTTCTTTTTGAAAATTAATTCGAGCATATCTGTTGTCGAAAGTGAATGAAGAAAAATATATAAATTAACTGCTTTTACATTGCTTACTCATTATTTATCAAAAAATGTTAATAGAGCGATTAGTTTCACAAGATTATATTATTTTATGTTAAGAAAGCCAAAAATTAATAGACTAATTATCGCCGAGAAAACAAGTCGTTTTAATTGTTGACAATAAAGGGATATCAGGTACTTTTTCCAGTAGTTTCCCCAACAGAACTTTAGAAGTTATTATGAGAAATATTATAATAATATGTATATATAATCTTTTTTTCGAGGGTTAACAAAATATTTGTAAAGAAATATAAAATAATATTTATGATTATTTAGATGTATGGTTCGAAGAAAATTATTTAAATATGATAATTTTTTTTTGTAAAATTTTAATTCTATACATACCATATTTTATGATCAAGTATACCTTATGATAACATTAAGTTTTACTTTGAGAGTTCATTTTGTAAAACAATTTTTAAGTTTTTACCATTTAATCCATCTCCTAACACTACGTAATTCGTCAGTCAATCGATCAATCAGTCAATTTTTTAATTGTTTTTTTTTAATTGCATAACCACGTTACTAATTTGTTTACATTTTATTTTATTATCAACAACTAAAAATTATTGTTTCCTCTACGATGATTAGTTTACCAATTTTTGGATTTTTAACATAAAAGAATACAATCTTGTGAAACTAATCTCTCCAATACAAATTTTTATAAATAATGCGTAAACAATGTAAAAGGAGTTAGTTTATCTTTTTTTTTGATCCACTTTCGTCAACAGATATTCTGGAAGTAATTTTCACAAAGAATATACATAAAATATGCACACAGTTGATAGTGTGAAAAGTATTATTCAAATAATAATTGAAAAATAAATTGTTTTTTCACGAAAAATTAGAATAAAAGCGTATTTATAATGAACTACAGATGCATGTATGCCACCAAAATACTCAAATACGGTCGCAGGACATGCACGAAACGAGATATTTAAAAACACTTCATTGACTGAGTATTTTGAAGAAAGTGAACACGAGTGATTTGCCCTGAAAAATAGGTCAAAAGTGGTCAACTTTGAGAGGTCATAACTTATGACCCATTGGAGCTAGTTCATTGTCCTTTTTCAGAATTACTCGAAATTGCATCTACTTTAATTAAAATCTGGAACATTTTCTCGTAAAATTAACAGGTTTCAAAGTACAGATACAATCGTCAGAATTGGGGTTTTTAGCCACTTTTTTTCTTATAGATTGGGGTTCTTTGAAGAGTTGAAAGTCCGCGCTTATTAGGGATAGATGGTTCTATTTTTTTTTAAACTTTTTCAGAATTTACTTTAGTTTAATTTTGCTGTTGAACAGTTTGCTCTCAAATGCAATGGGGCGAGTCAGTCTACGCAAACACGATTTTTTGGACTTCTTTCAAACATATTTCCGGGATGTGTCTCGTAGTCATTTCTAGAAAATTTGGAATTTAAATCAGGACCCCACAATGAACCGTTTTAGCAAAAAAAGCGCATTCCCGACTTAATACGGTGAAAAATTATCATGTGCCTGGACTATAAGTATAAGAAATCATACATTTTATGACTTTTATCAGTGCTCAATAATCTTTTTGTTCAATTGGGAACAAAATGAGGATTTTCTCCTTTGTATCAGATACAATTTTTATTTATATGATATTTCTCTTAAGCGAATATGCATGTTCTTAAAAAATCGTAACAACGAAAATCTCAATTTTGTGAACCAACCATAAAGATATATTATTTAAATTGCTTATTTTATGACTTCGAATCCTTATTCTTTATAATTATGAAGAGGAGTAACTTCAATGACCGAAACTAAGTTGGAGCATTCACTATTCCATATTGTTAATATTGGACACGTAATTTTACTGTAGTCTTTGAACATATTCTTAATATACGAGGGCTGTTCGATAAGTCAGTAACTTTTTGGATTTTTTGCGCAGTAAATTGAAATGCACCACTGATCCCGTCAACGCCATCTATGAATAGACTACAAATAAATTTTGAGCGAACTGGGTCATTTATTTTGCGTTTGATAGCCATTGAAAGGAGAGAACCTCGTGAATGTTAACGAAAATGGAAAAAAGTGAATTTTGTGTGCTGATTAAGCATTATTTATCCGCAACCCGAGGACGCGTTCGGTGGCTTTGTCATAGGCCCTTCAGTTCTATTCCAAAGGAATCGAAACCGAATAATTTTGCCAAGACAGAAGTAAATAAAAAAGTATATGCGAGATTAGATACGAAAATAAAAAGGAGAGCGTTTGGCTCATATCGCCCCATGCCTGGGGCGCCAAGGGCCACTTAATTAAATGACTTATTATATATTATTTATGAGTAAGAGTATTGTTAAGTTAGAGTATTATAAAATGAAAACATATCTTGGACATATTTTTAAAACATTTTACGAAATATTCAAAGTATTAACCGTTAAAATGATTCAATCCTTAATCCTAGTCTCTACCGTAACTATCTCTGCACATAGTACATTGTCTCAGTAATAGTTAAATTCTACATTAAAAAACTCCTAAATAGTAGACTGGTCTATAACATGACGTTGAATTTCAATTATACTGGGGTTTTAAGCAATTTTTTTATCTGTCTGTCGTATTTTTCAACCACAATAATGAATTTTTCATTTTTAACATTTTAACCTTCTGACTGCTACACTAAGATGTTAGGTTGATGCATAGGAAGAGGTAGCCCATTTCGCTCCAGAACAGTTCCTTGTTTCGCCACATATGACAATTTTAAGTAAAATAAAGTTGCCCTCGACTTAGAGAAACGAACTATGTTCGTAATCGAATTCTCGGCTCCGGGCGACAGGAAGTTCACAGTCAAGGAGAAGGCAAAGGAGCAGAGGTGTGAGAGCGCTGCGGCGATTGTAACCAGAATATTCGGTTCAGATAGATGATTGTCCATTTGATCGGCGCTCTGAGAGATGCGAAGCCATCACTGGTTCGTTACCTTAAAGCCATAATCGACTACTGCTGGACATGAAAAAGAAGCAAGTCATTCAAAAGAAACTGATGTTACATCGGCAAACATTAGAAAAGAGTTGAAGAGTCAACTATAATTAAAAAATGCATTGCAGATATATACCAACGAGATGTTGATAAAAATCTGAAAGAAATTAAGAATTTGTAACAGACTCGTAACTCGAGGCAATCAAATACCCAGTAAAAAAAATACATCGCCTTACTGTGAGATGAAAATTGGATCCATTTTTAAAAATCTATAAGATTCGCTGTCTCGTTATAGGCGCCCTGGCAGACCTCGCACCGAAGACAATTAGTCAGAAGTAATAAACCCCATAATTTCCATCGCTTCACTTGGTGGTGCAACCCAAGATCGTCGTTGTACAGAGGAAATCAGGACCTGCAAGTATCTTAACGATTTGCATGAAAAACTTACTAAATTAGGATTTAGCTTGTCGAGGAGTGCCACATATTTACGTCTTTTACCAAGTAAATCAAATACCTAGGAGGGTAAAAGACACGTGACAGTACCAGTCAAAGTATGCCTAGGGCAGAATGAACAGCCAGACGGGTAGTTCTATACAAGAATTTTGTCACAAGATGACAAAGCTCGTGTTCGAATTGGAATCACAACCATCCAAACACAATTTCCGTCATTAATGCATATGAAACATAGATTACAGCTGCCTAATCACGACTGAGCCATAAAACAACACAAGCATAAATCAATCCCATCAGTTTATGTAGGAATAATAATTAAGTGAAATGGTTGGGGATCTCCAGATGCTGTAACTTATACCGGTCCAACGTATATTGCTATCAGAAGCAGGGAAGGGAAGAGGGAAGGAAAGAGGAAGTGGTCGCCGAGAGAAAGGTGAGAACACATTAAAAAGACGGGAATGTGAAATCAATTACATTTATTCGACTTACAACGAACGTAGCACGCCTAAACGCGATGGCCGATTAGCTGGGGCCTGGCTGGGGCCCAGGAAGACGGACGTCGTGGCGGTTGGCTCTTGTGAAGGCGGTCGACGACCGGGAGGGAGTTCTCTCCGTGGTGAGGTTGGACACTAGTTGGTCTAAGCCTAAGGCACTAAATATCGGGCGGGCACAGAGCCACAGTGTCGCGAGACGACCGAAAAAGGGTTACGGTTCTAGCGACGGAGCAAGACTGAGGGAGCCCGGCGACGGCAACCACATCGTTCCGAGCCTCGGGATTCCTCGGGGGGGTTCCGCCATGATTCGGGCTCGGCCCAGCACTCTTCGTGCGAGGTCGCCCCGAGCTCGCTTTATTGTGACTTTTTCTGTTACGCGATGATGTTCCAGAACGAAGAAAATCCGCCGCTGCAGGAAATACTATGGTCAAGATATATATATGAGATATATATATATATATATATAAATATATATATATCAGAATTATCGTCGTTAGTAAATGTAGGTAAGACTGCTGGTAGGTTAAGTCTTTTTATAGATGTCTGGAAAGAGCTGACAAATGACAGCATGATACTTGAATATGTACAAGGTTATAAGAATCCCTTCATTAAAAAAGTGGTTCAAAGCGTTGAGTCTAGTACTCCAAAATTAACAAGCTTGGAATATAACAACTATTCAATTTCAATAGATGATCTTATTTCAAAAGGTGCAATAACAGAATGTTAAACATCAAAAAAGCCAATTTCTCTCATCATATTTTTTAGTAGACAAACCGAAGGGTAAAAAAATGTTCATTGTAAATTTGCAAAATTCTAATTCGTTTATTTATACCGAACATTTCAAAATGGATGACCAAAAAACTGTTATTAGACTTTTGACACCAATGTGCTATCTGGTGTCAATAGACTTAAAGGATGCCTATTTCTCGATTCCCGTTGAAAAAGATTATAGAAAATATTTACGGTTCAAATTGCGGAGCAAGGGTTTTTATTCCATGATTTATTTAGATGACATATTAGTCTTGGGGAATACTGAAAAATCGTGCCGTAAACATTTTTTGTTCACAAAGGACTTCCTAGACTCACTTGGATTCATATTGAACATTGAAAAATGTTCGTTAGAACCCGCTCAAAAATGTAAATTCTTAAGTTTCAATTCTGATAGTAATAAAATTTATTGTTGAGTTGCCTCAAGAAAAGAGAGACAAAATTCTGAATTTAAAGAAAGAATTTCGATCAAAATCAACATGCCAAATTCGAGAGTTTGCAAAATGTATTGGCACTTTGGTTTCAACTTGCCCAGGAGTAAAATACGGGTGGCCTTACACCAAGGTAATGGAAAGACAAAAATATTTAGCTTTACAAAATAATAACGGGAATTTTGATGCAAAAATGCAAATAACGCCTAAAGTAACAATCAAATTAGATTGGTGGATTAATACCATTACTTCCGTAAATAACCCCATTCGAGATTCAGTTCTCCAAATGGGAATATGTTCAGATGCGTCTCTAACCGGTTGGGGGGCATGTTACAATGAGGAAAAAGCTCACGGCTGGTGGGACGCAAAAGATCAGAAAGAACATATAAATGTACTAGAACTAAGAGCAGCTTCCAACGCTCTAAAATGCTTTGCATATGATTACCAATCTTATCAGGTTTTGCTTCGCGTTGAGAATACTACTGCCTTATTGTACATAAATCGTATAGGAAGCGTAAAAATCCCTAAACTTAACAAAATTAGTAGAGAAATATGGCAGTGGTGTGAGAGGAGAAGTGTGTAGATCTTTGCGTCGTATATAAAATCAAAAGAAAATAAGATTGCAGATAATGAATCTTGTATTCTTCCGCCATAAACAGAGTGGGAGTTGAATCACTATGCATTTGAGTATATTGAAAAGAGATTTGGAAAATTCGAGGTAGATTTGTTCGCAACAAACTTAAATAGAAAATGTACAAAATTCGTTTCATGGTTTAGAGATCCGGAATCCTTTGCAACTGACACATTTACCATATCCTGGAAATCGACTTATTTCTATGCTTTCCCTCCATTTTCTTTAATATTTCGAGTTTTAAGAAAAATTATTGATGATAAGGCTGAAGGAGTGTTAGCGGTACCTTTATGGCCTGCGCAGACTTGGTACCCCTTATTTCTAGAACTATTATTAGAAGAGCCATTGTTTTTTTTCTCCAAAAATATATTTACTCACATGTGCTTTCAGGAAAGCACATCCATTAGCCAGAAATCTTACCCTGGTAGCAGAAAAATTATCGGCAAAGTTTTTCGGCGCAGAGGCATACCGGAATCAGGGATAGAAGTCATGTTAGCTTCATTATCTCCTTCTACAATAAAACAATACAACAAACCCTTGCGCACATGGTGGGAATATTGTACAAAAAATAACTTGTCAGTAATCAATGCAGACATCTCAAATGTAATATCTTTTTTAATGATAATTTTCAAACAAATAGGCTGCTATGGTACTCTCAATTCTTACAGATCTGCAATTTCTCTAATTTCCTTGTCAGAACTTGGTAATAGTCCCTTAATGAGACGATTTTTTAAAGGGGCTTCAGCTGTAAAGCCACAAAAGCCACAGTATGATTGCACTTGGGACCCCCAAATAGTTTTAGACTATTTCAAAAATGTCCAAATAGTCAGTTATTACTTAAACAAATAACAGAAAAGTTAGTGATGTTACTTGCTTTAGTTACTTCACAACGTATACAAACGTTATCGAAAATTCTGCTAGAATTTTAAACTTTTGCCTCGTCAAATCGTTTTATTTATCCTTCAATTAAAGATTCTAATAGTTTGTTTGCCGAAAAACATTTTTTTCCTGCCAAAACAGTGGTGACGCCCCTATTCTGCAATTGCACCAAATATTTTTCTAAATACAGCCGTCCTGATGAAGAATGTTGACATCTAATTTTTGCAGCAAGAATTATTGTCGCTTTGAGGGACGCAGCAAAATAGACCTTACGGCAAACTGTAGATAGCAACTTTTTTCACCAGGGCGGCAGCATATATCCATAAAGAAATGAAAATAAAAGAAGAAAATTCTTTATTAGGAGTGAAACAAATATAATATTTACAAAATAATGAAAACAGTTGATAGAAAAAAATGTATAAGAAAAATTGGGTACTATAAAAATCTGAAAAATTATTGAAAGAATAGCAGAAAAATACTGGCCTGAACAACTATCGATTTAAAATAATGAATGGATTAAGAATTGAAAAAATAAATATTTCTGTAGTGAGAAATGTAAATTATGCAGAAGTCATGAAAAATAAAAGACAAAAACAGGTACACATTTTTTCCAAATAAAATTTTCGAAAATCTCCCCGGTGTTGTTGAAAGTTTTAATTCGTAAGAAAAACGTTTCCTTGACTTTCTTCTTGTTTTCCATTCCTTTTAAATATTGCTACTGCAAACCTAGCCCTGAAAATCATTTAACTTTATTTATATTACAAGAATAAAATAATCCGACATTGTCATAACTCGTAATTAATTACTATATAGAAAGTCCCAGACACCTTATAATATTAATCATGATTTGTTGAAACTAAAATTGCAATGCTTTCAATGTAGTTCAATTCTGCTAATATATTTATTATTTGTAAAGAAAAACAGTGAAAAAATGAATCTTACAGAACAATTAACGGCGACCGCGATTTCCCGCAGGCCCAGACCTGCTTCATACATTCCCACCATCCGGTTCCTTAGCTCAGGGGTTGTTTCGTGTACACCCCTCGTTTTCCCCATTTTTTGTTATAAAAAAAAAATAATATTTGAAAAAACCGAAATTTTAATTGTTTCTTGATGTTCGGAAAAGGTACAGAGCCACGTGACAAATAGCAGTGCTCTATAGGTCTACAAGTAGGTGTTCCTTTTCCGAGATATCAATATCCTCTATCAGATAGAATAGTCACTGAGCTAATTGTTTTTCTCGATTCAACATATTCTAGGCCGCACATTCGGCTTAGATAGATACGCGTTACCATTTTACCGACAACAGCGTTTACTACGTCTGGCGTAAGTGTCGTACGACGTCGATTGCACTTGCATTGGTTGACGAAACACACGCTACGTTCCAATTCTTTTAGAGTTACAACTACTTTTCGCAGATTTCCGTCCACAATGTAACTCAAATACCCGGTATTAACTTGTTTCTTTGAGAAATGGTTCGAAAACACTTGAGCTTGTGCGAAATATAATAGAAGGAAGGAAACGCTCCAGACAATACATGTTCGTGCAGCTTCTGCAGCTGTCACGGCTGTCACTGCACTGTCGATCAGTACTGTTACTGTTTTACCGACTACCGACTGGTGCCGTTATGGGTCTTTTACACCTTCCGTCAATCGGTCGTCGACTAGAGTTTTTAAATTCTCGGTAATTCAAAATAGGGTAATATTACCGGTAACAGACGGGTATGTTACGGAAGCTTCGAGAATTTATCGAGAATTTGTAAGAATCTTCAATTATAATGCTTTTTTGTTATTTTTAAAAGTAATTAGATAACGTCCACGGTGTTATAGTTAATTTTCGATCATTTGGTATATTTTTCAAATATCTGTTACCACAAAAAGTATACCAAATGATCGAAAATTAACTATGACATCTTGAACATTTATTCACAGTGGTCGACAACCCTTTAACACCTAAAAAATCAGTTATTAGATAATGTTGGCGCTCATAGAATACAGTCCAAACTCCGAGCAATGCCGTTTTCGGGGCTGTAGGAGAGTATAATTCCAAGAAGTCATAAAACCTCACTCTAAGCGCGGTCACGCTCGAATGCGTGGAAAAGAATTCAGCTGACAAACTCCGAACAATGCCGCACGTCGGTTAGGTTAAAAATTTATCTCGAACAAGTTTTATGTACCTAGTGTACATTACATATATACAAAAGTGATTCATATTGGATTATTTCGTTATAAACCCGACCTTAAAGGTATGTAAAACATAAAAATCGAACATTAGCTATGGTATGTTCGATTCTTAGAAAAATGTAAACAAAGCGTTTATGACTTTTTCGTTTAGAATATTTTCTCGAAAAAGTTGTCTGCATTCCCATGAAGGCATGTCAAAATACTCAATTTAAGGCTTCCCGCTTTTCGGGCCTATTTTTTTAATTGGACACCCACTGATGCGGGCTTGGCCGTATATCTCGTACAGGGACCGTGGTGGGAGATTACGAAACTACGCAAATTAGAATAAGCGTGTATAGGGGGTGTAGAATAAGTTAACAGTAGAATAAGCGAACTGTAGAATAAAAGAAAGTTGACTGTAAAATATAATATTTAAAAGTAAACAGTTTGAAACTGAATTATAAAAAATGCGAAGCCTTGAATCGTTAAAATTTCAATAAGGAAATTCGACTAATTTTAAGCTAGAAGTTTTGAAAAAATTTACAAATAATTGAAACCTTGAATAACTTTCAAAGATAATGTAGGCTTTTTAAGGAGAACGTTTTTAAGAATATTAAAAGGATTTCAGAAAATAAAATATATTTCGTAATATTCCCAGAAGAAATTGCAAGGATTTTTTATTTTGAAAAATTGATTTAAAGAGAATATTGAAAGATTTCAAAACCAATTATGATTTATAAATAACAAGGAAAAAATTATTCATTTAAAACCACATAGAATAATGTAAAATCTAATGTAAAAAATTGTTAGGTTCAAAAAAATTTTAATCCTTCAATTTTTAACGTTTCCAACTAAAAATTGTTGAAAGATTTAAAAACTTCCACTTTCTGAATTACAAATTTTGGAAGCTATAATTTTAGAACTTTAATATTAAAAGGAGTTCCACCTTGAGTGCTTTAATTTGAAATGGATTCAATATATTCTGAGTTATAAAATTAAGTATTTAATTAGAATTTTGCATATCTTCTTTCAGGGTGAATTTAAAAAAATTAAACTTACGAAACCAAAAGGGCAATGTGAATCTTCTGGAATGTTTGGAAGATATTATTGTACCCGTAGGATACCAGGAACATCTGGAATAGCTTTAACGAGAAGACAAAATCTCGCAAACTTAAAATAGAACAATTTAAAATGTATATGTTAGTTGTAAGTTTATAGCGCCGTCTCTAGTTTATTTAATTTGTGACAAATGTTCTGATGTTAGCTTCTGTGGGACTAAAGCTGAACATGTTTGAATTGTAACTCATAAGTTTCACTGTAAAAAATTTCGGGAATTTTGACCACTTTTTAGTGGGGAAAAATTTCCATTTTCATTGGGGAAAATCATTTTCCCCAAGATTTGTGGAAATTTCCCTAAAAGCTCTTATAATTCATTAAAAAATTGGGTAACATTCCCTAAAATTTAGGAAACTAGATAATACCTACAATTTTTGGGGAAATTTACCGAAACTAATGGTAATTTATAGCAAAGTTTGGAAATATTCCCTACAATTTGGGGAATTGAATGATTCCTGCTGAATGTAGGGAATCGTTACAAAAATCATTTTTGATTTCCACGTAGATTAGGTAAATTTTCAAAAACTCTTAGAAGTATTACCGTATGTTCAGGAAGATATTTTGCTCTAAAATATTTGATAAGCTAGCACAATATTTTGAGCAATTTTACACATTTTTTTGAAAAAAACATTTATTAATGTTATACTCATCTCAAAGATTTCTTTCCGTCGTTTTCATAAAAGATTATAGAAAATTGTAGATTTTTTAACAGTTCGGCATAGAAAACTTCAAATTTTCATAAATTTCTTTCGAATTTTAATGAATAATTATTAAGTTGATGATTCTACATGAAACATAAAATTTTCCTGAGAATAATAATCAAAATCCACAAAAAAGTTTTTGATTATTCAGTTAAGTGTAGTATACTATGCACCACGATACAGTTCTTTGCCACTCTGAGCTGGTAGTTCATGAGAACTTCGCCAGGGCGCGACTTGTGACCTCTCTCGAAACAGAAATGACGCGCCGAGTGTTTAAGAAAGCAGTCCATGCGAAGCATAACATACTTACCTGGCGCAGAAGCAACCGTGATCAACAACATGATTATGAACAAGACGTTTCCTTCAGGGCTTTTTTATTAGCATTGCACAAAGTTTGGGGAATTTTGTCTACATAAAGAATCCTGCTGAATTTGTACAGAACTTGGCTTTCGGCTAATTTGTTTATAATTGAGAGAAATTGTAGTTCATGTCATGGTCATCAAAAGTCTCAATGGCCACAACTGTAAAAAACGAGGTTTTCGTGGTGTAATTGGGGTTCAAATATCATTATGTGTGGATTCGAAAAGGGCCAATTTTTAGAGTGTATGAATAATCTAGAATTGGGAACTAGAGTAGCAAACAATTCAATACTTTAATTTTAAGTCCCGAAAAAATCGGGAATCTATAATTCTGGTAGCAAAATAATCTGGAACTTCGAATTCAAGTAGAAAAATAATCTAGTATTTCATTTTTGAGTAGCATAAACATCTGAAATCTATTATTCGAGCAGCATGACGATCCGACACTTTATTTTCGAGGAGCGAACAAATCAGTGAACAATCAGTTAATTTCAAAATGTGACAGTTAAGTGAACAAGTAGGGGAGAATATTCAGAGGTTATTATACTAATTTTACATACGAATCCTAAAAAACTTAGTGTTCTCTTCCAAATGTTCTTCGAAAAAGTTTAATATTTGAGAACTCTGGATGGGCAATTAAGTTTTTTTCTTTTTCGGTCTAGAATTGCTAGCCATTTATGAATTAGGTACTTAAAATTAAAGGAAAAATTAAGTATTAACCTCTTAAGTAGGTCACAATGAATGTCAATATTTAAAAGAAAAAATTATGTTTACGCGCGAGCATTTTGTTTAATGCGTGCGCTTACATGTGCCGGCAGTCCGAGCAAAATAAGTAGGGGAAGTCGCGATATGTGGTAGTGCGATAAGTGGGAGGGTACTGCAATGAGCCTGTATATATTTTTTCTCGTGTTCTAATATCATTTTATATTGAACATTAATTTCACGGAAATGTTGTATTATAATTATGATGACGTCATCTGAACGGAATTTCGTTTATTAGGAATTGTTTATTATTATATGAAATGTGACACCTCTGCAATATGATGTCAGCGCGCATCAAAGGAGTCGTGAGTCAATCAGATGGAATTATGACACCACTGCAATAAGTATTTAACATAAGTTATTTCATACACCGCTGAAAGTTCTAAAAACTATTGTGCAACATTGATTCATTATATCTTATTTTAGAGAACAACCAGTACATTAAGATCTCTAAAATCAACACGGCTAAACAAGTCTAGATATTATTATGTTCTAGATAGTGACGTCGATTTTTATAACACAAACTCTAATAATGTTTTAGCATTAAATGAAAGAGCTCTCAATCACATCTCTTATCTTACGTTCACGCTCGAAACTTGACACGGCTATACAGAATTTAAGATCCTGTATATATGACCTACCATAAAAAATGCTTTATTCATGTACGTTTCTTATTCCTATACTATTTAATTACCTCTTGAATATTTGTTTTGATTTCAATAATATTACTTTTATTATATCCAAGTTCTAGAAGGTTCTACATTATAATCGACGTGTCTATAGACACATGTAAAATTCATTTCTCACAAACAAACAGTGCGTCACCTCAACAAATTCTAAGAACTATTAAAGATGTGTTATAAAATACCATGGATGCCCACGCAGATAAAAAGTAAGCTTACTCAGATAATCAAAGCCGAGTTTAATCTAATATGCCATTTACTTCTTATTTAAAAAATAAAAGACCGGCTCCCATACTTATGATGCAGTTATAAAATGTTTAAACCATTCGTTTCCCTATCACATTAAAGGCAATACCGCCGAAGGATTTGTTATTAAAAATATCAAAGAGATAACGTTAGCCGAGTGACACATTATACTTCTGGAATGTATTTATTAATGACACTAGTCAGGGTCAACACATTCGAATCTCATCAGAACTACCATAAATCCTACTGATTACTCGAAAAATGTCACCCTGAAAGACTCATTTCACACCGTACGTTCAAGAATGTGTCCTCGAAATGAAATACAATATTTCCCGTGCTTTAGATCAAAGGAATCTTTTCATAAACATAACGAGTGATTAGACACTGTGAATGCTGCGTACGCTACAGTTTCTAAATTGGCAGGTGGTCCCGATAGATAATAGAAACGGAAAGAGTCCTGGGAAAAGAATGTGCCCCTGAAATGAAATATAATCTTTCATGTGTGCTCAAAACTGAAGCAACATTTTTCATATACATAACCAGTGAGGGTCAACGCATTCGAAGCTTCTCGAAACTACCTCATGTCATACTGATTACTGAAAAAATGTCACCCTGAAAGACTCATTTCACACTACACGTTTATCAATTCCGAGAAATCTCTTGCACACTAAACAAATAACCTTCAAATTTCTTCCAGAAGCTTCCTAGGTCAATTACCTTGTGAAATTTGTACATCTACACTCAAAAGTAGATATCTCATAAAATCTGAGAAGGAATGTCCATCAATCACTGCCGAAGAGGTGAAAAAAGCACTTAGAGGCACGAAGAACTTCAATTCTTTTGAGTTCGTCAGCGTATTTCATAGTATACTCGGTCAGCTCCGAATCCCAAAAGTTATTGTTCTTGGTTGAGAAAAAAATCTCAATAGTGTCTATTTTGTTATAGATATTGAAAATGGTCTCATTGACAACATGTAGAAAATCTAAAGTTCTCAGATTTATATATAACTAGAAAAATAACAATTGTGTTTAGTTCGTCAGCGTATTTCTTAGTAGGCTGGGTCAGCTCCGAATCCCAAAAGTTATTGTTCTTGGTTTTAAAAAAAATCTCAGTAATGTCGACTTTTGTATGGATATTCAAAATAGTCTCATTAATAACATGTAAAAAATCTGAAGATGTCAGACATATATAACTGGAAAAATGACAATTCTGTGGAGTTCGTCAGCGTATTTCACATTAGGCTGGGTCAGCTCCGAGTCCCAAAAATGGTTGTTCTTGGTTCAGAAAGAAATCTTAATAATGTCGGTTTTTGTATGGATGTTGAAAATGATCTCATTAACACATGTTAAAAATGCAAAGTTGTCAGACTTATATATAACTGGAAAAATAAAAATTCTGTTGATTTCGTCAGCGTATTTCGTAGTAGACTCGGTCAGCTTCTAGTCCCAAAAATTGTTGTTCTCGGTTCAGAAACAAATCTTAATAATGTGGATTTTTTGATAGATATTGAAAAAGGTCTCATTAACAACATGTAAAAAATCTAAAGTTGTCAGACTAATATATAACTGGATAAATAGCAATTCTGTTGATTTCGTCGGCGTCTTTCATAGTAGACTCGGTTCAGCTCCGAATCCCAAAAGTTGTTGTTCTTGGTTCAGAAAAAAATCTCAATAATGTCGATTTTTGTATAGATATTAAAAATGTTCTCATTAACAACATGTAAGAAATCTAAATTTCTCAGACTTGTATATAACTGGAAAAATAACAATTCTCTAGAGTTCGTCAGCGTATTTCATAGTAGACTGGGTCAGCTCCGAATCCCAAAAGTTATTGTTCTTGTTTCAGAAAAGAAGCACAATAATGTCGATTTTTGTATGGATATTGAAAATAGTCTCATTAACAACATGTAAAAAATCCAAAGTTCTCAGACTTATATATAACTAGAAAAATAACAATTCTGTTGTGTTTTTCTGCGTATTTCATAGTAGACTGTGTCAGCATTGAATCGCAAAAACTATTGTTCTTGGTTTAAAAAAAAAATCTCAATAATTTAGATTTTTGTATAGATATTGAAAATAGTCTCGTTAACACATGTACAAAATGTAAAGTTTTCAGACTTAGATTTAACTGGAAAAGTAACAATTCTGTTGAGTTCGTCAGCGTTTTTTATCGTATACTCGGTCAGCTCCGAATCCTCAAAGTTATTGTTCTTGGCTTAGAAAAAAATCTCAATAGTATCGATTTTTGTATAGATATTGAAAATGGTCTCATTAACAACATGTAGAAAATCTAAAGTTCTCAGACTTATATATAACTAGAAAAATAACAATTCTGTTGAGTTCGTCAGCGTATTTCTTAGTAGACTGGGTCAGCTCTGATTCCCAAAAGTTATTGTTCTTGTTTCAGAAAAAAATCACAATATTGTCGATTGTTGGACAAATATTGAAAAAAGTCTAATTAACAACATGTCAAACATCTCAAGTTGTCAGACTAATATATAACTGGAAAAATAACAATTCTTTTGAGTTCGTCTTCGTTTTTTATATTAGACTCGGTCAGCTCCGAATCCCAAAAGTTATTGTTCTTGGTTTAAAAAAAAATCTCAATAATGTCGAATTTTGTATAGGAATTGAAAATAGTCTGGTTAACACATGTGAAAAATGTAAAATTGTCAGAATTATATATGACTGGAAGGATAACAATTCTGTTGATTTCCTCACCCAGGTGTCATTCAGCTTTCGGCACAGCTTCTACGCCTCCGCTTAGGGGTTATTCCTTCGGAACCATCCCTGGACAATTGTCTGCAACTGCTTATTAATTATTGTAACCATATTCAGCAGAAACCCTTGGTACAGGGCCCCTCTATCCCCAACCCGAGGACGCGTTCGGTGGCTTTGTCATAGGCCCTTCAGTTCTATTCTAAAGGAATAGGAACTGAAACCGAATTATATATAATATATATATGTAAAACACACGAAAGTTTCGCCGACCTGTCGTTGTGATTTCGTCGTGTCCTGTGAGCACCCACCTCACGGTTGTGAGACGTGGCCATGAATGGGATTTACCGCGATCCTACTGGGAGCCGATGTCATTTTTTAGATGACAAGAACAATTTTGTGCAAAAACAAAAAAGAAAAAACAATGATACCTTTTAAAACAGTAAAAGTATCAAAAATATAGAATGGGTGATTTCCACCCCTAAATATGAACGATTGCCCAAAAATTTTTTTGTTTTTTTATATTCTGGGATCCTCTTTTTATCTGCAAATTTACAAAAAAATCGGCGTCGGACACCAACCTAACCCCCCTTATGAGTCAGTATAACATTTGTTACACTAAGGAACATTGGGTTGCAGCCAAAAGAATCCTGCGTTACGTAAAAGGAACTCAGAACGACGGAATTACGTTCAGCAAACCAGGAATTAGACTACAAGGCTTCGTAGATGCAGATTGGGGCGCCTGTCAAAACGATCGACCTTCATATACAGGCTACGTCTTCATTCTTGGCGGAGCGACGATCTGTTAGGAAGCCAGGAAGCAGCGCACAGTTGCTCTCTCGAGCACAAATGCTGAATACATGGCTCTAGCTGAAGCAGTAAAGGAGGCTATTCACCTGCGAACATTCATGGAAGAGATTGGAGTCCAAATGGATGAACCGACTTCAATTTGGATCTACAATCAAGGAGCCCAGAAGCTCGCGCAGAATGCAGTGTTTCACTCCCGGACTAAACACATAGACATACGTCATCATTTTGTGCGTGAAGTTTTGAAGGACGGAAACATCAGGGTCAGTTAGCTACCAGCCGGGAAGATGATGGCCGATGTGCTAACAAAGGGACTTGGAGGTCTTAAGCATCAGGAGGATATCGCAAGGATGGGAGCTGGTCCTTCATAGACTGTAAATATTATGAACGCACGTTTGAGAGAAAGTGTTGAAATAATCCCTATGTGATGATCAACCGTACGTACAGTTTATAATGATAAATAACCATGGTAACCATGACAGCTTAAGTTTATTGTTCGTCTCTGCCACGGCATGTTCTCTTGAATCTTATCTCCGTGTATTTTTTTGACTTGTTTGCCACTAATAAATCGTGTCTCAATTAATCAGTTCCCTCATCAGAAATCTGTCTCCTAGATCCATATTTCCTCTATATAAACAAATTGGGCCTATTCCTTGGAAAATAGCCAAACTCCTTATATATTTATAAAAATTGTTTAAATAATTAATAATTATTGTAAATCTACAAAGTCTTGTAGAAAGAGTTATTGCAAATACATTCTTTCCAGTTCCGTAGACAAATTGTGCGAATTCGTTTAAAAATGGCCAAACTCTTCAATTTTCAATCGAAATTCTTTGAATAATTAATAATTCTTGTAAATTTGCCAAGTCACGTTTATTTCGGAAACTGCTCATTTTAAAAGTTTTTACACCAGTGAGATACAGTTTTCGAGAGGAGAAGACCTAACTACAGATGTGAGCATGATAAATGTCTATCTCTAAAACAGTTCACGCAGAATTAGGATAAGTCCATTACTTAATTTAATATTGTTTTTTTTTACTATCTTCAACGTTCTTTTTTCTTTTTATCACTTCCATGTTTGAAGGTCATACTTCGTACACATAAAATGTCATATTTCGACAGTGCGCCTGCAAATTTTTATGACGCTCAGAACATAATTTCAAATTGTAAAAACGAATTTCAAACAACGATATCTGAATGATTGGAAAACGGAAAATTCTGAGTGCTATCCTGGATACTAATGATGGACATAATTTCTTTTGTGAAGATTTTACTGAACTTCCCCCTGTCCTGACCTGCACGGTCAGGGTCCCTTCATCCCCGGCCAGTACTGTTCACATAGTGCCCCATCACAAAGTACAGTAGTAGAAAATAGTGTTCTCATTTCTTGTACAATTTTACAAGATGTATTATGAGAACTAACTATTTGCTTAAAATGCAGTCTGCGGACTCTAGATTTTTTACATGTTGTTAATGAGACTCTTCACATTATCTATACAAAAATCGATATTATTGAGATTTTATTCTTAACCAAGAACAATAACTTTCGGGGATTCGGAGCTGAACGAGTCTACTATGAAATACGCTGACGAACTCAACAGAATTGTTATTTATCCAGTGTGATGTTGCAGTTTTGCACCTCACAAAAATTAGATATAAAATTCAAGTTTTAACGTAGAAACAACATTTGACGCTTCGTGTAGATTCGGCACTCCATGGTTTTTATTGTATCTTTTTCTTTAGTTAATTAAGTAAAATTTTGTCTTTTTCATTTTATTTTTTTTATGGCATTATTGTGAGGATTTTTGCGGTCTTGAGTTGGGAAACTCAAGAATTCGTCCGTCTCGTTGAGTCAACGTCTGTAAGCTTATCTTAAAATAAAAAATTTGTAGCACTCCTAACCTTTATTGTTCTAGATGGGAGTTTATAAATGAAAGACTGAAAATGGTCAATGGACAGTTTCCCCATCGATAATTATTTAAATATATCCTTCACTATGTTATTTTTCATATTGGTGAGTCATTCTGCACACCTCGTGAAAAGGAAGATCAATTTAATACCACTTCAAGACCAGTTTCAAACCATGTTTGGTCCAGAGTATATTCTAACGTGCAGTTCTAGACAATAATGCAGTTCTAAAAAAAAAGTGCAGTTCTTAGTATGAAAATGTGCAGTTCTAAATTTTTACCACAACACATAATTATGACAATTTTTGGATAAATAAGGGAGAAAACAGACGTTTATTTGTTTTTCGATGTATTATATTTCTGTATTCTTTATTTTTTTCTGAGATATATTTTTGCTTCATAAATATTTAATAAACATGAACGCCAAATTTCAAAAGTACGGCCTACGTTGAGAAAAAGAAGACTTAATTTATGTTCAATCACGAAGGGTAGTGTGGTAAAAAAAACGGAAAGTTGGTTGAAAATTTCCTTTTTTTTTTTTTTAGCTTTCCAGTTAGGCTGGATCCGTGTAGTTCTAAAATTTTCTTAGAATATACTCTGGTTTGGTCTTTTTCTGGTCTGCACCCTTCAGCCTATACCTGCATCATTGTTAGGGTTTTGAAATAGACACCACTCTCTCTCTCTGAAATAAGGATAGCTGTCTGTATCAACAGACTAGCTGTACCTAAAGGTCCTAAAGAAGCTAGGTCATCTTAGTACGTGACGTCACGAAGGTACAATAAAGCAGTAAAGATTATGGTTATGGGCCTGAATCGTGATGACCCTAATAATGATGGGATATTGGGAATTTAAACTGCTGGCTGGGACAAAAGGACTGTGGTCTTCTGGGGACCAGAACAGATCAGTTTAAGATCACTTTAAGACAAGCCTATACCTGCCTATACTGTAGTCTTAAGCTGGTCTTTCTTTTTACGAGGGCAAAATAAAAAATCAGCAACCGTACGTCTGTTAGGAATTTTGTACTGAGTGATTGAACAAAAAAAAAGTGAATCGGTTGAGAATTGCGACCTGCAGCTTCATCCTTCCACGAAAATCCATTCCTGAAGCACTCTGTGGTTGTCGCAGTGGACCGCGACGAGTTTTGCTGGTGCGCCTTCACTCAGTATAACTCAAAAATGCGTTCGAAAGTGCGTCGAGTCAGCGTTCGCGTTCGCGTTTGCGTTCGAGCATGCATGAACCTTTAGTGCCGCAAGTCTGAGCGCGCACAGGTATGTTAAGCTGGCACAACACTATTGAGGTATAGAGATGTAACCTATTTCATTATTTAGGGCTCATTTAGGGCTCTAGAAATATAATAATCAAAATTTAAAAAAAGTTCAAACAATTTTTGTTTAAACAATCCTACTAAAAATGAATTAAACATTTATTTTCTTACCCTACGTTAAGGCTCATTTAGGGCTTCCCGAATATGATATTTGAACATTAAAAAAAATGTTTAAACACTTACTGTTCAAACAAATTTACCAAAAGTCCTACCGAAAGTCGTGCGATTTTTCCTTTGTCCTTTTTTTTGTTATATATAGTGCTGTGCCACCTTAACGTTATCAAAAATACGTGAAATTTTTGCATGGGACTTTCAAAATTAAAGGATATATCATCGACAACTGAAATTTAGTGATTGTGAATTCTCTTTTGTTAAAGCTCATTCGGCTTTAACGAACACATTCTCATTAAACGTTTTATTGTACCTTGCGTTTGTCCTAAGATGTTCATTTTCGTTTGTTTTGTTTGGATTTTGAAAATGCTATAACTGATCATTCTCTTTTCATCGAAAAAAGTCATGAAGATAAATTATTTGGCTTACTGAGTACTACGAATAGCCGTACATAATATTTTTAAATTAAAAAAAAAATGGTCTCAAAAATTTTGAATATGCTATAACTGTTTGATTTTTTATCCAAAATGGCTGGCTAACAAACTTGTCTTTTCTTTTCATATCCTTATCAAGTGTGACAAAGCGCAATCCAATGGTATAATTCTGTCGAAAGTCATCGTGTTCACAGACGACAATAACAACAGACAGACACCGACGTAAAAACTACTTTTTCTGACTCAGGAGACCTTAAAATTTTGACATTTGAAGAAATCCGCAAAAGTCGTTCTTCACATAAAACCAATACTTTCTCATTGATGAGAATGTAAAAAAAGGACATTTCTGCATTCAGTTTGTGATTAGCCACAAAACGGAAAATAAAAAATGCACTCCAAAATTTAGGGTACCTGCTCGAAACTTGAATTAAGCAAACCACACACTAAACAAGTGTGGACTGTAGACCATCAAGCAGCACTGGACGCAAAAAATTAGAGCTCCTTCAACAGCCAAGGAGCTCTTCAGACGGCGGGAAATAGACTGCGGACAATTCCACCTTTTCTACTCATTATTTCCGTCTGTCCAATTAAACGTCATGTACATATGAAAATCCGCCTCGTCGAGAATAGGTTGAAGTCTTCTGGGAGCCAGTATATGCAGATACTTATCAGCTAAATAAAGACGCTACAGGTCTATCACTCTTTCGTAACTTTTTTCGAAGGCAAAAATTGCAACATCCAGAGAAATAGTGTTTACTTATTACTGCTAAAGTAGTAAAGAAAGTGATCGCTAGAACTAAGAACTTTCCAGCGCCAGGGGCAGAAGAAATCAAAAACTTTTGGTGAAAGAAGTTCGCCTCTCCGCACCATCATCTGGCTCGTGTATTTACCTACTCTTAAACGGAGATTTGTCAAGTCCAGAGAACTACAGGCCCATAGCTTGTTAAAACACAAGCTACAAGCAAATCACTGAACAACGTGGATGCAAGTCGATCAGGTATCGATATAATCTGTCTATCGCTTGAATTGACTTGGATTGGCTTAGATTGACCTTCAGTGCCTGGAGATGTATCTAAGAATAGTGAGATGCGTGAAAAAGTGTATGCCCTTATGGTGATGAAGATCTGTCATACTATCTGATAAAAGACAGGTGACTACCAGCTATGTCGCATAGAAGAGGGTGGTCTCTCAAGAAGACACTTTTAGTCCAATACTTTTCTGCATCTCCATTTAGCCCCTGTCTATTGTGCTCCGAGGCAATGGCTCTGGATACTTATGTGACCCGCTGAATGGAAGAGAAAATATGGTAAACCACCTTTAATGTAAGACACCATTAAATTCTTTCCCTTTTTGAAGGGCGACCTTCATATCCTTTTGGTGGCGGTAAATTGGCAATCCAGGACGATCGGCATAAGCCTGGACTTGAAAAGTGTGCCTGCGTCCACCTAGACAGAGGAAGACTAGGAACTACATCATCGCGTGACGATCAGGATGTTGTACTTATAAGTGAAAATACTATTTAACATATTGTTAATAAAGAGGCATGCATATCTTATAATATTGCAAGCGGAAACCTTAAATGTGCGTGTGTTAAAAACGGACGTCGAAAAGAGGTATCGCCAAATTTTCAGAACAATTCGAGCTTCCGAATTATCTGGGAAAAATAAGTTTCAGGCGACCAATATGCTGACCGTGCCTATACTGCTCCACACGTTTGGTGCAGAAAAATGAGACGTCCATGAGTTGAAGCAACTTGACCGAAGCATAGGCAAGATGACAATCCAACGAAATCATCATCCTAGATCGCCAGTACCTTCAATATACCTCCGTCGATATTAAGAAGGTAGATGTTTGCTGAGCTTGGAGTGTCTTTATCGAGGAATGGCTCTGGCTACAGCCTGCTCAGTTCTGAATAGCACAGATGCTCTCATGCGACTCTTACATCAATATGAAGTCGTCAATACTGCAGCGTTTCTATACCTTGCCGCAGATACGGCCACAAAGGATCTTGGCCTTCCATTTGGCTCCAGCGACACTACATATGGCCTAGCATCACTAACAACTTTCGTGAAAAGGAAGCAGAACATTCGCTTTTACTAAAAAGACGCCGTTATAGTTTACCGCAAGCGCGTAATGAATGTACCTGTAGGCGATATCAACTGTCGAGCGGGTAAGCAAGAGCCAGAAGCACTTGGACATGTTCTCAGTGAATGCTCAAAATATGCATGCTACGAGTACATAGGGAGATACAATACGGCTCTAAAAGTGTTAAGTCACCATCTCAGGCACCTCTATGGTGTTAATCTATTGCCCGTCTTGCCATACGCCCAGGGGGAACTCGAGTCCGTTGTGGAAAATTATCAGTGCAAGATCTACTGGAATTTCTAATCCTGCACCACTTGCCTGATTATCCTCCAAAATCTAAAGATGAAGATAATCTGCCTAATTAAATTCTCGGCACCAGCCGATGGTGATATCACGGCAAAGGAGGAAGAAAAAGGGGCGAAATATCAAGCACTGTTTTCGAGCTAAGCAGGCTGTACCAAGGCTACAAAGTTCATCTTGTATTTCTCATAAACGGCTGCCTTGGCGGTATGAAAACTCCATTTCTTAGCCACCTTAATTCCAACAGACAGATGATAAGTCTATGAGAGGTTGAATCGAAAGCTTTCCGGTAGTCAATCCAGGCCATTGACAGGTTACGTTGATGGGCTGCAGCGTCTTTACAGACACACCTGTCAATTAGCAGGTTCTCTCGACAGCTTGCTACACCTTTGAAAATATAATTTTACAACGTTCCGAAATATTGTATAATATCCCAGAACGTTCCACCATTTTTTGAGAATTATATATATATATATATATATATATATATTAGGGTGGTTAAAAAAAAACTTGTTTTTATTTTTCGGCGGCCGCATCGCGACAGTTTGTTTCTCTGCGCGAGATAATACACTCCTAACTTTTTCAGATTTGAAAAACATTTTTCAGAGGTTGTGGGCATCAAATTTACGTAAAAATGGAGATTTGCGATGTTATAGATTTTTTTATAAAATATGATTATTTCTTTTAGAGAAGTATATTATGAATAAAAATTGTAGCTGATACAAAGGGCAAAACTTTTACTTTGTGTCCGATGGAAAAAAATTACTTGGCGCCAGTACAAGGCATAACAAGTACGACTTCTTATAAGGAGATAAATATAAGGGCATAATTTTACCCCTGAACATTTTTTGTAAGGATTGCCAAAATTCTGAGATCTTCTCCACACAATAGGGAAAACATATATGATAGATATGAGATGAAAAACTTAAAACCAGGGTACCAGAAAAATGAAAAATTAAAATGTAAAAAAATAATTTAACAAGGCTTTTATTAGGTTTTCTATCAATGAAATTTTATGAAATAGTAACATGAATCAATAGAAGGAAGAGAGAATAACAGATTACTCATTTTATATGAAATCATATTTTTAATATTTTTTCATATTCACAACAAATATACAGCACATCATTTATCTATATTTTCTTATATTTGCAGCAAATATGCAGTTGAATAATGTGAACATTTTTTTTGTAAGGATAAATGTTTTATTTTCTGATACAATAAAAAAATCGCTAATGTATTTGTACTTCGCAAAATCACAAATGCGTAAATCACTTCACGCCAAGTCTTTCATTTTCGTAGACTGTATTATATAATATTGGAAAATGTAAGGTCAATAAATGACTTTTACTCTGACAGATAGATAAATGATATACTGCGTATTTGTTGTGAATATAAGAATATATTAAAAATATGATTTCGTTTAAATTGATGACGAACTGTGCAATTTTAGTTACTCCTGGTTTAAACGAAGCATGCACTTGTCAAATGTTTTATTTATGCTGTTAGAGTAAAAGTCATTTATCAATCTTAAAATTTCCAATATGTGTTATATAATACAGTCTACGATAATAAAAGAACTTGGCGTGAAGTGATTTACGCATTTTTGATTTTGCGAAGAATAAATGCATCAGCGATTTTTTTTATTGTATAAGAAAATAAAACATTTATCCTTACAAAAAAAATGTTTATATTGTTCAACTGCATATTTGTTGAAAATGTAAGAAAATATAGATAAATGATGTGCTGTATATTTGTTGTGAATATGAAAAATATTAAAAATATGATTTCATATAAAATGAGTAATCTGTTATTCTCTCTTCCTCTTATTGATGTATGTTACTATTTCATAAAATTTCGTTGATAGAAAACCCATTAAAAGCCTGGTTAAATTATTTTTTTAGATATTATTTTTTTATTTTTCTGGTACCCTGGCTTTAAGTTCTTCATCTCATATGTATTACATATGTTTTCCCTATTGTGTGGAGAAGTTCTCTGAATTTTGGCAATCCTTACAAAAATGTTTAGGGGTAAAATTATGCCCTTATATTTATCTCCTTATAAGAAATCGTACTTTTTATGCCTTGCACTGGCGGCAAGTAATTTTTTTCAATCGGGCACAAAGTAAAAGTTTTGTCCTTTGTATCAGCTACAATTTGTATTCATAATATACTTCTCTAAAACAAATACGCATATTAAAAAAAAATCGAAAACATCGAAAATCTCCATTTTTACGTAAATTTGATGCCCGCAGCATCTAAAAAATGTTTTTCAAATCTGAAAAAATTAGGAGTGTATTATCTCACGCAGAGAAACAAACTGTCGCGATACGGCCGCCAAAAAATAAAAACAAGTTTTTTGTGAACCACCCTAATATATAATTATATATATATATATATATGATTAAAAACTAAAGGTTAACAACCACCGCAGGATCCCACTGGGAGCAACTGTCATCTAAAAAATGACATTGGCTCCCAGTAGGACCGCGGTAAATCCCATTCATGGCCACATATATATATATATATATATATATAGAGTATTGTATATTGAATAGATTATTTAAAAAAGGATGAATAAACAAAATTTCAGTAATTAAAAATCATCCTTGCACATAACATTTTATTTTTGTGTTAGAGTTTTGAAAAAATCGATATGTTATCTTATTGAAAAGCTTACGTAATATACAGAATTTTTATCAGTTTTCATGGATTATCAATTTGAGTTTATCTAGGAGGAAATTTCATTTCTAGGCGGACTTCCAAAACATAAAATAATTTTTAGAGGCTCTGTTCTGTTTTTTAAATTTATATATAGTAGAGTGGTCCTTATTTGCGAACCCCTAAATTGCTGACCTCCATGTTGACGATATCATGAGATCACACAAAAAAAAGATTTCCACCAAGTTTGAGCTCAATCGGATCATATTTATTTACCCCCACCGATTTAAAATTGGTTATGTAATTTTTTAAAAAACTGATTCAAACCTAGCAAATGTTATAACTTTGTTCACTTTTAATCGATATATCTAACACGCACCTAGGGAGTGGCAGCTCTGGGTAAAAAAACAAAGTTTATCATTAAAAATGAATTAGCAATATGTGCAATGCCATACTGGAATGAAAATGAAAATGGGACATATACTACTCATTGATTTTAAATGATACATTTTGTCTTTTGACCAAATTTTGCATAATATAATTGAAATATACTAAAAAAGTTAATTTTTCAAAAATGCAGATGGCCCTCATTTTTAGTTTTTCTATAACTGTCAATTTCGCACATGATAATTTTTTTCACTACGTGAAAAGCTGTTCCTCCCTATATGAACCTTATATTTCGATTAGATTTGACCACGTTATAACAGTTTCAAGGTTTGGCTCAGTTTTCCATGTACATTATATGGGAAAGACTTTAACTTATATAGAGTAAAAGAATACTATAAAAGATTTTCGATAACAAATTGAAATTAGGAAAAAGCGGTATTCACAAAATGAATAATAAAATCGTAGTTGCAATAACTAGCATTTTAAATAACACAAGTTACAACATAGATTAGGAAAATTACCATTCTCAATAGGATGGTAAGATAAGAGGAAAAATAATTCAATATATTTCTTTGCGAAAATTTCCATTTAAAATAGAAAATTCGCTGCTGAATCACGTAATATGCGTTGAGGTTTATGAGAATGATTAAATTCCTCAATATCATCATTTGTTTTACCAACGGAAAAAGTCTCCGTTCTGCTGCCTGTCTAATTGTATGTTTAATGTATATAATTCATAATATGTGCAATTGTAATATATATACACATAATTGAAAAACAAGGTCAACAACGACCACAGGGTCCCACTGGGAGCAACTGCCATATAAAAAATGACACCAGCTCCCAGTAGGACCGCGGTAAGTCCCACTCATGGCCACGTCTCACAAGCGTGAGATGATATATATATATATAATAATGAATGCGAATTTACTTTTATTTTGCTCTTCCGTTATATTTTAAAAATTGAAAAAATTATAGCAGAGTATAATTGTATCCGGAATATCCTGGAGTGATTAAAACCAATTCTGATTAATATTGCGAATACTAAATTCATGGATCAAGTTGCATTAGAATATCCATATAACAGAAATTAGACCAACGTTATTAATGAAACTGCGATGAATAATCGTCCATTGATTTATTGACGGTAAATTTCAAACTGTAAATCCAGTAGACCATCCCTTCGTTCCTGTCTCTAGATGTTGACATACACAAGGGAAATTTGTCGAAATGCGTCGTGTGTACTGGACATAACAGACCCGCTGCCAAAATTACGCTTCATTGCATTTATACTTCTACAGAAGTGTGTATGTATTTATTATCGAATATACGTTGATCCTCCAAACATTACCAATTACATAGCCATGTAGTTCCTATATTACTATTATTTACCACTTTATTACTGAAGTAATAAATCATGTTGCTTTCAGCTGCCTATTTGATGCTACAATGTACTTCGAAATTATGATTCTCTGTAATTTTTGGATGGCTTGCAATGCCGCTACTTGACGCTACTTCCGTTTCGAGGGGCGACTCACTCTCGAATCAAGGGGTTTTAGCGTTTGAAATCGGTATGAAATCAAATGCAACAAGCATAACACTTTGTGAAATCATCTGAAATCAGCGGAATCTGAGTGGATGTTTTGAAAAAGATTCGATATTTTTAAAATTAGTGAAAATCGAGTGAAATCAGTAGAAATCTCTTAAAATATTCCGAAATCGTGAGCGAGTCAGTAGGATATATATATATATATATATATGCATGTATGCATGTGTGTTTGTGTGTGTGTGTGTGTATATATATATCTTTTGCACTTGAAACCTTTTTTTTTTCAATTCTTTGAAACCCTTCAAAATACCCTATCCTAAAAGTTTTGAAATTCTTCAAATTCGATAAGGCCCGATGTTCGGAATTGAAAAATGAACTAATAAATTGGTGAATGTTCAACACTATGTTATTTTAATCAATTTTAGGTTAGCGACATTATAAATCTCCATCAAACTGAACACTATAAATTTGAGAACAAATTATTTATATTTGAGTCGTTTCAAATTAATAATTATTCAATTCTTATTTACGCATTAAAATTCAGCGCTTTTTCTTACAAATTAAACAGTTTTTAATTTCAAAAATTAAATTTTTGACGTTCAATGTTACAATTTGAAATTTTTACAATTTAAGGATTTCTATTTCAAATAATTCAGTTTCAAATATGGTATTTTCCCTTTTTTACCAGCTAACTTCACTTCGTCGAGTGCTAAGAGGAAAACAATGGCACCAAATGCATAGGACAAGACTTTATTTTTGTAATATTTTCATAACAAATATTATCATTTAATCATTTCATTATATATTTATCAAGAAGTAAAAATCAATTCTCAAATACACTTAGTTGAACAAATTTGTTTTTACGAAGATATTAACAAAATAGAGCAAAGGTGAACCAAATCCCATACATTTGTTCCATTGTTTTCCCTTTAGCATTCAACGTTTATACTCAATAGTTTATAAAGTTTCAATTGGATGTTTAGATTTGTTAAATTCAAATTTATTCAGAAAAACAGGATCTCTCTTCTCTCGCTCCACTGGGATTCGAACACCAGATCAACTGATTTCCGGTCAGGTACTCTAACCAATTGAGCTACAGAGAGATCAAAGAAAGATACTGTTTTTCTGATATACGCTAATTTTAGCAAGGGGTTACACAATCAATATTTTTAAATAGGAATTTGTCTTATCATCGGAGATTGTAATTATCGATCCGTTGAGAAATCCAATCACACATACTGTGAATAATGGACATCTACATTATTGACCAAACATAAATCCTCAAACACAGAAAAATAATTTTCGTCAAGCAGACAAGATGTTGATATGAATTAAAATTTTCATGTAATTCAAATTTTATTCAGAAAAACAGGATCTCTCTCCTCTCACTCCACTGAGATTCGAACACCAGATCAACTGATTTCCGGTGAGGTGCTCTAACCAATTGAGCAACAGAGAAATCAAAGAAAGATACTGTTTTTCTGATATACGCTCATTTTAGCAAGGTGTTACACAATCAATATTATAAATAGGAATCTGTACTATCATCGGAGATTGTAATTATCGATCCGTTGAGAAATCCAATCACACACACTTTGAATCATAGAAATTCACAATATCGACCAAAGTTAAATCCTGTAATACAGAAAAATATTTTTCGTCAAGCAGACTAGATGAGGATGTGAATAAAAATTTCTATTAAATTCAAATTTTATTTAGAAAAAGAGGACCTCTCTCCTCTCAGTCCATTGGGATTCGAACACCAGATCAACTGATTTCCGATCAGGTACTCTAACCAATTGAGCTACAGAGAGATCAAGGAAAGATACTTTGTTTCTGGTATACGCTAATTTTAGCAAGGTGTTACACAATCAATATTTTTAAATAGGAACCTGTATTATCATCGGAGATTGTAAATATCGATCCGTTAGGAAATCCAATCACACATACTGTGAATAATGGTAGTCTACATCATCGACCAAAGTTAAATCCTCTAATTCAGAAAAATAATTTTCGTCAAGCAGACTAGATGGGAATATAAATTAAAATTTCTATTAAATTCAAATTTTATTCAGAAAGAAAGGATCTCTCTCCTCTCGCTCCACTGGAATTCGAACACCAGACCAACTGATTTCCGGTCAGGTGCTCTAACCAATAGGAAACTGTATTATCATCGGAGATTGTAATTATCGATCTGTTTAGAAATCCAATCACACATACTGTGAATCATGGAAATCTACATTATCGATGAAAGTTAAATCCTCTAATACAGAAAAATAATTTTCATCAAGCAGACTAGATGGAGATATTAAATAAAATTCTTATTAAATTCAAATTTTATTCGGAAAAAAGGATCTCTCTTCTTTCACTCCACTGGGATTCGAATACCAGATCAACTGATTTCCGGTCAGGTGCTCTAACCAATTGAGCTACAGAGAGATCAAAGAAAGATACTGTTTTTCTGCAGAACACTCAAAAAACTTAGGAGATATTAAAAATTGAAAATTTTGGTCCTTTTTTTTAACTTTCATAACTTTGGTGATTTTAATGGAAAAAATCCACTTTTCATTTCATTTATTTGTTTATAGATATCTTACAATGTCCTCTAAAAGCCCTGTTAATATCAAAATTGGATCTCTGTTATTTTTCGAGAAATAATTAAGAACGTACGCCGTAGCATGGTGTGCCCAGCGCCCGAGAGGCGAAACTCTGAAGTTTGTGCACACGAGTATAACATTCGTCTATTCTTCGTCTATTGTTTACATGGTTTTTCACATCGTGTGCACCATTACGGCGTACGTTTTCAATTATTTTTTAAAAATTAAGGGAGATCACATTTTGATATGTACAGGGATTGTATAGGACATTATAAGCTATCTGTAAAAAAATTAAAGAAAATAAAAAGTGGATTTCGTTCAGAAATTTAGTTTAAAAATTTGTTTTTGAAAGATCGAAGAAGTTGAAATTTTTTGTTATTTATTCAAAAATGCATCTTATTATGAATATTAAAAAAAATATATTGATACCATTAAAATCACCGAAGTTATAAAAGGTTAAAAAGAAGGACAACAATTTTCAATTTTGAATGTCTCCTGAGTTTTTGGAATTTTTCAAAAAATATTGTAGGGTTTTTCTCTCAACGCCTAAGAGAACGGATACTAGAATTTTCATACAAATTACTAACAATAGCTGGAATTCTTTAGATGACTTGACATGGAATTGCTCTTGTACATACATATTTTTAAGCACAAAGATTTCGTATATGTGACCGTCCTCAAAGAAAGGGATCTAATGCGGAAAAATCGATTTTTAGTTTTTTACACCTATCCAGAGTTTCTTATTTGCTTTTCAATAATACAAAATATTATTCATATATCTGAAAAATTCGAATTGTCGTTTAACTGCAAAGTGAGGCCCTCTGATGGAGTTTCTGTGTTGGATCGCCTCTTCAATCAATCAATCGCGCGTTAGGTCCCTTTCTTCGCGTATGGTCACATATTTGTTTTATAGTTATTATAATAAACTGAACGCAAACAGCCTTTTCATTACGCACTACAAATTAAATAGAGAATAGTTAGTATCGATTGGGTATAATATTTTGTGGAAATTTAGAATGTCCGAAGTGAAAACAGAATGATGATTGTCACAGGTTTCTTGACATCCACCTATCCAAATTGCATACACGGCCCTTGTGCGCAAGAAGGTATGACTACCTATTGGATAAATATAGTAAGTGCAGTCTGCAAGAGAAATAATTAACCACAAGAATTTTGGATTATTTACAAAGATTACTTAGGTATATTGAATTATTAGCATATAAAATTTACAGCCCAAAGTGAACTTAAAACAGGGGAAATAGGGTGATTTTTTCACAAAAATAGGGGAATAAATTCGTTTTAAATAAGAATAATGTACATAACGTATTGAATACAATATAAAACGCTTTAAATTCGTAAGATTTCAAGACACAATGTATTGCATTTTCTACAAAATATACAATATAATATTTTCAAGAAAACAATTGAATCCTCAATGAGAAGAGATCAATTTTCAAACAAGGTAACTGCCTAAGTAAAAAAACGTCGACTAAATTTATGAATTTTCAATCCAAAAAGACGAATTTTCTACGAAACTATTAAATTGTCCACAAGAAATTAAATTTTACCCAAGTTATTCAATTCAGTGTGAAATTTTCTTTCACACTGTATTAAAATCATGACTAAAAGCAGATATCAAGTCGCACCTCGCAACGCATGTAACCCTGGAGCTTGCAAAAGGACCGATCATGTTGCATTCCTGAGCTTTAGACTGATGAGTCAGTGAGCTGGCTTCGAGACAAAGAAATCTATTACATTAAGAATTTAAAATTAGACCACATGCGGATAATAAAAGGTTTCAGGAAAGAAATAGGTTTCTGTTCAATCTTAAATAAAAACTCGGATGGAATTGTACGTGTAGCCCTACGCAGTGTATGCATACATGGATGTAAGAATGTTCTAATTTTATACAATGCGTTCATAGAGTATGAATGAGTGAGCATTGTAAGTTGTAGAGAATGACTAAACAAGAGCGAGTGACACCATTTTATCCGCCCAAGGAAGATGGAAAATAATAAAGACATTAGAATTCTTATACGCCACATACGCGAGCAACCTACTCACTCCTTTCTACGCTAAGGTATAGGCATCGGGCGTTCTCTGTCTCTTTCTTACTCGATAATGCACGTGCGGCTGCGATATCTATACAAAAATCGACATTATTGAGATTTTTTTCTGAACCAAAAAAACAACTTTTGGGATTTGGAGCTGACCGAGTCTACTATGAAATACGCTGACGAACTCAACATAATTGTTATTTTTCCAGTGGTATATAAGTCTCAGAACTTTAGATTTTCAGCATGTTGTTAATAAGACTATTTGCAATATCTATAAAAAAATCGGCATTATTGAGATTTTTTTCTGAACCAAAAAAAAACAACTTTTCGGATTCGGAGCTGAACGAGTCTACTATGAGGTATGCTGACGACATCAACAGAATTGTTATTTTTCCAGTCATATAAAAGTCTTAGAAATTTGGATTTTTTACATGTTGGTAATAAGACTATTTTCAATATCTATACAAGAATCCACATTATTGAGATTTTTTTCTGAACTAAAAAGCAACTTTTGGGATTCAGAGCTGACCGAGTCTACTACGAAATACGCTGACGAAATCAACGTAATTGTTATTTTTCCAGTAATATATAAGTCTCAGTCATTTAGTTTTTTTACATGTTGTTAATAAGACTATTTGCAATATCTATACAAAAATCGACATTGAGATTTTTTTCTGATCAAAAAAACAACTTTTGGGATTCCGAGTTGACCGAGACTATTATGAAATACGCTGACGAACTCAACAGAATTGATATTTTTCCAGTTATGTGCAAGTCTGAGAACTATAGATTTTTTACATGTTGTTGATCAGACTATTTGAATATGTATACAAAAATCCACATTATTGAGATTTTTTTCTCAAACAAAAAAACAACTTTTGGGTTTTGGAGCGGACCCAGTCTACTATGAAATACGTTGACGAACTCAACAGATTTGTTATTTTTCCAGTTATATACAAGTCTGAGAAATTTATATTTTTTACATGTTTTTGATGAGACAATTTGCAATATCTCTACGAAAATCGACATTATTGAGATTTTTTTCTGAACCAAAATTACAACTTTTGGTATTCGGAGTTGACGGAGTCTACTATGAAATACGCTGACGAACTCAACAGAATTGATATTTTTCCAGTTATATATAAGTCTGAGAATTTTATATTTTTTACATGTTGTTAATAAGACTGTTTGCAATATCTATACAAAAATCGACATTATTGAGATTTTTTTCTCAACCAAAAGAACAACTTTTTGGATTTGGAGCTGACCGAGTCTACTATGAAATACACTCACGAACTCAACAGAATTGTTATTTTTCCAGTTATATATAAGTCTGAGAACTTTAGATATTTACATATTGTTGGTGAGACTATTTGCAATATCTGTACAAAAATCGACATTATTGAGATTTCTCTCTGAACCAAAAAAACAACTCTTGGGTTTCGGAGCTGACGGAGTCTACTATGAAATAAGTTGACGAACTCAACAGGTTTGATATTTTTCCAGTTATATACAAGTCTGAGAACTTGAAATTTTATACATGTTGTTGATGAGACTATTTGCAATATCTATACAATAATCGGCATTATTGAGATTTCTGTCTGAACCAAGAACAATAACTTTTGAGATTCGGAGCTGGCCGACTCTGCTATGAAATACACTGACGAACTCAACAGAATTGTTATTTTTCCAGTTATATATAAGTCTGAGAACTTTGGATTCTTTACATGTTGTTAATGAGACTATTTGCAATATCTGTACAAAAATCGACATCATTGAGATTTTTTTCTGAACGAAAAAAACAACTTTTGGGATTCGAAACTGAAAGAGTCTACTATGAAATACGCTGAGGAACTCAACAGAATTGTGATTTTTCCAGTTATATACAAGTCTGAGAACTTTAGATTTTTTACATGTTGGAAATAAGACTATTTGCAATATCTATACAAAAATCGACATTATTGAGCTTTTTTTCTGAACCAAGAACAATAACTTTTGGAATTCGGAACTGACCGAGTCTACTATGAAATACGCTGACGAACTCAACAGATTTGATATTTTTCCAGTTATATACAAGTCTGAGAACTTTAGTTTTTCTACATGTTGTTAATGGAACTATTTGCAATATCTGTACAAAAATCTACATTATTGAGATTTTTTTCTGAACGGAAAAAACAACTTTTGGGATTCGAAACTGACGGAATCTACTATGAAATACGCTGAGGAACTCAACAGAATTGTTATTTTTCCAGTTATATACAAGTCTGAGAATTTTACATTTTTTACATGTTGTTAATAAGACGGTTTGCAATATCTATACAAAAATCGACATTATTGAGATTTTTTTCTGAACCCTGTCGGTATGTCCGTAAACATGATAACTCTCGAAAAAATTAACGGATAAAATCGTTGAGCTTTGGCACACTTTTTTTATCCTAAAAGAAAGAGCGAGTTCGTTAACCACGACAGATACGTGAAAAAATTTTTAAAAGAATGATTGAAGCTTTTTACAATATCTACAATTTTTCTCTCAACAATTTTTCTATAAGACTTGATGTTTTGGTTTTATTTATCGAAAATACCATGCAAAAAATCCTACGAAATTTCTTCGAAGCTTTTAAAAAGTCCTGAAAAATGTTTTGAACCATTTTTTGATAGAATTTGCCATTTTGGTTTTATTTAATGAAAATACTATAAATAAATTCCAATTTGGAACCAAATAACGCAACATACAGGAAATTTTAAGCAAAATGACGCGAAATACGGGGAAAAGTTTGTGAAGAAATTTCAGCTTTTAGAAATTCCTACCACATTTCTTTAAAAAAATTTTCGACAGAACTCGTCGCTTTTAATTTATTTATCGAAATGGATATGCATATGCAAACATCGAAAATTCTAATATCACGCCAAAAGACGCGAGATACGTTAAAAGTCTGAAAAAAGACTTCTAGGATATTTGTCTTATTCATCAAAGACGCTATGAAAAAAAATTCTTATTTTTAGCATAACAACGTGAGATAGAGAAGGAAGGCCAAAGAAAGAATTGTAGCATTTTATTAAAACTAATTAATTAAATATTATTTATTTTCAAATTTGACATCACGTTTTATGAAATTCACTCATTTTAATCTAAATTGCAAATTGAATAAGTTGAAAATAAATGACAAAGCATTTCCATGCGAGGGGAACCACTTCTTGCTGAAGACAATTTTATAAAATGTCAAGCTGACGTATATTAATAAACTGTCACATTGATATGATACAAAAATTGGCGAGAAAAAAAACACGCGAAAAGCGAGCAGAAGACTAACCGTAAGAGTAACTAAGTATAGTGCTATAAGACTAATCTTAAAGAAAATTCCGTAATAATAGACAATTCGTTAATAAGCTTTATAAGAAAAATAAATAGTCATTTAAGATCGAAATGAAATCTGCTTTCTTATAAATAATTAAATGCATCAAAATCAGGCCATGAAAGAATCCACAAATTAAAACTAGATTTACAATACTATACTGCCTTTCCAAATCATTAGAGACAATCACATAATAAACGAAAAAAGCGAGAAAAGGAAAGAGTACCAGAACCAACCTCTCACGCTTTCCTGATTCTTTTTCCGTCATCAGAGATTATTTATTGAAAGCTATAGGTATGAATAATAGAACTTATGTTATCAAAATTAATATAATATCTGAAAGTAAAACCATAAACGTTTATAGAAAAATTAATCGATCTAAATTCTTCTTTCATTAGTGAAAATTGAATAATCTATCAAATTTCTTTTTTTATAACAAAAACCAATTAATAAAATTATGCAGAAAGCTAATCTTAATTATTTCACTATTAAATAAAATCCCTTAATATTTTATGCCGGTATTCCAATCATATCCATCAAATCCCAATTTTTATTCATTTCGCTAAGAACAATAATTGAAGAAAAACGGGCAATAGCGGTATGAATCCACACAATACATTACACTATTTTTTTCAATTCACAGCACTAATTGAACAATATATTTCAAAAACATGTTTTTGTTCCTAAACCATCAAAAAAGAAGGTAAGAGTTGTACAGATTTCAAGAAATTGTTGAAAAGTTTAATTTTGAACGTTTCGAAAACAGAAGTTTTACGAAAGTTTTCAAAGGTTTCCAGAGAATGAAAAAATTTTCTTCACATTCCTAGGACAATTTTAAATGATTTTTCTATATGAGAATGAATGGTAAAATAATATTAAGAATAATTTTTTAATACTTTAAAACATTTCAAAAATGGTCAAAAAATAATCTGAACGATTTGAAGGCAATTTTTCAGAATTTCAAAAAATTTCGGATAAACTAATATAATTTCAAAAGATATTTGAGAATTTTACAAGATTTTCAGAGATTAAAAATATTTTAAAACTTGAAAATATTTTCCAAACTTTATAAAATATTTTTTAATTTCTTCTAAACTTCTAAACGTCAAATTTTTTTCTCATATTCTGTAAAATCCTGTGAAATAAAAAAAGTCTTTAAACTTTACTAGATTCTTTTTCTTCTTATTCTTATTTTCGTTATTTTCGGCTCACTCCTACCTAGCCATTCATTCTACTCTTCGAGTTTTCTTACAATAGTGTAATAGACTCAATAGATTTTTAACCAAAGAGATAAATCTTCAACTAATAAAATTAATCTGTAGCTAAAAACCATCAATTTTTATGAAAGAATGGAATTGTTAAATTTCCAGTTAAAAAATTAATGTTTATTAAAAAAAAAAAAAAGAATTTTCAACAAAATCGTTGAATTTTCTACCAAAAAGACGAGATGAAATAATTTTTCCGAAAAAATAGAGTCCTGAAAAGATAATTACTGCAACAGAAAATTTTACGAAAACATAAAATTACCGAAAATATTTATTAACGAAAAAGACCAACAATTTTTGCACATCATTGAATTTTCTGATAAAATTGTTGAATTTTAAATCTAACTCCGAAAAATAAAAATTATCGAAAAAAATGAGTTTAATTTTAAACGAAAAAGATGAATTTTTGACTAAAATTATGATCCTTCAACTAAAAAAAAAATGAAATTTTAACAAATGAGTTTAAGGTTCAACAAAGTAGTTTAACTTTCAACAAAAAAGACGAATTTTAAACTAATAAAATGAATTTTTAATAAAGTAGTTCACTTTTCAATCAATTAGTTGAATTTTCAATTAAAAAGATGAATTTTCAAGCAATCAGTTTAATTTTCAACTAAAAAAGATAAGTTTACAACCAAAAATGGAATAACAAAATTTTCAGTTATGAAAATTAATTTTAAACTAGAAAAAAAACGAATTTTTGACAAAATAGTTAAATTTTCGAGAAAGGAGATGAATTTTCAACTGATAAAATGAATTTTTAGGAAAGTAGTTCAAACTTCCACCCAAAAAATTAATTTTTATCAAACGATTTTACCTTTCAAGCATGTAGTTGAATTTTTAACCAAAAAATTGATTTTTTAACCCACAAGATTATTTTTGTACAAAAAAAAGATGAATTGTCAGCAAAATACAGGAATTTTCAAACAATTACTTCAATTTTCAACTACAAAAGATGAATTTGCAACTAACAATGAAATTTTTCAACCAACAAATAAACGAATTTTCAACAAATCAGTATAGATCAACTTTCAATCAATTGGTAGAATTATAAAAAAACAATTTTCAAGAAAATAGTTAAATTTTCGACTGAAACAATGAATCTTCAACTGAAATAGTTGAATTTTCAACAATAAAAAATTTATTTTCACTAAAAAAGATAAATTTTCGACGAAAACTTAAATAATTAAATTTTAAGTTAAAAAAAATTAATATTCACCCAAACAAATGAATTTTCAATTTAAACTATGAAATATTCAATTGGAATAAGTTAAATTTTCAGTAAAAATTATTAAAATTCAGTAAAAAAAAATTACTTTCCACAACAATAAAAAACTAACTTTCAACAAAAAAAAAACAACTAATTTTCAAAAAAATACTTACATTTTCAAACGAAGTGATTAATTTTGAACTAAAACTTTAAATCTTTAATTGAAATAGTTGAATTTTAAAACAGAAAGATGAATTTTCAACTAAAATGATAAATTTTTAACTGGAATAGTGGAATTTTTGACAAAAGAGATACATTTTTAACCTAGAAGATTAATTTATACCAAAAAAGATGAATTTTGAATTAAAAAAGATAATTTTTCAACAAATGATTGAATAATTATACTTTTTAAAAAAATGAATGTTCATTCAGAGATAATTTTCTAACTAAAATTGTGGAATATTCAACTAGAATAATAGTTACATTTTCAGTTAAAATAGATAATAATTTTCAACAAAAAAAGAAACAAATTTTTAATACAAAAAGGAATAGTTAAATTTTCGATTTAGGAAATAAATTTTCTACAAAACAAAAAACAATTTTCAAGAAAATAGTTAAATTTTCAACTAGAACAATGAATCTTCAACTGAAATAGTTAAATTTTCAACAATAAAAAATTTATTTTCACTAAAAAGATAAATTGTCGACATAAACTTAAATAATTAAATTTTAAGTTAAAAAAATTAATGTTCATCCAAACAAATTAATTTTTAATTTAAACTATGGAATATTCAATTGGAATAAGTTAAATTTTCAGTTAAAAAAATGACTTTCCAAAACAACAAAAAAGTAAATTTCAACAAAAAAAAAACAACTAATTTTCAACAAAAAATACATTTTCAAACAAAGTGATTAACTTTGAACTAAAATTGTAAATCTTCAACTGAAAGATTTGAATTTTAAACCAGAAAAATGAGTTTTCAAATAAATTGATAAATCTTTAACTAGAATAGTGGAATTTTTGACCAAAGAGATGAATTTTCAACCAAGAAGATTAATTTCTATCAAAAAAGTTTAAATGAAAGTTTATTTTTCTGGCTGAAAATTCAACTATTGTCTTTTTTTGTTGAAAATTGATCTATCCTTTTTGAAAATTCATATATTCAGGGTTGAAATTTCAACTGCTTTTTTTAAATTAATTTTTTTGGTTGAATATTCATGATTTTAGTTTTAAAAAATCATTTCTGTGGTTGAAAATTGAACTATTTTGTTAAAAATTCACCATTTTGATAGAAAAGTAATCTTATGTGTTGAAACATAATATTTTTGGTTCAAAATTAATTTCAACTGAAAATTAAATTATTTCATATTTTGTGGAAAATTTATCTTTCTGACAGAAATTTCATCTTCTTGGTTGAAAATTCAACTATTTTGTTAAAAGTTTATTTTAATTGTTTCAAAATGCATTATTTTTAAATGACAATTTAATTGTTCTATTATTGGTTAAAAATTAGTTTGTTTGGTTGAATATTCATTTTTTTTTTTGTTGAAAATTTATTTTTCTAACTGAAAATTTAACTATTGTACTTTTGGTTGAAAAGTTATCTTTTTTAGTTCAAAATTCATGTATTTTGGGTTCAAAATCCCTTTTTTTTTTTAAATTAATTTTTTCGGTTGAAAATTCGTTTTTTTTTTTATGAAAATTTATTTTTCTAGCTGAAAATTTAACTGTTGTGTTTTTTTGTTAAAAATTTCTCTTTTCATCTTTTAAAAATTCATCTATTCAGGGTTGAAATTTCAATTACTTTTCAAAAAATTAATTTTGTTGGTTGAATATTCATCATTTTAGTTTAAAAAATCATTTCTTTGGTTGAAAGTTAAACTGTTTTGTTAAAAATTGAACTATTTTGCAAAAATTCGTGTTTTTAGTTGAAAATTAATTTTTAAGCTGAAAATGTAACTATTACATTTTTGTTTGAAAATTTGTCTTTTTTTAGTTGAATATTAATTTTTTAAACTGAAAATGTAACTATATTTTTGTTTCAAAATTGATCTTTTTTAATTGAAAATTCAAGTATTTTGTTGAAAAGTTGTCTTTTTTGGTAGAAAATTAAACTATTTTGTTAAAAATTCATTTTTTGGTTGAATATTCATCATTTTAGTTAAAATTGTATTTGTTTGGATGAAAATTATCTTTTTTAGTTGGAAATTCATTAATTTTTGTTGAAAATTCAACCGCTTTGTTAAAAGTTAATTATCTTTGTTGAATATTCATAATTTTAGTTTAAAAAATCATTTGTTTGGCTCTAAATTTAACTATTTTGATGAAAATTTCTTTCTTTAATTGAAAATTAATTTCTAAACTGAAAATTTAAATTCCGTTTTTTGTTTGAAATTTATTTTGTTATTTGAAAATTAATTTATTTTGTTGAAAATTCTGCATTTTTTTGTCGAAGAATCATCAGTTTGATTGCAAATTTAACTATTTTGTTGAAAATTCCTTTTTTCTTTGTTAAATATTAATTTTTTTAACTAAAAATTAAAGTCTTCCATTTTTGGATTAAAAATAGTTTTTTTTTTACATAAAAGATAAATTTAGAACGTTCAGGGAAAATAAAAAATTGGTTAGGAAAGTGAGGGAATTTCGAAATTGGGGGTTTTTAGCAACCCTGATAAATATAAAATATTAAAGATTCTGTTTTTAATACATATTATTGATTGAAATATAAAACATTGATCAAAAACTGTATCGAGTTTGCAATTAAAATTTTATTCTCTTGGTCGACTGGGTAAAAGTTGCATTACATGATAACCTGGCGAAGGTAATTAATCCATCGACAGCACGAGTAATAATGCTAAATTAAAAAGCAAGTCTCAGGGAGATGGAATTTTAATTTAATTTTCATCTTTTCATAGATTTGCGACAAAGACATAAATTAATCAACTTAATTTTCGTCTTTTCATAAATTCGCGACGAATTTATAAGTTAATAACAATATAAATTCAGGCTGATATTAAGACATTTTTTTAAAGCCTTCCTCCTTAATTTTTCCATTTTTTATTTTTTCCATATTTATTGCAATTGCAAATAATTTCATATTTGAACCTTCGATTTTAGTATTATAAATTAGTCAATTTTTTAAGTCCACAGCGTTTCAAAATTTTATTACTTCACATTGAAAATATTTAAAAATTATCATTTGAAAATTGTGTTTATTTTTAGGGCTGCAGTATAATTTCTAAAATCTAAAATAATAGTGAATTATATAAAAATTATATAATAATTTATAATTTGAGCCTTTTATTTGAATATATTTAATAAATTAGGTAATTTTTTAAGTTAAAAGTCGAGCGCGAAGCGCGAGAACCAACAGTCGCGCGCCCTAGGCGCGCTCAAACTTGCGGGCGAAGCGAGCCGCGCGCGTAGTGTGCGATGAGTATGTGCCAGCGCAGCGGGCATATATGTATTTTTTTTGTTTTAGCTAGTGATTTTATTAATTTAATTTCTATTCTACTTTTTTTAAGTTGTACAGGGTAAATTTGACATAACTGCCACTGCAAATAAAATCTCACATGTACGGGCCTAAGCAAATCCAATTGAGACCAAGAGCGAAATTTACATCTCGATCAGGAGCGCTCACCAAAGATTGTATATTTTGACTATTTATTCCTCATATACATCTTTTACCATGTTTACAATCGCCACCAGTCAAATTTGGAGATCGACGTTAACACCACGGAAGCCAGTGAGAAGCCGTCACATCGGAGGTCGAGCAGGTGTCCTAAACGCAACCTGAGTGTAAAGGACCGATCACCAACCTATGGTCCTACCATCCCACGTATCCATTGTTACCGATTCAATCCAAATTGGTGGGCATCACTCTATTGCTCGCGGCGCCATACCACTAGAGCGTAACGTAACGATATCCACGCCGACGACAAGAACACATGGCGACTAGGGCTGGATTCTCTTACGTCGAAGGATCGACAAGGGTACTAACGCGCCTTGGTAAAAGTACCCATGATTAACTTTCAGTTCAACAAACTTTCGTCTCCATGGTTATCGACTTTAATCAGAGTCAGCCGTGGCAGGGAGTACCTGGTCCAATCAGGTGCTCACAAGATGCTTTCGCGGTAGTTGCGCTGCGACTTCATGATTGTGAACGCGCCTTCATGCGCGTTCACAATTTCAAAATAGAATAAGAAAGGATGAGACTTCTAGATTCTGAAGATGACCTTTTTGTTATTGCGGAGAGCGATGCAATGACGGACTCAGGTTTCCGGGACTAACGGATCTTGCCTCTTTTCTATCCATTTCCTCGCTTGACCTAGTTAAGAGTGCCAGAAAAACGTACCAGAACGTAAGCAGGAGACTCGTGGTACCAATATTTACAATAAATCAACCTCAGCAAGGAGCGCACCATCTGCGTATCGCAGAACAAGTGCAACAGGCGATTTCGCGTTCAATTTAACTACCGATAGATGTGCCCAGAGACAAGCTACATAATATTTTCCTTATTCTCCTCTTTTCTTAAATTTTCGTTGATAATTAAATCCTATTTGATTAAAAAGTGATCGTTTTTAGTTAAAAATTCAACTATTAAATTTTGCATTGCAAATTCAACTCATTAGTTGAAAGTTGAACCACTTTGTTAAAAACTCGTTTTATTGGTCTAGGATTCAACTATTTTGTAAAAAAAAATTTTCTAGGCTGAAAATTAATTTTTTTAATAAGAATCTAACTGTTCTATTTTTGATTGAAAATTGATCCATTATATATTTACTTTTTGGTTGAAGAATTAACTGTTTTGTTGAAAATTTGTCCTACTATTGGCTAAAGAATTCAACTGTTTTGTTAGAATATCAGAATTGTTAGTTTTGTTAGTTGAAAATTAACTTTTTAGTTAAAAATAAATATTTTCCGGTAGAAAATTTATCTTCTTTGGTCGATATTTTATATTTTTTTGGGGTAAAGTGTAACTTTTTGGTCAAAAAATATTTTTTTCTCGTTGATGATGCATCATTATAGTTAAAAGTTGAACTTTTTTGTTGAAAATTTTATTTTTTTGTAACAAATTCAACTCTTTTGTTAATTTTTTTTCTCAAACCTTTTTTTCATACAAATTTTTTCCAAAAGATATTTTCAAACTTCTTTAACAATTTTTTCATTGCATTTTCTTCACCATTTTTTCATACCATTTTTTTAAACATTTGAAAGAAATTGAAAAAAAGGCTTCGTAAGATTCTGTTAGGACTTGAATTCACTTCTTAATAGGTTAAGAAAACCTTCCTTGTAGACGCTCATCGCCTACTTTGACCAATTTTTTGTTAAAGAATTCTCCTTTCAAATACAAAATTTGTTCCTCTTGATTGAAAATGCATCTTTTCGTTTGAAAATTCAACTTTTTTCGAGAAAATTTACTATTCTGACATGAAAATTCAACCATCTGTTTACAAATCCAACTTTTTATGGTTCAAGTTGAATTTTTTTATTTGAAAATTCATCTTTTTGGTTTAAAATACAACTATTTGGTTAAAAAGTAGTCCAGCTCAGTAAGGGTTAGAGGAAGGTGCGTTGCCAATAATTGGCTCTGTCTGAGGTTCGATTTAAGTCAGCTATTTTAAGCACCAAATTTTACATTTTTGATCGGCTTCCTTCTTAACAAATATCATTAGATTTAAATGGTTGGAAATTTTTAAATAATTTTAGGTTGGGTTAGCGCTTTATACAAGAAATTTGTATTTTTAAATAAAAATCATTATAATTCGAACAAGATAAAAAAATTTTAAATATTTTTTGACTATGTTAGTGTTTTTATTCGCAAGATGGTATTTTTAATTTGAAAGAAATTATATTTTGAAAAAGATTCATAACTTCCTGCAATTTAAGGTTATTTTAAGCTTTTTAATTAGAAATCGGTGATTTCAAACAAAAAAAGTTTGAAATTTTTTTTTTAAATACGTAATCTTTAAAAATTGAACATTTTTGTTCGCAAATGCAGCGGATTGATTATCTATAAATTGTACGAATGTATAAACTCTGAAATTCAGACATAAATTTTCATCAATTATCAGAAATATTGTCCTTGCTTTTTTATTATTTTAGATGATAAATAATTCATGAAATATAAAAATTTTGTAATAATATATATATGCATTTTATCTTTTGATTTTAGAATTGCATAATATAAAAAATCGCGCGCGTATTTATTTTCTAGGTAAATTATAAACCGTATCAATTTTTAAATTTAATAAAGACAAGTGACTTATTTTAATTACAGATTTACGAAAAAGAAAGAGATTTTTAAAATTATTTTTCTCTCTAATGTTTATTTATTATTTGTTCATAACTAAAAAGGAAAAAGCAAAGTTAAAAATTTCAGAAAAATTCACAACTTTCTAACACTTATGTAAGAGAAGATAGTTATTAACTATAATAACTGGTTTAAACAACTATTTTTATTAACTTGTATTAATTATTACCTCACTAAGTGAAAAGTGGACAAGAAGTTAAAAATTAATGAAAAAACCGCAATTATCTGGGATTGATGTGGATGAAGATAGTTATTAACAATAATAATTTGTTTGAGCGATTATTTTTGCTTAACTTAATAATCATGAGGTCATTCTAATTAAAAAATAGACAAATAGTTAAAAATTTCTGAAAAGAACCGCAACTTTGTACCATTAATCCATATAACCAATAATTCAAATTTATTATTCTTTAAACAAACTCGATGAAAGAATTTATTATCTGGCTATTTTCCATCACTTGAACTTTATTTTTTAACTTGATCAACTCTTCATAATTAATTTTGTAACTTTTCTATAAACTTGGATAATGATCAGCTATTGTTGAAAATAGCCATAAAATGCATTTGTTTATTAATTTTGAATTAATAATCATTCTTTGTTATTAATTAATAGCAAGAAATTGTTGATGAATAATGTTAATTCCTAAGTCAAAAGTGGAATTTTTTAGTTCATAAATACATGAAATATTACAAATTTGTTGAAAAAATTGTTCTTAAAAATAATAACTGTGGACTGTAATTTGCTCCCACTCGTTTTTTAGTCCGCTTTTGCTGCCAGCCTCTCAATTAAGTGCTCAAATTATTATTTTATGTTTTTTTGTACAAATTTAGCTGAAAGTAATTCTAGGGATTTTATAGTATTTCTACCACCGCTGGAAGAGTAAAAACTCATTATTTAAGCCAAAAGCGATCAATCTTACTTAAAAGATTAACGTCTCTCAAGGGAGCATTAAAGAAAGTTTCATTTCATCAGTTCAAAATAAAAGTCTCTTGTAGATAATAAATATGTTAAGGTTCACCACTCATTATTCATTGCCAGCAGTAAATGTAAGCGCGCGAAGAGCGCGTTTATCTCTCTGAAATTTTATTTCCTAATATTAATAATAAAAACGATTTAAAAATTGATTATTACCCAAAATTTTTAATATTATGCTTAACATTTTTCTGAAACAATAATTAATAATTGGTACAGATCTGATATATCCTAACCTGAAAATGCGGTTTTTTGGTATATTTGAGCTTATGTTACATCGCTAAAAAATGTTGTTTCTAAAATCGGGTCATGCCACCTAAAAGTACAACTCTAAAACTTTAAAAAGATTTTTTAAAATTGAACATATCATTTTCCTTCGCAGAGATATCCTTCAATAAAGTTTAGCCAATAAGGAGGCTTTCCCCTTCCATACGCAACGCTTTCGCAGTTGACAAAGTCGCGGTCCGTTAACATCATTGTACAAACCTGCGTGACAGTGATGTTGGCGGACCGCGACTTTGTCAACTGCGTAAGCGTTGCGTATGGAAGGGGAAAGCCTCCTCATTGGCTAAACTTCATTGAAGGATATCTCTGCGAAGAAAAATGATCAGTGAACTTTTCCACCTAAAAAGACGAATTTTTTACAAAACATTTAAATTTTTGAAAAAGACGGATTTTTTTACGAAACACTGGAATCTTCAACCCGAAAATATGAATTTTCAACAAAAAAGTTAATTTTCAAATAAACAGTTCAATTTTTAACCCAAAAGGAGGAATTTTTTACAAAATACTTGAATTTTCGAACAAAAAGACGAATTTTTTATAAAATACTTGAATTTCCGAACAAAAAGACGATTTATTTATAAAACACTCAATCTTCAACCCGAAAATATGAATTTTCAAGAAAAAAGGTAATTTTCAATAAAACAGTTAAATTTGCAACCCAAAAAGACGAATTTTTAACAATCACTTGAATTTTCGAACAAAAAGACGAATTTTTTACAAAAAATTTGAATTTTTGATGAAAAAGATCATTTTTTCATAAAACAGTGGAATCTTCAGACAAAAGAAATTGAAGTTGCAACAGATAAGTTTATTTTTACTAAAACAGTGGAATTTTTATCCCAAAAAGGGGAAATTTTTACAAAACACTTGAATTTTCGAACAAAAAGACGATTTTTTTTATAAAACAGCTGAATATTCAACCCGACAATGAGTTTTAAAAAAACGTTCATTTTTAATTAAACAGTTAAATTTTCTTCTTGATAAAATGAATTTTCAGAAAAAATTTATTTTTAATGAAATAGTTAAATTTTCAACCTAAATAGACGAGTTTTTTACAAAACACTTGAATATTCAACCGGAAAATATGAATTTTCAACAAAAACATGATTTTTTAAAGAAAAATTTAAATTTTCAACCCATAAAGGTAAGTTTTTTTACAAAACACATGAGTTTTCGACCAAAAAGACGATTTTTTTCATAAAACAGCTGAATTTTCAGCCCAAAAATATGAATTAAAAAAAACGTTCATTTTCAATTAAACCGTTAAATTTTCAACTCAATAAAGTGAACTTAGAAAAAAATTCATTTTCAATCAAATAGTTAAATTTTCAACCTGCAAAGGCAAGTTTTTTACAAAGAAAATTGCGTTTTCAACAACAAAAAAATAAATTTTCAACAAAAAAGTTCATTTTCAAAGAAACAGTTAAATTTTTAACCCAAGAGAATGAATTTTTTACAAAACATTTGAATTTTCGAACAAAAAGACGAATTTTTTTCAAAACACTTGAATTTTCCATTAAAAAGATAATTTTTTTATAAAGCAGTGGAAATTTCAACTAAAAAACTTGAACTTGCAACAAAAATTGTTATTTTAATTAAACAGTGGAATTTTTAGCCCGTAAAAATGAATTTTAAATGAAAAAGTTAATTTTCAATAAAACAGTCCAATTTTCATTCCAAAAAGACGAATTTTTTACAAAACACTTGAATTTTCGATAAAAAAGATAATTTTTTAAATAAAACAGTGGCATTTTTAATCCAAAAGACGGATTTTTTTACAAAACACTTCAATCTTTCATCAAAAAGACTAATTATTTATAACACTCTTGAATCTTCAACCCGAAAATATCAATTATCAGCCCGAAAAAAATGAATTTACCAACAAAAGTTAATTTTCAATAAAACGGTTTAATTTTCAACCCAAAAAGACGAATTTTTCCAAAAACTCTTGAATTTTCGAAGAAATACGAATTATTTATAAAACACTTGAATCTTCGACCCAAAGCTATAAATTTTTAACAAAAACAAGTTAATTTTCAATCAAATAGTTAAATTTTCAACCCAAAAATATGATTTTTTTCACAAAACACTTGAATTTTCTAACAAAAAGACGAATTATTTATAAAATACTTGAATCTTCGACCCGAAAATATGAATCTTTAACAAAAATCTTCAACCCGAAAATATGAATTTTTAAGAAAAAGATTAATTTTTTACCAAACTTCACCCCCACATTGTCTGCGTGCCCTGAATAAAACTAAAATGTAGGAATCGTTTAAGCCAACCTAACATTATTAATTTTCTTTTGCAAAAGATAAAATTACAATTATCAGTCTTTATAAAAAGTAGGACTTGTATTTCTCAAAAATTAAAACTTGTTGCCTCATGGACGATTTGAATATTATTCCTTTATTTGTAGCTGGATATTGTTACTATAACTTTTGGCTGAAGCTAGACGTCAAACGACTCTAAAAAAACATAGTATACATACGAAAAAAGCTTCGCTCGCAAGTTTGAGCGCGCAACACGGCTCCGACCCAGGTTGCTGATCAATCTCTCTAGCGATCACCCCAAGTGAAGAGCTTCACAAGGTTGTTCTGGTACTCTACAAAATTCAGACAAGTTACAGAAAGACCCGCTGAACATGAAAAATGGCGAATCAGAGATTCGAAACACTACTTTTACAGAACTGACCCAATCAAATCTACTCTATTACTAGACTCAAACCCTTGGAAATGAGTCGTACCCAAAAAATTTAGAGATCAAGTTTTACGGGAAAATCACGACGAAATCCAGGCAGGACATTTAGGCTCACAGAAAACTTATGCGAAAATTTCCGAAATTATTTCTGGCCAAGCGCACATTCGGACGTGATCAATTACTTAAAAAGTGCCAGATCTGTCAGGAGTAAAACCACAAGCTAACCCGACAGAACGGCACAATAGAACGATAAACCAGATAATTAAAACGTACATAGACAACGACCACTTCACCTAGGAAGAACACATTGACGATTTACAGTTCGCGATAAACACTAGTAAAAATTTATCGACCAAATTCACCCCAGCGTTCTTAAACTTAGGTCGTGATTTGGAACCACTCTAATCCCTCCGCAGAAACTTAGAAACCGATAGCGATATAGAATTTCAAAATGTACACTCTAAGAAAAAGTCTATTAACAGTAAAATTGCGTTCCTTTCAGAATGCCTCCATTGAAATTAAGACGATTTCTTTTGTCCATCAATAGAATCGTTTCACGGTTCAAAGACTTATCCGTTAAATGAAAAAAGGAAGTAGTTTTACTGATGAACGATTTCTTTTGACTTTGAAAGGAATTCCTTTAAATATTAAAGGATTTCATTTGTTGGCTAGCGGAGCAAGTGCGCCTGCGCATGAGTGAATATCGTTTTGCACGATTTATTTACTAATTGATAAAGTGAGTTAAAAAACATGCGAAATGATGTTGAAAATGGATTTCTTCCAAAAATCAGGAATCCCAGGTTGTGACTCGAAAACTTTGATAGCATTTGAAAGGACAATCCTTTAACTGTGAAAGGATTTCATCTCATGCCAATTTTGAATGGAAAATCCTTTAATAGTGAAAGGAATCGTTTGACAATCAATAATCTGTTTTTAGAGTGTAGATAAATGGATAGATAAACTAAAATGGTGAAATATAACGAAAGAAAAAGTACAGAAAAATTTAGATAAAGCAAACGATAGACAGGATAATAATTATAACTTAAGGAGAAGACCCTTAGAATACAAAATAGGCGACAGGGTGCTTAATGCAGTAACAAAATTGTCAAATAAGGCAGATAAAAAAGCAGGTAAGCTCCACGATAAGTACGAAGGTCCTTACATTATTAAATAGAAAATCTCACCAACCATCTACGAATTGAAAACCCCTAAGGGAAAAAGCATAGGCGAATGGAACATGAACAATTTTAAATTAGAGAGAGCCAGTACAGATGCTGATAAATAACAGCATGAAAACTAATAACTTTAGGCTAGAAATTTAGATGTAAGTAATGGAAGAATGGCAGGGGATTAATGGCATCAAGATAACAAACCAACTCATAACTCAATACTTAAAATTAAAATTAAATTAAATTTAAAAATTTTAAATTAAATTAAATTATATTAAATTAAAATTAAAGTACCGAACTGACTCACTAGATCTTAATAACAAATTACACAGTGCGGAATTTTAACTTGCAGACAATGGATTCCACGAGTAAGTGCTCGTTCTGCCAAAACTCCATCTTCGAGGAAACAATAACAGAACACCTCCAAAACTGCCAATCCATAAAATGGCTCCGCTAAAGAATAGCCGGGATACCAGAGAATAAAATCAGGTACCACCCACACCGCCAAATCAGGAAAATTCTTAGGAATACCACCACCATTGAGACCCATTCAACGAAAGAAGGGGGAGCTGTGGGTGGAGAGGAGCTGCAAGAAGGAGCTGTCGGGGGCGAAATAAGTCAATGTTCGAACCAGAAGAAAATTACGGCGAAGGCTACAGAACGCCAGAAAAACGAAAACCAAAACGAGAGAAAAGCTGAGGAACAAGAAGTCATTGAAGAAGAATGGCGGGCCGAAAGAGAAATCAAGAAGTTCGGGCCTTCATCCTGGAACAACGAAAGAAAATTAAAATAAAAAAAGATTAAAAAACGCAAACTCAAGCACTGTACATTAAACCAAATAAAGAGACAGCACACCTTAATACTCACTTTGGACACATATTGGCAGACCTTTTTTTAGTCTATGTTTTCTTAAGTTTTGTTTCCTATTAATATTAAAAACAAAAATGGAAAGGAACAATGTATTGCTATTGCCCCAGAACACACAATGTTACAGAAATATTGCTGGTTAGTGTCGCCACAGAGGTATCCAGAAGAATTTCGTAGTGCGAGAGATAGAGGCAGAAGTGTGATGCAAAAAATAAAATGTCTATGATAAGTCTATGAGAGGTTGAATCGAAAGCTTTGCGGTAGTCAACCCAGGCCATTGACAGGACACGTTGATGGGCTGTAGCGTCTTAACAGACAAACCTGTCAATTAGCAGGTTCTCTCGACAGCCTACTACACCTTTTTCCGAGCCACGTTGTTCATACATCTCACGCCACACAGGATCAATTCGCCTAACAATTCTGTTGTTTAGGACAGCTGTAAAGATCTTATACAGTGTGTTCAAACAAGTTATCGGTCTGTAATTCTCTAAGTGACACAAGTTGCCTTTTTTCGGTAGAATTATAGTGTGTCCTAACACCAGCCACTGCGGAATGGGCGCCTCCGACTTTAAATATGAGGTGAATATGCAAACTAAATGTTGGTGTGCAGAAGTAAACTTTTTTTATCAGAAGTTCTTGAAACAATCTCGTCCAACACCGGAAAAGTTTTTCGTGCCTCTGAGTGCTTTTTTTCACCTCTTCGGCAGTGATTTATGGACATTCCTCCTCCGAATATATGAGGTTGTCGCGAAATTCCTTGAAGCGGATGATATTTCAGTATCTTCTTTGAACTTTAGTGTTTTCGGGATCTTGTATACCTCTCTTCAGAAAGTCTCTACCTCGTTGGGCTTGGGTGGATTTTTGACAGAAACAGGGTGATAACTGAAGAGGCGAGATGGGTCAGCAAGAAACTTTTGATTCCCCCTGATCCATCTCTCCCTTTTCTGTATTCTCCTCCTTGCGTCTACCAGATGTTATGTAGTCAATCACACATTGAACACGGGACGCATTCTGTATAGCCCGTATAATCTTGTTGTTCATTTGATGCAAGCGTCTTTCGGTCTTTTCATGCATCGTCGGTTTGAGCCTTCTATTTGAATCAGGCTGAGCTCTCACAGCATCACAGAAACTGAGCAATCGATGGTCCAGAGGTTTGACTCTTGCGAGATTTCTCGACGAAGGGAGGCATCCATTTCAGCCAGATCTTAGGGCAACGGGATAATGCTGGCATCGTAGCAATCTAGCCTGCAATATTCTAAGGTACCCAAAGGATTTTTAATCAGTCATCGCCTCAATCAGAGCGCGGTCGTCTAGCATCAGTGAAGTATTTACTTCTCCACGGGAAAAATGCAGCCTTCTGCCGTTAAGTTTTGACTCTGAGCTTGCATAAACCTTAAGGTCGTCCATATATAGGAGGTGAGTGAGTTGAGACTTAGCCACTCCCACCTCAATTTTGAACCCAAAGGACCTGTTTTTGAGTGTCCAACTTAGCGGGTTCCATGCTAAACGAAACGACAGTGCGCTACATGAATCACCTTGAAAGATTCCTTGTTTCATGAGCAAGGATCGGGTATCTCTCATCACCCCACAACTTAAACTTTTGATCCTTGTGCACTATGTATGCATAACATGATTCAGAAATTGGATGACGCGAGGTCAGATCTTATATGTCCTAAGGACTTCAAGTGAATAATCGCAGGGTATTCAGGGAAACACCTATTGTTAATCAATGTAGGCTATGTGCAAATCACGTTGGTGATGTTTCGCATGCAGCACAACCAAACTGTCAATCGTGACATCATTCTTTCAACCACGCGAGCCTCTACAGCAATCTTTTTGTTCTTCGGAGGGGACGTTGTTCTCACGAGGACTACAAGTATCTACCTTCTTGGGTATCATATACGTTACGTCCTCCGACATAAGAGAGAGCAAGTGATCTGGCTTCTGAAAGATGTTTTGAAGATCTTCAGTAATGGCGGGGTGCAGAGCGTCAAGGTATTTGTACCAGAAGCTGCGCATCTCATCCACACGCGGTGCCTTCCAATTCTCAGATCTCTTCAGGATACGAGTTACGTTGGAGACTGTAAAAAATGTCCTATTGTCATTTCTCCTAGCGAACGCTCCCTTAAATCGTCGCAGTCGCGCTGAGAATACCATGAGCCTCTTTTTAAGATAGTCAACCACTTTTTTCAGGTTCGTAGATGTTCTTGAACTGATGTTATGTGGGCGAAAGATCTCTTCCACAATGCAAATCAATCTCTGAGACCGATTGTCCTTTCGAAATCGGTAGAACCGTTCCAGTTTCGCTCTTATTTTACTAATCTCGCCTTTAAGTCGAAGCTTCTCGGGAGGGTCTGCAATCTTTCTTGGGGCGTAGTTGTAAGTAGCCCGCACTGGGAGGAGAAGGTCGTCCAACTTTGATTTCAACAGTTTTTAAAAATAATTAGATAAATTTTTATCTTTTTCAATTATGATATCATTCAGTTTATAATGCGTAATTAGAAAATATTTCACTTAACAAATTTTCCATTTTAGATTTTAATTTTTAAGCGTACACACAATTAAAAATTAGAAGCTTTTGAAATCGAAGATTTTGAATAACAAATATTTTTAGTTGATCACCTGTGAATGTAAATTAATTAATGATTTTAAAAATTGAACTGTACTTTCAGGATTAAAAAGTGAATAATAATTGATTTTACAAGACGAGTCGGAATTAGATCACAATTTTAGAATTTCCAGATTTTAACGTTAAAAATTAAGCTGTTTCAATTGGATTTTCCATTTTTAAATCATTCCATTTGAAAATTTTGAATTAAGAAAAAGAACAATTACTTAATATTTAGAAATATCTGATTGTTCATTTTAAATCAGTAATTATAAATCAAATATTAAAAACTATAAAGAAAAAAACCTAAACTTTGAACGTGTGTTGTTGAAAAGTCGTCTTTTTGGGTACAAAATTTAACTATTTAATCGAATATTAACTTTTTTTGTTGATAATTCACATTTTCAGTTTAAAAAATCGACTGTTTTGTAGAAAATTCGCCTTTTGGCATGAAAATTCCACATTTTTTATCAAAGTTTTTTCTTTATTTACTGAAAAATCTTCCTTTGTTGGAAATTCATCTGTTTTTGTTTAAAATTCATCTTTTTGGGTCGAAAATTTAACTATTTGATCGAATATGAACTTTTTTTGTTGATAATTAATATTTTCGGTTTAAAAAATCAATCATTTTGTAGAAAATTCGTCTTTTTCGCATGATAATTCCACAATTTTAATTGTTCTATTCAAAAAAAAATTAATTTGTAAGTAAAATTGTTACATTTTTATGTATAAATAACAATTGAACACCTATTGTTCTTAGAAAAAATTCGAGTAAGTTGAAGAGTGTTTTAGAAATTTTGAAAAAAATCAAAATTATATAAAAATTTGAAATTACATAAAAATTTGAAATTATTTCAAATAATTTAAACGAAGTGTCTACATATGCCTGCAAAATACGGCATTCGTACCGAAATTTCGGTGCGAATAACCCACGGCCTAAATTAAAACAAAATATAGATTTTTTCAAATTTTGAACAAAAAATTTAGAAGTTTTCTAAGAATTGTGAAAGGCTTCAAAAAAATAAAAAACATTTCCTTAAGATTCCTGGGAAAAATAAAGATGATTTTTTATTTTGAAAAATTAAATTCAAGAGAATATTTAAAAAGATTAGAAAGACTTACAAAATTGTAAAAAATGAATGTGGAAGATTTTAAGAAAATTTTTTCAATTTGGCAGGATTTAAAAAAAATTTTAGGAAAAACTTTAATCATTTTAAAAGACGTTTAGAAGTTCTGAAAAAATTTCAAAAATAATTTAATATGTGAAAAAATGTAAAACAACATGTAGATTTTTCAAGATTTTGAAATAAAATTTCGAACCATTTTAAGGATTTTTAAATTATTTTAAATAAAAAAAAAAAATTAATTTAAGAAGTGTTCAGTTTATAAAACAATGTAACTTTTCCATTTTTAATGTTTCTAGCTTAAAATTGCTTAAAATGATATAATTTCGAAAATTTTTAAATTTAATGATTGATTCTTTAATTTAGAGCATTGAAAATGATAACGTGGATTTATATTTTTGGAACTGAATTTGAATCTTTGAACTCTGAAATTTATCAAAGTTAAAAAATTTTAATTTGGCAGTTTAACTGCAATTAATTTAAAGTTGCTCAATTAAAAAGTGTTAGTAGCTTCCATTTTATATGTGTAAATTATTGAGCATTTGAATACAAAATTTTTGAATTGAAAAACTTTCAAATTTCAAATTTAAAAGTTTAAAATTCAAGAGTTCTACTTTGAGTGATTTAATTATCAGCTCAGTTTTTATTACTTAAAATACATCAATTTCAAGCTTTAGATTTCGAATTTATTTATTTCATTGGCCGTGAAAAATGTTTGTGAACCGGGAAATGACCGGGAATTTTTTTGAATCCATCTGCGTTAAAATATCGAAGATCATTTTATATTTCAGATTTTAAACATTAATAAATAATAATAAATATAAATAATTATTATTATTTATTAAATAATAATAAATAAATAATAAATATAAAATTTACCCACTTCCGGTTATTTCGAGGTCTAATATTATAGTCTAATATTATATTTTCTGATTTAGGATTCATATATTTAGTGTTTTAAAAGTGTTCAGTGATCTAATTAGTTTTTTTGAAAGTGTTGAATGATCTCATTGATTATCTTCAACCTCTCTCACACACACACACACACACACACACACTTGTTCGCTACACGTCCCAAATTGCGTTATCGTCAAAAATAGAAATAAGGATATAGATATAAGATTTTCTGCAAATAGGTGTAAATAACTTTAAATAGTAAGGATAAGATTTTATAAAATATGTAGACGGAAGAATTGTAAGAAATGGAAGTCATGTAAATGCTTAGAGGACACATTAACAATAAAGAAGAACTAAATAGTAGACTTGTCGACCAAAATAATAGTGTTTTCAACCCAAAAGATAAATTTTCTAATTAAAAATATGAATTTTCAAAAAAAAAGTTAATTTTCAGCCAAATAGTTGAATTTTAAAACGAAAGAAATTCAACTAAAAAAGACGAATGTCCAAGAAAATAGTTGAATGTTCAACAAAGAAAGATTTTCAAGTCCAGAGAGGAAAAAAATTTTAATCAAACTGTTAAATTTTCAAGCCAACAGAACGAATTTTCTACAAAATTGTTGAATTTTCTTTCTACGAATAGGAATTTTCAATAGAAAAGTTTATTTTCAATCAAATAGTCAAATTTTCAACTAAAAACGATCAATTCTCAACAAAAATGGAATAGTTAAATTTTCAAATAAAAAAAAGGGTTTTCATTGAAACAAAAACAAGTTTTTAACAAGATAGTTAAATTTTCAACCAAATAATCAAATTCAAACAAAAAATACGTATTTCCAGCAAAAGAGTCGAACGTTAAATTTTCAATTCTAAAATATGAATTTGAAACCATTTAGTAGACTTTTCTACCAAAATAATAGATTTTTCAAACCCAAAAGAAAAAATTTTCTTCAAAATAGTCGAATTTTCTACATAAAAGTATGAATTTTCAATAAAAAAGGTTCATTTTCAACCAGACAGTTAAATTTTCAATTAAAAACGATGAATTCTCTAAAAAAATTGAATAGTTAAATTTTTAGACCAAAATTGAAACCGCTTGAAATCTGTGGATTCGTAAAGAATTCTTGAAAATCAAAGTAAATTCTATTTATTTTCCAGAGTTCTATGTTAAAAAGTATGATTCATTTGAAAGCCTTTAAATATAATTTGAATGATATTTATTTGAATTCTAAAAAAAAGTTTAAATCCCTAGAAATCGTTCAAATATTTTTAAATTCCTCAAAATATTTGGAATTGTTAGGAATCCCTTGATATCTTTGGAAAACGCAAAAATCGATTTAAAAAAGAATAAATCATTTTAAAGTCTTTGAATATACTTCAGTTTTAACTTATTCATTGAAATTCTAGAAATATTTGAAATCCCTTGAAGTCCTTCGAGAATTCATAATGAAATTCTTAATTTATTTAAAATTAGTAGAAATATTTTAAATCTTCAAAATTCCGTGAAATGTTTGTGAAATCTGACAAAATTTCTTCAAATCTATGGAAGTTTTCTGGAACTCAAATGAAATTGAACCTATTCATTGAAGTTCTCTGAAAAAAACGTTTAAATCCCGATAAATCTTTGAACTCCTTCAATCTTGTGAAATTCCTTTAAATTCCTTGAAATCTTCGAAATCGCTAGAAATCCCTCCAAATTTAATTTAATTTATTTTCCAATGTTCACAAGAAATATCTTAAAATCTTTGGAAATGCTACAAAATTCTTCGAAATCCCTTGAAATTTCTAAAATCTCTTCAAATTCTATGGAATTCCTTAGAAAAAATAATATTTGGATGTTGATGGTAAAATTGGCTTTAGGGTCCCAAAAAATTGAAATCAATTTATCATTGAGTCAGACGTTTCGGCCTCGATTATGGGCCCTCATCAGTGATTCATTTCTGAAATAATAGTACAAAAAAATTTATTTGTTGATTCGTGGATATAATTTTATAACCAAAAATTATTTATGGTAAAAAATTTAATTGTTTTGAGATGTAAATGAAGACAAAAAAATTATTTGCGTTGATCAAAGAATTAATTGTTATAGAGATGTAAATGAAGACAACATTTTTTTTAACACAAAACCTAAAGTGATTTGGACATGGTTAAATCATAAAAATGCTACAAATTTGAATAAATTTACAGAAGTTATCAAAATTTTCGGGTCTCATCAATCGGAGGAGGAACTCACCTTACAAATTCATAAGAAGGAGGTTGAAGATAATGAATGAGATCATTCAACACTTTCAAAAAAACTAATTAGATCACTGAACACTTTTAAAACACTAACAAAACAGTTGAATCTTTAACCTACAAAGATGCATTTTCAACTCAAGATGAAATACTTAAATTTTCAGTTAAGAAAAATTAATTTTCAATAAAAATAAACAAAAGAATTGTCAATAAAATAGTTATTATTGATATTTCATCAAATACATTTCAATTTTAAATAAACAACAGTTGAATTCAAAAGAAACAGATAAATTTTCAGCAAAATAGTAGAATTTTCTACCAAAAGAATAGAATTTTTCAATGCAAAAGGAACTTTTTCGAAAAAGCAGTTAAATTTGCAAGTAAAAAAAAGGTAAGTTACCATATTTACCGGTAAAATGACCATAAATGACCACAATTTTTCATAAATTTCTGGAAATTTATGAAAATTAAAAAAATGAATATTGTGTAATTTATGGTAGGTTACCATATTTACCGCTAAAATTACCATTAATGACCGAAAATTTCTATAAATTTCCGGAAATTTATGGAAATATTTAAAAATGAATTTCGGGTCATTTATGGCAAGTTACCATATTTACTGCTAAAATCACCGTAAATGACCGAAATTTTTCATAAATTTCCGAAAATTAAAAAAAAACTCATATTGTGTAATTTATGGTAAGTTACAATATTTATTGGTAAAATTACCATAAATAACCAAAAATGTTCATAAATTTCCGGAAATTTATGGAAATTTGTAAAAACGAATTTTAGATATCTTATGGTAAGTTACCATATTTACCTGTAAAATTACCGTAAATGACCGAAAATTTTCATAAATTTCTGGAAATTTTTTTGAATGAATATTGGGTAATTTATGGTAAGTTAATATATTTACCGGGAAAATTACCATAAATTACCAAAAATTTTCAATTATTTCCGGAAACTTGTAAAAATGAATATTGGGTAATTTGTGGTAAGTTACTATATATACCGGTAAAATTACCATAAATTGCCAACAATTTTCATAAATTTCCGAAAATTTATGAAAAATGTTAAAAATCAATTTTGGGCAATTTATGGTAAGTTACCATATTTACTGGTGAAATTACCATAAATGACCAAAATTTCCATAAATTTCCACACATTTATAGACATGTTTATATTCAATCCAGCAATTTTTTTACTGAATTGTTGATAATTTGGAATAAGTTAACATAAATTTCATACTTCTTTATTCAAAATCTAATATGAACTGAAATCATGACTGTATTTCGAAAAAAAACATACACTCGTCGAAAAAGCACCTTTTCTCCCCCTAGTTTCATAATATCCTATTAAGAAAAATCTCAAATTAATATCTATCCTTTTTAATTATACAAGAACAGTGAGCGCGCTACGCGCGCACTAATTACCCTTTCCTCAGACAAAAATTGGTTGATTTTCCAAAATTTTGTCTATTTTTATATCAACATTTTATTTTTGACGTTCAAGAATAAGAAAGATGTAACATTTTCGTGTATACTGAAACTGACAGGAACCTTTCGTAGATGTCCGCCTTTGATTTTATTCTCCTTGATATATGTTGTGGTACTTAAAAAAGTAAGCGACACATGTTTTTTCTTTTCTGCATATATTCGGTTTAAAGTCGTGAAATCCACCCCTAAATATTTCACATGCAACAGAAATAAATTAAGTGTGCTTTGTAGAAATCGTGAATTTTTTTGGATGTTATCATATGGAAAACGTTTCTAGTCATGAAGTGCGTAACATAGAATTAACATTTCAGAAGAGTGTTGCTTCCTAAAGGTGAATCACACCTATATAATTTTTAATATTATTATCATTTTTAGAAGTAGATTTTAATTATAGCCTAATACGTAATAAATTCTTGAATGTATTAAAATTCATTCATAAATGTAGCATCATTCAAATTCTTGATCCCAGTCCTAAGTGTAGCTAGGATGGATGCTGGAAATCTTTCAATTCTTTCTTTTTTTGTTCATTTTTTGAAATCTATCTGAAATCTTTGTGAAATTATAGAAGTCTTTGTGAAATCTTTGAAATCTTTATGAAATCTTTGGGAAATCATTGGAATCTTTGTGCACTAGGGTGGTCCAAAAATGCATTGGAAATTTTTATTTTTTTTTATTTTTACCGGGACACCCCCCAAATTTGTTCGAATCCACCTGAAAATAAATATTATTTTTTTTATTTATTTTTTTTAACAAATTATATTTAGGGGTGCCGCAAGCCCCATGAAGTTTAGCATGCATTTCCCATAAGAAAAAAAGACGTTTTTGTAAATCTTATTCAGAATCCTCAATATTATCTCAATCGAGTTGAAAAGTTTTATGTAGCGGGCGTAAAGTTTCATGTTGGCCCGGCGGCGGAGTGCGCATGTGCGAGCGTCACTGGGCTGGGTGCGGCCACATTACGCCTGCTTCACGTGCATGCAATGGCGCGTTTTCAAGGGGGGTCGGACAAAAATGAATTTTCTAATGCAAATTTATTTGCTCGATTTGTTGTCAAAAATTTATCTGTTTTGATAGAACTTTAATCTTCTTTGACGAAAATTCATCTGTATGCTCAGAAATTCAACTATTTTGTTGAAATTTATTTTATTCGGTTGAAAATAAATTTTTTACTGGAAATTCAACTGTTCTATTTTAAGATGCAAATTTATTTGTTTTAGGTGAAAATTCAACTATTTTGTTGAAAATTTGTCTTTTTGGTAGAACAATAATCTCATTATTTGAAACTATCTTTTGGGTAAAGAATTTGTTTCTTGAAAATTTAAATAGTTTGTTGAAAATTCGTTCTTTTTTTGTTGAACTTGTATTTTTTCGAATAAAAATGTAATTCTTCTATTTTTATTTAAAAATGCATATTTTTACTTTCAAATTCATATATTTTGTTGGAAATTCGCCTCTTTTGGATTGAAAATATTCTTCAGGGTTGAAAATTCAACTATTTCTTTAAAAATGGAAGTATTTCTTGAGATACTTTTAAAATTTTTTTGAAAATGAATTGTTTGACTGCAAATTCAACTGAGTATTCCATTTTTGGCCAAAAGTTCATTTCTTTGGTTGAAAGTTGGACTATTTGGTTATAAATTTGTTCTTTTTTTGGTTGAAAATTCTTTGTTTTAAGTTTAAAATTCATATATTTCGTTGAAAACTCGCCTTTTTGGCTTGAAAATTCAATGTTTTGGTTGAGATGTTTTTCCTTATTGACTAGAAAATCTTTCTTGGTCAAAAACCCTTTCGTTAAAAATTCCTCTCTTTGGTTTGAAAATTAGTCTGTTTTAGTTGAGGATTCAACTAAGTTGTTAAAAATTTGTATTCGTTGCTTTAATTCAACTTTTTTTCATTAAAAATTAAAATTTTTCAAGTGAGCATATACAAATATAATAGACTGTATTATAATTAAATAATACTATTACGTTGAGAAATACAATAAATGGACTTTTTGATGTAATTTGACATCTATCAAAAAGTCAGCAAAGAGGTCACTTAATATCAGAGTCTTCATTATCATACCAGGTTCGCAGCGTATGCCTTACCGGATATAAGGTTCAATGGTACTTGAGTGCCTATCAAATGAGCTCCTTCTTTGGCTCCAAGCTGGTTGCAGCCACTGTTCAATTTCTGATATACTGGATTAGCTTTCCTAGCTGCGTCAGTCCATGCAAATATTATACCCCTCAAAAATAGTACGTATGCAGAAGATTTGAGAGCAGTAGTGCAGCCTTCATACGCATATAGATTAAGTGTAGTTATAATAGATGTATCGTAGGCCTTCTTTGAGGTGACACCGGTCCACTGGGCGAAAACTGAAACATAGGGATAAGGATTTCAATGTAGATATTTCTTGTTTTCATTTAATATGTATATTATGCAAAGGTAAATTGTCAATAAGGTGATCTTATTTGTCTCGCTCAAGCAGATGTGGAAAATAGTTTTGGTGGATGTTAGAAAAGTCTGATTATACGATGTGATAAACAATTTTTACTTCATGTATAGAACTCTTCAATAGTATTTGAACTCCGAGGCGATATAACATATATTGGCGCGCGGGTTATGAACACTATATCAGAGTTCCGCAAAATCTAAATTGAAGCAGATGCAAAAATTGTTACAACAATTGAGCAACGAAAAAAATTATTGGTGATATTATTATTATTGCATTTAATTCATTGCACGCCTATGCACACGATAACCAAAGAAAACAGAATATAATAAAAATGATAATAATTACACTAATTATTTTAAAAAGTTGGCAAGGAACTTTATTTCTAACTTCAAAGTGAAAACTGCAATATCATTTACGTCGAAAATGTCAAAAACATTTTTCACTTCAGGAGAGCATGAAAATATCTCGAAAGTGCTTCTTTATATTTTTTAATGATCCTGCTAAATGTACATCACGATTTCAGTCTCTTCAGAAAAAAAATGGAAAATAGGCCTGGATTCCTTTTGAAATTCAGCCCTTCAGATATTGATACGTTTACGTTCATACAGTCACACTTGTTCGTACGTATAACTTATAATAAAATAAGAGCAATTAAGGCTTTAATTAATAAAGTCATGCCGCTCACATCTGCGAAATTGGTATAAGACACCATCTCTTATCAATGCCAGAGAGAACCTATTCTAAGGGTATATTAGTAAATAGTGATTTACATTTAAAGCCATAAAAATATGGTTATCCGGAATTTTAATTTTAATAATATTTTCTCGAAAAGTAATAGAATTTTTAACAAAGGGATTTAATTTCGGAATAGAATCAGATAAGATTTTACTGATAGTTTTAGCTAAGTAATAAGTTGAAGTGTTAATATAAGATACGACAGGTCTTAGAGAAAAATTAATTTGATGAACCTTTGGAAAGCCATACATTTTTGCTATATTGGTATTGGAAGTTGACGATGACGTTATTTTAAAATTGCCACCGATATATCCTTTAGAATTCCACTCTTTTAATAAATCAAAAGTAGAAGTTTGAAGTTTTTTGAGAGGATTAGAAGCTATTTTTTCATATGTACTTGTGTCACTGAGCATTTCTCGAATTAGAAATTTTAAAAAATTTAAAGGTCAAAACCCATTCGGTTTATAGATATGTTTACGACACTTTTCTTATTATTCATAAAGACGAAATTGAAAACATTGTTTCTTGTTTTAATAGCTATCACGAAAGGTCAAAATTCACATTTGAAGTTGAATCTGAGAATTATATCAGTTTTTTAAACTTAAAAATTATTAGAAAAAATTCAAACGATATTATCACGAACTGTTTTAGAACAAGTACATATTGCAGTAGACTTTTAAATTTTTTAAATTTAATCCCATGCACCAAAATATTGGTATTGTGAAGAATTTAGTCGATTCAGCTATTCTTCTCTCCGATAAATCTTTTCACCATAAAAATCTAAATTTAGTTAAAAAATATTAAACTACAATAGTTATCCTAAACTTTTTATTAAAAAACACACCAAAATAATACTTTTTAAAATTAATAATAAAAAACCTTCTTCCGAGTTAAATTTAACAAATAATAATCAACAGAAAAAATTGGTCTCTTTTAACTTTTATCTATATATATATCTTATCTAATGCGTAGACTTTTTTCTAACTTTAATATTAACACTATTTTTAGAATTGATTCAAATTTCCATAATGGAAATTCAAATTATATCAAATGGGATGACAGTAAAATACTACATAAGGAGTCAAATTATATGGAAAGAACCTTTGTCGAGATGATGTATATTAAAAATGAGAATGGCAATTCTTTGAACAATATTACTGATTTGAAATTTTATAATCCTGCTTATAATATGAAAGGGTTTTTCTAGATCTTCTAATTCTGGAAGATTTACAGCTTCTTAGGAACAACAGAAAATGCTTTAGAAGACGTTGAATTTTCAACTACATAAATGAATTTCCGACAAATAGTTGCATTTTCAACAAAAAATAGAATAATTAAATTTTCAGCTAAAAAATTAATTTTCCACTACAAAAAATAATGAATTTTCAACAAAATAGTTGAATTTTCATATAAAGAGATAAATTTACAACTAAAATGAGGAATCATCAACCAAAAAAATTAACTTTCAACAAAGGAGTTTAACTTTCAATCAAGTAGTTAAATTATTAACCAATAAGATGAATTTTCAACCAAAAAGATTAATTTCCTACTAAAAAACAATTTTTAACAAAGAAGTTCTACTTTGAACAAAGTTGTTAAATTTTCAAACAAAAAAGATGAATGCTCAACAAAAAATGTAATAGTCGATATTTCAAGCAAAAAAGATTTTAATTTTAAATTAAAACAGTTGAATTTAACCAAAAAAGACGAATTTTAAACAAAATAGTTGAATGCTCAATATGGTGCTCCAACATTTTTTTTTCGAATTTTCATGGGGGCACCCCCAAATTTGTTCGAATCCACCCAAAAATAAATCCATTTTTTTTGTTTAAAAAAAAAATTATATTTAGGGGTGCCGCAAGCCCCATGAAGTTTAACATGCATTTCCCACAAGAAAAAAGACGTTTTTGTAAATCTTATTCAGAATCCTCAATATTATCTCAATCGAGCTGAAACTCAACATTTTTCTTCACAATTAGCCATAGAATACGAATAAAATATCACTTTTCAAATATCACCCCCATAAGTCTGCTTTATAGGGTCCCAAAGAAACCCCATAAGGGAAAAAATGGGTTTTGCGAGTTTTTGGCGCTAATTATGATTTTTTTGCGGTTTCTTTAATGCGAATTGTTTTTAATACATAAAATATTACTTTATACGGAAAATTAGATATTTTCATGAATTTTTTAAACAATTTATTATTGTTTTTAGCAATTTTCTCATAGAATGGAGTTAGAAAGACGCAATTTAAATTAACAAAGAGATAGAAGGAGATTGATGTGGATAGATAAAGGATAGGATGAAAGAGCGAAAAGTGTATTGAAAAGATAGACGGCAATTTAGATTGACAAAGAGATAAAAAAAATTTCTGGTATATGATGAGATAGCGAAGAAGGCATTGAAGGAGATAGATATGAATTTAAATTAACAAAGAGATAGAAGAAGATTGACGTGGATAGATAAAGGCTAGGATAAAAAAGAGCGAAAAGTGTATTGAAAAGATAGTCGGGAATTTAGATTGACTAAGAGATAGAAAAAAATTGCTAAGAAGATAGACATGCATGTAAATTGATAAACAGAAAAAGATTGACGTAGATAGTTCAAAGATAGGATGGGAGAGCGAAAGGTGTATTGAAAAAGATAGACGGGAATTTAGATTGACAAAGAGATAGAAAAAGATTCCTAGGATAGGATGAGATAGCGAAGACGGTATTCAAGAAGATAGATCTGAATTTAAATTAACAAAGAGATAGAAGGAGATTGATGTGGATAGATAAAGGATAGGATGAAAGAGCGAAAAGTGTATTAAAAAAGGTAGACGGGAATTCAGATTGACAAAGAGATAGAAAAAGGTTGCTAAGATAGGATGAGAAAGCGAAAAAGGTACTGAAGAAGATAAAGATGAATTTAAATTTCAATCAGAAAAAGATTGACGTGGATAGTTAAAATATAGGATGAGAGAGCGAAAAGTGTATTGAAAAAGATAGGCGGAAATTTTGATTGACAAAGAAATAAAAAAATATTTCTAGGATAGGATGAGATAGCGAAGAAGGTGTTGAAGAAGATGGGCATGCATTTAAATTGAGAAACAGACTAATATTGACGTTGATGGATAAAGAATAGAATCAAATAGAGAAGAGTGTATTGAAAAAGAGAGACGGTAATTTCGATTGACAAAGAGATAAAAAAATATTTCTAGGATAGGATGAGATAGCGAAAAAGATATTAAGGAAGATAGATATGAATTTAAATTTACAAAGAGATAAAGGAAGATTGATGTGGATAGATAAAGGATAGGATGAGAGAGCGAAAAGTGTATTAAACAAGATAGACTGGAATTTCGATTGACAAAGAGATAGAAAAAGATTGCTAAGATAGGATGAGATAGCGAAAAAGTTATTGAAGAAGATAAAGATGAATTTAAATTGTAAACAGAAGAATATTGACGTGGATAGTTAAAAGATAGGATGAGAGAGCGAAAAGTGTATTTAAAAAAAATAGCCGGAAATTTTGATTGACAAAGAGATATAAAACAGAAGAATATTGACGTGGATAGTTAAAATATAGGATAAGAGACCGAAAAGTGTATTAAAAAATATAGAAGAAAATTTTGATTGAAAAAGAGATAGAAAAAGATTACTAGGGCAGGATGAGATAGCGAAGAAGGTATTGAAAAAGATAGACATAAAATTAAATTAACAAAGAGATATAAGAAGATTGGCGAGGATAGATAAAGGATAGGATGATTGAGCGAAAAGTGTATTGAAAAAGATAGACGGGAATTTAGATTGACAAACAGATCGAAAAAAATTTATAGGATAGGATGAGATAGTGAAGAAGGTATTGAAAAAGATAGACATGCATTTAAATTGAGAAACAAACAAATATTGACGTTGATAGATAAAGAATAGAATCAAATAGAGAAGAGGGTATTAAAAATGATAGACGGGAATTAAATTGACAAAGAGATAGAAAAAGATTGCTAGGATAGGATGAGATGGCGGAAAAGGTATTGAAGAAGATAAATATGAATTTAAATTAATAAAGAGATAGAAGAAGATTGAAGTGGATAGATATAGGATATAATGAATGAGCGAAAAATGTATTAAAAAAGATAGACAGGAATTTATATTGAGAAACAAATGAAAAAAATTGCTAAGATAGGATGAGATAGCGAAAAAGGTAGTAAAGAAAACAGAGATGAATTTAAATTGCAAACAGAAAAAGATTGAAGTGGATAGTTAAAAGATAGGATGAGAGAGCGAAATATGTATTAAAAAAGATAGACGGAAATTTTGATTGACAAAGAGATAGAAAACAGAAGAATATTGACTTGGATAGTTCAAAGATAGGATACGAGAGCGAAAAGTGTATTAAAAAATATAGACTGGAATTTCGATTGACAAAGAGACAGAAAAAGATTGCTAGGATAGGATGAGATAGCGAAGAAGGTATTGAGGAAGATAGGTATGCATTTAACTTGACAAACAGAAAAAGATTGCCGTGGATAGATGCAAGTGCTGTAATATGAATGCAATTTTTGAAATCGTACAATTTTAAGCTTTTTAATTCGAAATTGCTTTATATTTACATTAGAAATGATAATGATGAATTAGATATGATAAAGATTAATATGAAATTTTGAAGTATTTAATTGCGAAATTGTCCTGACATTTTGAATATTTGATTTTGAAACTAAAATATGGTGAAATTTAAAATTCCAAATTTCCAAAAATTAATCTAAAAATTAATTAAAGAAAAATCTTTAGTTTCGCGGACTTCAAGATTCAACTTTTAGAATTGCGCATTCAAAACCATAATTTTAAATTAAAATTATAGAAATTTTAAAGACTCCTGGTTCTCCCGGTTGAGTGGCCACCCTGGTTATTAAACTGAAAGTATTGCTATTCCTTCAAAAAATTATATTTAGTAACTGAAATATTTTGGAATCTCACAGATAACATTCATAATCTTATGAAAATTTGTATGTATTTAGAGCATATTTTGCTCCGAGTTTTGAAATAAAATATAACCTATTTTGGAGTAAGAACTAAGACAATATTGTTAAACCTCCATTAAAAATACTATACTAAAAAAAAGTTGGATTTGTTTTCTGAAACATTTCGGAGCAACAACAAAAATTCGGATTCCGCAAAAATCTAATTATTTTGGATCAATAAAAAGTCCCCTTGAAGTCAAAAGCGAGTTCAAAAAAGATCCAACCATTATTTTTAGCAGGGCGTTTAGGTCACTGCCCTTTTCATTGATTTTCCAAAGAGATGTCTACAGAATACGAATTGGTGGGGCCCTATCTTAAATTTCCACAAACTTCAACCCATTTTCCTTTGTAAACATTTCCTCTAAAAGCGAAATTCTCCAGTCTTCCGAAATCCGGTTACGTCAATCATGACTGAATGCTACAAATTATTTTTTTTACAACACTCGTGACCATTACAGGAGGATGTCATTTAAATTCATTTTCAGAGATAAGTACGAAATTTGTCAGAAGCCTGAAGAACAGAAAAAGGCAACTTTGAAATCAGAAAGTAGCTCACCAGTCTGCGAGTCTAGAAAAGGCATCCGTAACCTGCGTTCCCTGCATAATCTGGTGTTGTAATTAGACGAGTTTTCAATGGCTTCCCTGTACGCGGTGTCGTTCAGGAAACTGAAAACGAGTACATTTTAGGTTTCGAGGACAGTAGATGTTGAAAATTTGCAAGAAGATTTAAGGAGACGATACGTACCTTTCTATTTTACCTAAATTTGATTCATTAACTACTTGAATTAGGGAATGAACACTCGGTGGAATCGAGACAGCCATCATTTTTACAAACTAGAATCCATACTTGGTGGCTCAACACGGCATTCGGCAACTCGCTGCAGCGGCTTCGTTCTTGTACTCGTTCCCAACAACAGCGACGCCAACCTGGAAAATGTAAAACCTAGCAGGCTCACCAACGTATTTATCTTCCAACTAAATTTCGAATTTGTTCAATTTTGAAAATTAATTATTATTAATAATAATAATCGACAAGTGTTCAGATAAATTCTGTTTTCATCTAATATTTTCTGTTCGCAGCATGAAGTTTGTTCGTTTCATTAATTAAAGTTTAGAAGCACATACGTGTAAAATAAAATCTTAACAATTAGTAATTATGAATTTCTTTGGGATATTTTAAAGCTTTGAACTTTTACGACAAAATGAAATATTGCTACCACATAATTTAAAGGAAATCATACCGGTTTGGACAGAAAGCTTTATCCGGAAATGGAGTTGGCGCCTGAAACCGACAGCCCAGCATACACAACAGTCAAAGTGTTTCCGGTTTCAGGCGCAAAAACACTCCATTTTCATAAGCAAAAAAAAAGTACATTTTCCGGAAAAAGCTCTCTATCTCAAACGGCCTTTCGATTATGAGGTGAAAATATTACTTTCGATCATTCATCTTTTCAGACGTATAGTGGATTAAGCGAAACCGAGACTCGTTTGAAGCGCCTTAACTTTTTTGACTTCTGATGTTAGTGTCAGTGATTTGAGTAAAAATAATGAAATTGCTCAAATCTCTTACAATTACAATTTTCTAATTTTAAGCATGAGTGGAGTCTTTAAACTTTTTAGTTTATTATATAAAAAAGTCAGAATTATTTCAAATATTATAAAAGTTATATGACTACCCCATTTTCGAATATTTAAAAACTGTAAATTGAAGGTCCATCCACTCAGCGCCGCCACCAAGGCAAAATGAAAAATGGAAAACGCCATATTTTTTGCTTTTTTTTTGCAAATTTTATACATTCCTGTGAAATTTTCCGTGCATTTTCTTGTCGAGTAGCTCTTGATGGAATTTTTCAAATTCTGCTTTCTTTACATATAAAATAGCTTTCTTTATATATATATATATATATCACGAAAATTTGAAAAGTTTTAAAGTTTTTTTTTAAATCTTTCAAATAATTTTCAAAAAACTAGTAGGAAAATTATTTATATCATAATGAAATTATCAGAATCATTTTTCCTTATGTAACCATAAATCTTCAACCCCACCCATAATACGGAACCTTGTGAAATTAACAATATATTAGATGTCATGTTTTTATACCTTTTATGCATACAAAATTTAAAAAGTTTTCATATATTTTATATAACTGAAGGGTTGCAGTGCAGATCTATATAACCAACATTTTTTCGGAAAATGGGCTTTTTGCATACAAAATTCTTAACAAATAAAATACATGATGTGTTAAAAGGATTTTTTCAAAAGCTCATTTTTAATATAGTAATAAAAAGGTTCGTAATTTAAAACCATATAACCTCTTACCATTTTTCAAACTTTTTTCTGACCAACTTCCTCTTCATAAAAGTTATTTAAATGCAGTAAAATAATAAAATACTTCCTTTTTCAAAGAAAAAGCCCTTGAATAAAACTATTTGCCATTTTTTTCAGCACCAAAGTGCGAATCAAATTCCAACCCAAAATCTTCATTTGCTACAAAAAGTCACTTTTATAAGGTTTTTTAACTTAACTTTTTGCCTTCCGATCAGAAATTATATTTCACAAAATTATTATCATTTATTTATAAAAGCATACACCTTTCTTCTTTATACAGAATTTTCAACGAAAAATCGTCTGTCACAGGGCGATACCATCACATTAAATCTTTTTTTCCAGAACAGAATAATTTTTTGGATGAAAACTTCTTTATACTTATTTATCCTCCCCATATCTCGGTAACAAGTTTTTATTATTTTTTATAATTGAAAAATATATTTTTAGTCGCTGTACAAAGATGTTTTTCAAAACCTATGAAATTTGAACCTCAAAATTCTTGTATGATTTACTCGGAATGGGTTAACTTTTTCTAAACAAACTCATTTTATCTTAATTAAGCAACTCAATATATATCGGAAGTAAATTCTTATTTTTTGTGTCAACTGAAAATTGCACTTTTTATCGTGATTCGCAACCAAGCCTATTTCAATTTTAGGTTACTGTCACTTTGAGATTGTAAATTTACACATTCTATTTCTCGGAACGGGCTAATATATTTCAAGCATACTTTTTTGTCCTCAATTTAGAAACACTATTTCAGCTGGGGAGTGAATCTTTGAATGGTGATTTCGATTTTACACAATGTTATTTCGCTCTCCTGAAAAATTCCGATTTTTGTGGTTATTCTAGTAGTTATTTACTGCAACCCTGCAACTATAAATTTGTGAGGGATAGCCAGCCAAATCCCAAATTCACAGGAGCGCGAAAAACACAACTTTTGTACGATTCTTAATATTAAGAAATTTCCCAGATGTTCAATTCTAATTCTTATTTTGAGTGGACGTGAGTATTTGCGAAAAAATCTCGGTAAAGTGGAATTCGTATAAGTAGTAGATGGCCTTCAAACAACGGGTATTAAAATTTTAACCCGTTTAATTCCGTTTTTACTGATTCTTTTTTAGGGATGTCAGTCGACTATTTTATGTCCAAAATAAAAAAAATTGTTGGATAGCCTTTCGAAATATCTTAGTTTTTGACTCTTTGAGAGCAGTTAGATTTCGAACCCTGCCTTTAAAGTACTTCCACCTTAAAGTATTATAGTATTTTCTTCCTGGAGTAGACCAATTTCAAACATAAACATTAACTAGAGAAATGATACCTCGTTCCAAAAAATACACATTTGCGCAAATTATTTAGATTTTAGTAAACGTTTTTTTCTGTACATGTGAATAATTAATGTTTCCTATTTTGATCAAAAATGATTTGGATCAAAATTTGACGAATAAAATGAATAAACGGAGATGAAAGAAAATGTTTTGACTACGATGATTCGCTGATTCCAGAAAAGGTAAACATTATTTTTAACTTGTTATTGCACAGCATATCACAGCCCATTTGCGTATTTTCACATCGTAACTAAGAAACATTTTAATGCTTTATTAATTTACAAACAATTTGCAAAACTTTTGCAATTTTTTTATGCATAAAAAAGAGACATCTAAATTATTTTTTAATTCACAAGATTCTGTATCCGGTGTGGGATTGCTAGTTTGTAATTACATAAGAAAATATGTACCCTTGTATACAGGTTCCTTTGCAGGATCATGTACAGTTTCCTTCGCCAAATTCCTGCACAGGAACCGTCAAGATTACATGCACAGGTTCGTGTGCAGTTTCCTGTACAGGAACATGTGCAGGATCCTCCGAGGTTCATGTACAGGAATTTTCAGCTGGGGCTACAGGCTTCAAGTGGGCCGATTTCAACTTCACTTTTAGTTAATTCTAAATCCTTTTCATAGAATTGACTACTTTCTTTGTTTATAAACAATTGTCGTATTTTCTTGTCAAGATTTGTAAACTCTGATGGTGATTTTATTCTGAAAAATTTGTACGAAATAAGATTCTAAAGGTGTACAAGAATCTCAGAATTTCCAACAGGCCTTGAGTTACTCAATAGACCGAAAGAAATTTTGAAACTTTTCAAATTTATTTGGAATGAACAATTTCTTCACTTCATTGAATACTATACTATCGAAGTTTCACAAATTATACACTATGTTTCACATTGTTTTTTCCACCAATGTCTGGCAAAAATAAAACCCCCAGATCTAAGCATAGAGGTGGAAAAAAAGTTCGAGCACTATACGAACGTGCCATTGCTCGCGCACATTTAAACTAAGTGCGGGAATTAATTGTAGTACTAACAGAAAATCCGGTTTCAATTTCTGTCTCTGCGCCTGTTGCAGAAACGGTACAAACTTTCGCGCAGTTTTTAGACCAAATGGAGGAATTAATAGAATCTGTTCAACTTTAAACAAACGGGAAGGTTCTTATTGAAAAGATTCTGCTCTCATTTCGTGAATCCTTATAAGCAAAAAAAATTTATTGTTGAATACAAAAAAAATCGAATTGAAAAACTTGAATTAATTCAAATTTTAGAACTAAAAATTCTTTTGAAATTGAATTTCTGGAGATAAATAAAAATAATTTTTATTTAACTAAATTTTACAATTAAAACAAATTTTCAGTTTTTTTCTTTACTTTGGAGATTTTTATGTGAGCTTTGAAGTTTAGAATTTTGTTCAACCTGCGCCCTCGAGGCCGGGTTCTCTAAATTTCTGTTAACTTGCGCCCCCAAGGCAAAGTTCTTTAAAGTTCATTAACCTGCGCCCTCGAGGCGGGGTTCTTGAATCTCTGGAGATAAATGAACAGAATTGTTATTTAACTAAATTGTCCAACTAAAGCAACTCCTCAGTTTTTTTCTTTGGAGATTTTTATGTGAGCTTTTAAGTTTACAATTTTGTTCAACCTGCGCCCTCGAGACGGGGTTCTCTAAAATTCTATTAACTTGCGCCCTCGAGGCGGGGTTCTTTGAAGTTCATTAACCTGCGCCATCGAGGCGGGGTTCTTCAATCTCTGGAGATAAATAAACAGAATTGTTATTCAACTAAATGTTACGTTCGGAAAAATTAATCAATGTGTAAAATTGGGAATTTCGCCCAGTTAATAATTCGCGACATTTCAAAATAATGATACTTTCTTCAAGATATGGATAATTTTATGGGCCGACTATCTGCTCTATTTAATTTCAGAGATTTTCCATGTTGTTGCTGACTTACCCCGCAATTGCTTTTGCTGAAGGGTTTTGTTTTGGATAAAATAATAAAATGACAGATTCTGTACTCAGATAATTTCAAGGTATAACAATTTAGTATATTATCACAAATAAAATATTTAGTATTACAGAATGAATCAAAAAGATATGTTATGTGTGTGTATGTGTGTTAAAGACACTTTACTTTACCGTACTCGGATTTGCAGTTGTTTGGAATGTATGAAAATATGAAAATGTAAGAACGCTTGAATGTATTTATTCGCAATCCGTTTGCGTATGTGAGTGCGTGTGTGTACTTGTCCGACCATCTTCGTTGACAAGTCAGTGTGCAAATTACCGAGCACCGCACAGGTCATGATGGGCTCTTGAACCTAAGTACGAAAAAGTTATTAATTAAAAATCTCGCATGTGTAAAACTTTTGTGAACTTAAGTGCAACTCGTTAAAAGAATAACAATAAAGTGATCTTTTATAGTTCTTACTGCCAAATTATAACTATTTTCTTTGCAGTTTTTTCCCTCTCTCGAATCCGTGCATGCATAGTTATTAATTAGATGATTTTTATAGACATTCAATAACTACTAACATTAACAGCAGTGGACATGTATGGTCTCGATGTTGTGGAACACGACACCCTTTTATAGTAATTTGAAATTCAAACGGTGATTAGATTTACTCTCATTTAGAGAGGCACACAGTAATTGTATATATATATATATATATATATATATATATACACATCACTACTTTCCAACCGAACAATTCACGCCTACCCCGAAAGGGAAACGGCTTAATGATATAATAATAATAATACCTTTTTAACGTCAAATCCAGAGGACTCGAATTTTCTCGCCAATAGTAGTCATCCCGAATTTCGAGACGTCGAGACACGCCGTTATCTTTTTTGTTGTAAATTTATTTTTTTAACTGAGAATTTAAATATTCCATCATTGGTTGAAAATTGATTGTTTTTAGTTGAAAATCCAACAATTTGCTTGAAAAAATGTTTGTTGTGAAGATTTATAATTTTAGTTGACTATCCAACTGTATTGTTGCAAATTTAATTATATTTCAAAAATTCAACTATTTTGTTTAAAATTTATTTCTTTTCTTGACAATTGAACCAATTTATTGAATATTTGCCTTTTTTTGTAGATTTGTCTTTTTGGCTTGAAAATTCAACTATTTGGTTGAAAATGCAACTGATTTTAGTTGGAGTTTAATCTTTTTTGTTTAAAAATTCGACCATTTGGTTGAAAATTCATATATTTTGTTGAAAATTCGTCTCTTGATCAGGATTATAACTATTTGGTTGTAAATATAACTGTTTAGTTGATGATAATTATTATTATTTTTTAAATTCAACCATTTAGTTAAAAATTCATCTTTGTAGGTCGAAAATTTAAATATGTGGATACAAATTCAACTGTTTTCTTAAAAATGTCATTATTTTGTTGAAAATTTAACTAAATTCTTAAAGTCATATTTTTTGTTCGAAAATTCAGCTACTACATTAAAAATTTGTCTTTTTGGATCAAAAAATCTTCTTTTTGGATTGAAAATCAATCTTTTTTGGTAAAGAAGCTCTTGGTTGTAAATTCAACGCTCTTATAAAATAATCGTCTTTTTGGTGTCTGGGGGTTTCAAGTATTGTGTGATTATCTGTGACGAAGAAGGGATGGGGTGGAATAAGTGTTCAAAATAGCGTGATGCAGTTTTTGAACGGCCCTATAAACAACCATTTGTCGAGGATTATTATACATATATCGTAATACTAATCATAATGGCCGAAATGACCATGAATTGCAAAAATAAAACCCGTCAAAAACCAAATACCTCATCTATTGTGCGATTAAATAATAAGTTTTACCAACTGAATGAGTGTCCGAGAGGCAAATAAGTCAGGGTTCTTTCGCATCTACATGATTATAAACACCCATATGTGCAGAGAGCGTCGATAAGGTGGAATGACAGCTAGAGGCAGAGTGGTCACTGAGGGAACTATTATAATGATTTGCTTAGTTAATATTTGCTCAGCCATACTTGTCTTGTTTTCTTTATCCTTCTCGCTCGTAAGTCGCTTCCTAAATCGAGGTTGACGCATTGTCATTGCCTTCTTTAGCGATTAGCATAACAATGCAAACACAATGACACTAACGCTCGGCGGCCGACTTTTTTTGTTTGACCAGGTGAAAATTACGCTTTGGCCACGGTGAATTACTTATGTGTACCTGCCGCAGCCTCGCGTCGAGAGCAGGATGACTCCCGGGACAATAAATAAGCGACTGCGGGTTTTCTAATGCAATTAGGAGACCTGCGCGAACTCTCTGGCCTCGAAACTAATCAGAAACAAGCTAACAAATTCTTTGTAATTCGAACAAGCACTTATTCAATCATGAAAAATATAGTTTGGACTTGTTTCAATAGTAATAAATTGATTAGAGCAGAACCTCTCGTGAGCAAACTTAATTTTTAATTTTTAATAAAATAAAATATTTTCTAAATAAAGAAACGCCTCCCAACAACTAAAATATCTTAAAATTCCTTAAAATCCTTTAAAATCCTCGAAAATCTCTCACATTCTCTTGAAATTACCTACAATATTTTTAAATCTCTTAACATTACAAAATAGATTAACCTGTTCCGATTAATCGATCTGAATTCATCGATTTCAAATAGTCGATTCTTGAATCCAATTTTCAAAAATCATACCATGAATCGACAGTAACAAATAATATATTTCTAAATAATTTCAGTTCCTTGAAATATCATGAAATCTGTTAAACCACGATAGTGCTTAAAAAATTTGTAATCCTGTGAAATCTTTTAAAATTTTATAATGTCCCTTAAAACCTTGTACAATTCTTTCCAATTTTTGGAAATCCCTTACTATTATTATATCATTAAGCCGTTTCCCTTTCGGGGTAGGCGTAAATTGCTCGGTGGTAAAGTAGTGATGTGTGGAAGGGTATATAGGTGAAGGGTAGATAGGTATATAGGTTTAAGGTATTTGCCTAGGCATTCTATATAATCCCTAGGCATTATATATAATGCCCGGCACGAGATAGGTAAAGTATATAATCTTGATTTTGAATATACCACACGTTTACTCGCTATTTATTAAAAACATGGCAAACTGGAATGACATTTTGCTTGACACTGAACTTCGTTTTTTATACACAAAGACTTTTTTATTTAACAACAAAGTTGATTTTTTTTAATTTTCAAAACTGCCATTTTTCAAAGATTTTCGCATTGAAAAAAAAACGTCTTGAATCAGGGCAGAAATAGAGTAGTCCAAATTTATACCTGTACGTACGTCTCGTCAAAGTGGGCGGAGAACGTCGGAAAATTTGTATGAGACCTTCGATTTTAATTACATGCCAGTTTGGAAGTAATTCAAATTAAATTGTAAACTTCAATTTAACTAAATTCTCATCGGAATAATATATATTCATTACCTGAGTTAAGTCTTACATTACTTACAATGCCCGGGCAATTTGTGAAATGCGGATTTCCATGTCAAATCATGAAGTTTAACACGAATTTCTCATGAGAAAAATATACATTATTGTAAATTTGATTCAGAATCGTTAACATTAGGTAAATCAAGTTGAAATGCAACATTTTTCTTGAAAATTAGTTATTTAATACAAGTAAAAACTTACTTTTCAAATATCGTCCCCATAAGTCTGTTTTGAAGGGATCCAAAAAAACCTTGTAAGTAAAGAATTTAGTTTCACGAGTTTTTGGCGCTAATTATGATTTTTTGGCGTTTTTTTTTAATACAAATGATTAATAATGCTACTTTTTATTGCTAATTAGATGTTTATATAAAGTATTGAAACAATTTATTATTATTTTTAGCAATTTTCTTTTAGTCTTGAGTTATAAAGTCGCGGTTTTTTTCCGATTTTTTCAACTTATTATCAACTGTTCAGTTAAACCGAATCAATAAGAAATTAAATTTAACATAAATAATTGGTTTAAAAATTTATTATTATTTAGCACAATATTCTCTTAGAATAATGCTAGATAGTTGTGTTTTTTTCTATAGTTTTCTACTTTTGATCCACTTTTCAATTACTGTTAGGTAATGGTGGATGCGATTTAGAAAATATAATCGTTAATTGAATAATTAACGTTTATAACTATCTTTTTTATTACTGCTTGTTAGTTGCGGTTTTTTTCTGAAATTTTGGACTTTTTGTTCACTTTTCACATTTGCATTAATTATTACCTCACTCTCAGTACAAAGTAGACTATAAGTTAAAAATTTCAGAAAAGAAACCGCAACCATCTAACATAGCTGTAGGAGAACATAGTTATAAACAATAATAATTTGTTAAAAACATTAGATTTGTTAAATTGAATCCACTATTACCTCACACTAATTGAAAAGTGGAAAAAATGTTGAATATTTCATCAAAAACCACAACTTTCTAGCATTATTCAGAGTAATATTATTAAAAATAATACTGAATTGTTTGAACTAATATTTTTGTCAGCTTGAATTAATTATTACCCCACTCTAATCAAAAAGTTGAACATAAGTTAAAAATTCGGAAAAACTGCGACTTCCGAACTCTATTCTAAGTGAAAATTCATAAAAACTATAATTAATTGTTAAATTAATGTATATAAACATCCAATTAATAATATAAAGTAGTATTTCATGCATTACAAATAATTAAAGCCAAAAACTCACAAAGCACCATTTTTCCCTTATTGGATTGTTTGAGGCCCAATAAAACAGACTTCTGGCGACGATATTTGAGAAATAAGTTTTGATTCGTATATAACAAATGAAAATTGGAAAAAAATTCCAATGCATTTTTAATTATTTCTCGAAAACTAAGGGAGATCCTATTTGTACATTTACCAGGCTTTCAGAGCACATCGTAAATTATATTTAAAAATTTGTTTCCATAAAATCAAAAGTGGGGTTTTTTCAAAAATTGAATTCAAATATTTGTTTCTAAACATCCAAAAATTGATTGAACTTCCGTTTTAAACAAATATTTTTGTTAACTGTATCTTATTATGAATCATCAAGAAAAATTCATCCTAATATGTTTAAAATCATCAAAGTAATGAAGGTTTAAAAAAAAGTAACACAGCTCAAATGGAGAAAATTTATAACACACTTTGCCTGATCTCTTCTAGGCATTATATATAATGCCTAGGCAATCTGTATAATAGAGAAAATACTTTGCCTGGACTCTGTTGGGCATTATATATAATGCCTAGGGATTATATATATTGCCGGATTATATACTTTGCCTGTAATATACACTTGATATAGTAAAGTTGAAAATAATGTAGAAAAGTTCGCATTTTCGATAAAAGCGAGTGCGAAGCTCGAGACACGTGATGAGAATGTGTTCGTTAAAGCTGAAGGAGCTTTAACAAAAGATCATTCATAATCACCAAATTATAGTTGTTGATGCTTTGAACTTTAATTTTAAAAGTGGGGAAAATACAATGACCGAGTGCGTAGCGCGAGGTACATACGTTATCGAGCGCGAAGCGCGAGAACCAACAGGCGCGCGCCCAGCGCGTAATGAGAATATGCCCGCGCAGCGGGCAGATTTTTTTAAATTAATTTCTTTGGTTGAAAATGCAACTACTTTCTTAAAAGTTCGATTTTTTATTGGTTAAAAATTCATTTTTAAATGAAAATTTAACTGTTCAAAAACATGGGTACGTTTATAAGATTTATTTCCATGCAAAATATAACATTTATTTAATTTTATTGATCGTATGCGGTATATATATATAAATACTGAAGAATTATGATTTATAAAAAAATAAAATAAAAATGCATTAGTCAATGCATTTTTGTACGTGGCGCCATCCAGTACAGTTTGTTTCCGAAAAGATGCATCAGAACTGACAGATTGTGACTCACTAAGAGATCGATCTCTTGAGAACAGTATTGGGGTTTTAGCTCTTGGGATTCAGCACGAGCGGATCTGTGTACAACCCGAATCGGATCTTTTCCTCCGATCGGCTATCTTCGCCTCATTTCGGCTCATTTCAGAAGTTTCATGTGTATGGCCTCTGAGCAACGTATTTGGCGCGATTTTTTAATTTAAAAAACTGGATTTTAGTACTGTATTGGGAGTTTTTTCAACTCATGTAAATTAGATATAATTCAATTTTCTGTTTGTACTTCTAATTGATTTTTTCATTGCACACTGTAGTTTTTAAATATATTTCGCATATTTTCTGAACTATATATATCAAATATTATATATATCAAAAATTTCAGTTAATGTAAATATTTGAGAAAATGTCTAAGTTTAGTCGTATCACATTAAGTTTTTGGGAATAGTATATTACGACTCAAGACCAGAAAGTTAGATTTCCGGGCGTGTGTGTGTATGTTCCGCTGCTCTCGGTCAGCTGAGCGGATGCATGGGATTTGGTCGCCCACTTGACTTTTGCAAAACCCAGGCGGAGCCGAGGTTTTGCTGGTCGGGCGGGCATCAAAAACACATTTTTTATTTTTGCGTAATACTTCTTCCTCGTGTAACCATCAGTGTTGAGGTTGAACACACCGACGCTCTCTTTTCTGCATTCACCTGCCCAGATAATTTTTTTTTGAGGCTAAGTACACAATAATCAGAAATCGCGTTAACTCTAGCAGATGCAAAAGCCACTGTTCCCGGATAGAAATGCAGCCAGGAAGACGTACTTTCGGCTAGGGGACGTAGAAAATATATTTTTCTCATTAAATTCTAATTAGCATTTTCTTCCTCGTTACATAAGTCTTGAAATATCCAATAAATTATTTCAGTAAGAAAAAGTGCATTCATTTCTTAATTCGCTTATCCCACCTAATAACAAAAATTATCTTAACGCAAAAGTCGTATTAGTATATTATTCTCTAAATATTGTTGAAATATCGATCAGTCATGATCGATTTGTGAAAAAAATTTAACAATTTTTTTTGATAAAAATTTACAAAAATAATTTGTTTTTTAGGTAGATACTTGAATCCATTCAAAAATAGCTAGAAAACATGAAGCAGCTCGATTGTATACTTATTAAAACTAAATAAAAAATTGTCTGCCTTTTTCCAGAGTTATGAACTGAAAATACAAATTTTAATTTTCAGTTAATTACTGTAGGTAGAGTTTTCTTTTGTATGAAGAGATGCAGGTGGAAAAAAATCGACATATTTTTATACAATGTTTAAAATGCTTACATTAGGGAATTTCAAACTAGAAGTGTGTGAAATTTAAAAAATATCACATTTAAACCTTTAAAATTGAACAACTGTGAACAACTGTGTATTAACGGTTTTCAAATCGTAACTACTTAAAATTTAACAATATATAAATTTAAATATTTCATCTTGAAAATTTTTTAAACCGAATAATATAAAATTAAAAATTTCGCAATTAGAAAATATCAAATTTAAACCATTCAAAACGCAACTAATTGAAACTTACAAATATTTGACAATAGGGCAACAATATAAAGGGTCCCTCTGGATTTTTCCTCAGTCCGTCTGCAGTGGAATAATCTGCATCGCAAATATTATGTTCAAACCCTTCAATTGCAAAAATTACGCTTCAAATTTAATTAAAATTTAATTAAATTAAACATTTCAGGTAAATAATCTATATATGCTGATCTACGTAAATTTAATATTTTACTGCAGTATAAAATTCCATTCATTTGTATCCATTGATTCTCTAAACTCTAAATCTTCTGCTCACTTACGAAGTACATAATTTTTTTAATTGCCCAGTGTGAAGCTTTTGAATTTGAAATATCTATTTTTTTTAAGTTTAGTTTGAAATGTTTAAGGTTTTGTAACATTCTGAAATTAAAATAAAATTCAATTTTTAATTTGTATTTATACAATCTTCTTAAGGATTAAATTTACAAAATTCAGTTTTTTAAGTTTTCATTTTTATGAATTTATTACGGAGGCGTTCCATTTAAAATTGTTTAGTTACAAACCCTATATAATGAAAATTGTGAAACTATAGAGTCTTTCAATTTAATTTTCTGCGATTTCAAAGAATTAAAAAAACCAGACAATTGTGTACGTTTAAAGTTGGAGCCAAACAATTTAGAATATCTTTATATAAAATTATTAAACTTAAAACTGACAGCAATTAAAATTAAACAATTTAGATTATCTAAATCTGGAATTATTAAATATAAAACTGAATATGAATGCTTTCAGTATTAACCTTTTTAATTTTTGCATGATATAATAGTGAAATTGTCCTAAAAATTTTTAATACTTCTATTTCAAGGTACAACATTGTGAATTTTGAAACTCTCCAAAAATTAAGGAGTTTCAAAGTAAATACGTATTTTGCAATATTTATAAAAAGTGCAATTTAAATTTTCGTAAAGGCTCAACTATATTCTCGCAGAAATTTATACGTATATCTTCATATAAAAACGTTTATAGACATTTATGTAACTTTTCGTTGAAAATTCATGAAATTTGTAGCTACAAAAAAATTGTTTAGAGTACAAAATACGTTAACATTTCAAGAAATTTTCATTAAAAGTCGAACATATTTTTGCAGAAATTCTTCAAAATTTGCATATAGGTTCATAGAAGGTTTTGCGTCAAGCCATAAAAACTATAAGCGTGGAAAAACTATTCCATGCCCGAGATGCATTAATTTCGACAAAATTGTCGTTAAAATTATTCTTAAATTTTTCATCAAAATCTTTCATTTTTGTATAATTCCTAACAGTAAGATGACTCTTGTTCATCAAATCATAAATTCTTGAAACTATAACGCTGCAATTGCCATATCCGCAGACCTTTCCCTGCGTAATGAAAAACGCATGGTGCTCCAGATCATAAAAAACTGGTAAATTGTACATTCTAATTTGTGATTGTGACAGTGCACGAAAATAAAATTTTTGACCATGCGTTTTTCCATTTCCATTTGTTAAATTTCAAGTCCCATTAGACATATTCCTTCATATGCTAGATTAAGAGTTTCAAATTTAAAATCACTTTTTAATGATAAACTGTGTACCTTACATAATAACCCGATGTCTTCTTATCTACTTTTTATTAGGGAGATTTTGCATAGATTTTTGTAGGATGCATTAAACGCTAAGTGAAACGCTAACGAACGTCGGATAGCGGAAAAGGGTAATGCTAAGCTCGCAGAGCATGCGCAGAAACGTTATCACGTGACTTTAGCGTTTACCGTAAGCTACGGAACGCAATGCAAAATAGGGAGATTTTGCATAGCGTTTTGTAGCATATTATGGTAAACGCTAAAGTCACGTAGTGACGTTTCTGCAAATGCTCTGCGAGTTTAGTGTGTCGGTTTTCCGCTATCCGACATTCTTTAACGTATCATTTAGCGTTTACCGTATCCTACGAAACGATATGCAAAATCTCCCTATTAGATACGGTAAACGCTAAATGATACACTAACGAACGTCGGATAGCGGAAAATGGTAACGCTAAACTCGCAGAGCATGCGCATAAACGCTACCACGTGACTTTAGCGTTTACCGTAAGCCACGGAACACTAAAGTCACGTGATGACGTTTCTGCGCATGGTCTGCGCGAGTTTAGTGTTACGGTTTTCCGCTATCCGACGTTCTTTAGCGTATGATTTAGTGTTTACCGTATCCTACGAAACGTGGCCATGGTAACCAATATGGTGATCGTTGTACGACGAATAGATTTGTAGAGGACAACTCCAACTCACCTCTCACCACCGCCATTTACTAGGCTCCATGTAGGGTTGTAAAGTTTCATGAAACTTTGACCAAATGAAAAGTTTCATGAAACTTTGGAAACGTTTTAAAGTTTCCAAAGTTTCAACGTTAAGGGTGGGGCCCCCTCCAGCTTTAAAATAATTGGTCGGGTACGTTTCAAGGACCTTAAAATAAACGGAAGTTCACTGTAGATAAATTTTCTACCAATAATATGAATTTTTGAAAATGCAGTTAAACTTTCATTCAAACAGTTTAATTTTAAACCAAATATGTACGATAAATTCTCAATAAAATCTTGAATAGTTTTATTTTCAATAAAAAGTGGAATAGTTAAATTGTTAATTGAACAAATTAATTTTTAACCTAAAAAACGAGTTATACAAAAGACTAATGTTTAACAAAATACATGAATTTTTAGACAAATAGTTGAATTTCCAAATTAAAAAGAGAAATTTTCTACCTTAAACTGTAATACTTACATTTTCAGTTATAAAATACATTTTCAACCAAAAACAATGGTTTTTCAAACAAGTACAGTGAAGTCTCGCCTTTTCCCCTGACCTTAAAACGAAAAGATTCTTTTATTTCCAAGCTGGAGGGGTCCCCACCTTTACCGCGAGTCGGCAGTATTTCTATCAACGACGTTCATTGGCTGCCCCGTTCTTGTATCGAGGCGCCGCCTGTACACAACTTTTTCATCTGAAAAGCGTGGGTCGATTTCAAATCAATGAATACATTTTTGTTCTGCTACATTCTGCTCTTTTATTCTTGAGGCTAGTTCTGGGTACTTAAGTAAGAAGAATCAATGATGTTCTCTTCTTATACTTTGCCCGCTTTTCTTTGGCAAGAAATAAAAGCGCATTAAATCTCTGTTCATATGGTGTGTCCATTTTAATCGCCTTCTTGATTGTTGAACCTCTGCTTCTGGCTCTGGTTGTATTAGGCCATCTACATCTGGAGGATGTGGTGGTGCTGGATCATCACCAGGTTGAGGAAGAACATCCATTACCGCTGCTTATTCGTGTTGCGCGGTTTCCTGTAACTGATGTTCATTGCCGTCGTTTTCCTACACCAAATCAACCTGTTGTTTAACCTCCATTGCTCGATATTCTGATATGTGTAGATTAGTCCTGATGTCCTGTACCTTAGCGATACGATCTATTAGTGCGACTTTCTCTATTTGAGGATACTTTGCAGCAAATTTCGTTCTAAAATTGTATACTTTTTCGCGTGGGGTTTCAAACTTCGCACTTTCATAATAGAGACGCACCAATTGCTCATTCATTGTGGAATCCCACTTGATGCTTTCCCACAGTATTTCTGTTGAGGTGGTTGGCTGCAAATAGCTAACGCTAGCCAAAGCGTCCTTAGCAGGCACAGTTGATGTTTCACTGCTTACCGTATGTCGCACATGTTCTTACTGGCCAGCTGTTTGATTAGTGAGATCTGCCTGACCATCTCGCAGCTCACCATCACCACCGTCCCGCATGCTGCGGCCCCCAGCGGTGGATCCAGGGGCGCCCCGATCATCTTCAGGAAGCGACAAGCGTTTCAAAATTTTCAAAAGACTCCATTAAAATGTATGGGTTTGGGTGTTCCTCTTAGTCACTTTTTTCTTCATTCCCTGTCTGTCTGGCATGAGAAACCCTGTCAGTAGTAATGCTACAGCCAACATAGCCATCAAATTCATGAGAGAAAAGCTTAAGCCCTACCGCGACGACATTATTATTATTATTATATATATATATTTTTTTTTTTCAAGTCCGCACACTTGAGTCTGGGACACCCTGTATACGACTCTTAAACATTGTCAGCAATTTCGACGGATTTTTTGGACTATTCTGATTAAATTCTAGCATGAAATTTTCAGTATTTGCTTATATTTAAAGAATGGAATTTCTAAACAGCAGGGCTATTTTTTATGTGATTATAGATCATACGTGATTTCTTACCCACATTAGCAATTGCGAAAAAATAGTTTTCTAGAACGGCTATTTTTCCAATTCTCGTTCCACACTGTCAAGAATCTTGTTCAATTTCTACTGATTTCCCCCTTTCGTTTATACTTCCAAATGTCTTTCAAGTGTAAACAATTGCAGTTGTTTCATTTTCAATGTAAGGCTTATAATCATATATTTTAATTGCTTGTTTACAAAAAGGAGCCTTTCACTTGATAAATCCTTCCAAATTTAGCCTTCTATGTGAGCAATTTCAAAGTTCAAAAGTTTATAATATCAAATAAATCATAATTAAAAATCAAACTCATTAAAAGTTGAATCATTTTAGGTTAAATCTTTATAATTTAGATTTCTTCAATGTAACACTAAATAATAATAGTGTCCGAAATTAATGGCTTTCAAAATCAAACTTTCAGTAATGTATTTCTTAGTGCGAGAGATAGAGGCAGAAGTGTGATGCAAAAAAGCAAAGGGCTCATGGCATCGCCCTGAAAGACGCATCTCTGGAAGGTGACGTTGTTTGTTGTCTCATGATAATTTCCAGATGAGATATTAAATCTAGTTTTCCAAAGAGGCATCAATCTCTCTATGCATCTCACTATGTGCGGATGCACCTTCAAGCTTTCCAATAGACATATTATAAGTCTTTCAGTTTCATGAAGCAACTGTCCGAAATTTGAGGTTAAAGTACCACTAACCTGACATTTAGTATATTTTATTTTTTATTTCGTGAAACTGAAAGGTCGTTAGTCGACAAAAGAATTAAACATGACTGAGAAAATAGATTCTACACTTGAGAAATATCACTATTTGTACACTTATGACCTTTACGTTTATAATATTTACTCGAAAACGCCGTGAGACGTATTCCCATGGCGTCATGAAAAAATACTTAATTCAAGGCTTCCCACACTTCGGACATCTTTTTTTTAATTGGTCACATACTGACGCGCAGGAAAATATACCGGGACCGTGGTGGGAGTTTGCCGGAACTGCGCAAATGGAAATAACAGTCTACAGCCAACGGGAAATAAAGGTGACAGGAAATAAGAGATACAGAAATATGTGAGACTCTACTGTATATAATATTTGATGATTCATAATAATTTCATATAATTGATGACTTGATTAATTTTTATTTTTTAAGCTGGTGAACTGTATTAAGAATCGGATCTGAGTCTTTCGCTACAGTCCGCGCGCGAGTCGTATAACCGCTAGCGACTTGAGACATTACTACTTTCTTCAATATCACTTCGATTGGGCTAACATTTTCTAGAAAAATTCTTTGTGCAGTTGTTACCAACTTTATCGCTTCAACTTTTTTTTGGCTGAAAATTCGCTCGATAAACAAAACGCTGGAAGTTAGAGAAGTTCAATGTGCGCCAAGCGTCACACAAAAATTAATAAAATTTGTTTCAAAATAAATTGTTGAATTTCTTTTCTTGTAGCTTTTGTTGTCAGAACTATATTCTCTGAAAATTTTATCAAACAATTCACTCGCGCTAACAGATAGAAAATACGAAACTCCAAAAGTATCATTTTTCAAAATATGATTATAAACATTTTATAAAAGTTCACAACTTACATTTAGTAATTTACTAAAAGAATGGTCTTCTTTCTTTTGTAAATTATAAAATTTGAATTCAGAACTTTTATTAAATGTTCGTAAACACCTTCTGAAAAAGTAATACTTTTGTAGAAGCGTATACTTTCGTATTTTCTACAACCCTCCATGAGATAAAAAAATATTGTAAAACTCTACATTTATATATGTATATTTTTTCAATTTAAATAATTCACGTTTTGAAAAATGATTTTAAAAATCACATAATTTAATAAAAATTGTTAATAATTTACAAAATTAAATGAGAAATTTAACTATTACCAGACATATTGTATTTTAGTTTCAAATAAATATGTTTTTTTACACAACAAATCAATTGCTATAATCTTTGAACAATTCTACTATAAAATTATAAGTCACATTTAACCATTGTATTGAATAGTAACATTTACAAAATAAATAAAAATAATATTTTTCGGTTTGTGGCTTTGGAGTCCATAAATGTTGAAGAAGGATCGCAAAAAACAAATAACAATTGAAGATTAAAAAATATTTATTATATATTCATAATATTTATACATAATATATTTATTATTATACAATGTTACGTTTCATTAGAATTTTATAATTAAAACACTACAAAATAATTTTCATAATCTTAAAGCATTATGAATTCATTTCATTTCATATAATCGTAGTTTTTCGTTATTTAAAATAATTCATCAAATAATTTGCTAAATGAAACGTTGAACAATGAAACAACTAATTATAACAGATTATTACAAATAAAAAGTTATAAATGATAAAAACATAATTGTAACGTTTTATTTTATTGACATTAACAATATTAAATTATTGATGATTTTTTTTGCTATAAAATAAAAAATATATATAAATAAGGTTCATTGATATTATTAAAAAATTATTCCAATAACTACTTATTAGATATATGTCAAATGAAAACAATAAACTTATGTTAAGTGTAAGTGAATATTATCAATAATTATCGATAATTACATATTTCTTAATGATTTTAATTTATAAGAGATTCTTACATATGAAAAGTTATGAATGATAAAGACATAATAATAGCGGTTTATTTATATAATTATATAATTATTATATATATTATAAAAATACGACCCCGTTATTTTAGTACTACATTTGGTCACCAGTTGGCGTATCGTTGTATTTCAGATCCCAATTGCGTGGTATTCAGAGTGTAGAATAAATGTGAATTTATTTGATTGTTTCTACTCCACATTTTGTATTCTGTCACGGAAAACATGTAACTATATAGCTATACAATAAAATGTTTCAAATATATGTGTATATTTGTAGTTTAATTCAAGCAACACCTTAAACTATTCCCTTCTACTCACGCTAACCCCGTCCCTTTTCAGATTAATGAGTACATAATTTAGGCACTTTGCCAATTTCACGATGACATGCTACCAGCAGGGTGCCAGCGCACTCTGCTGACATACTTGAATGCGTATTGAGCCGCATATAGACCCGCGTCTGCCCGACGTTCTGCTGTTGCGGCCTGCATGTGTTCCTGTACCGTTACTGTGCGAACATATTGTTATCTGGGTTATTTCCTCAAAATAATCATTTTTGAAGATGAAATAACATTTTTGTTAAGAAATGCTTATTATCAGTGAAAACGGCGTGAAAATTTGTATTGAAAATATACTAGAGAGAATGTTTCTATTAATATTAATAGAGTTAGAATCACTCAGAACAGGTGGTTTCCCTGAAACAGAATGAAATTTGAATTTTCGAAATGAAGGTATTTATGGCTTTAAAAATTAAAAACTTATTTCGATTCTGAAAAATAGGATTGCAATTTTTAATTGTTAAAGAAAATGGTTGTAACCATTCCGTGTACCTTACAAACTTTTATCGAAAACATCCTCACCCTTTTTTTTAAATGCCCAAATTTGTGTCCGATCCAGGAAAAGTTAATTTTTTTTGTGGATACACATGAGACAAATGCCCCATACATATATTTTCAAAATTTTCGTGAATATGAAATATCTACATTTCTCCATGAAAAAAGGAAATGTTGAATACCAAAAAAGTAAGGAATAATTAAATTAAGACAAACACAGAAACTAATGAGTTTTTCAAATAAAAGTTTTTACTCCAAAATGAAACATTAAAATTTAAAGATTGTTGCGATCAAATAGAAAATTAAAAACTTGAACAAAAGACATATAATATAACGAATAAGGGGTAAGTTTCCATTTAGGAAATAGGGACCTAAAAATAAATAATACAATAATTGATAAGACGAATTAAATGTATCGATCTCTGTAACAAATTACAAAACAATAAATATCTTTTACAAATGAAAAAAATTAACGACCTGAACTTTTGATACGTATCAGTTCACAACAGAGACACAAGCCACAAGCGTTCCAGAGGTCACTGAATTCCAACAACAGAATAACTGATCTGTACACTGTAAAAAAAGGTTTAGTGATATTTACAATGAGCTAGTAATTATACGTGCAGTTTATTTTCAAATTACAATGTACAACCTGATTAACTTACGATACTACAGTACTTACTTGTAATCTAGTGTGATTTCACTTCAGGTAAAAATGTGAAAATAGAACGAAAGGTTGTTCGATTTGCAGTCGACTGTAAAATTACTACGAACGTATATGTAAATTTTGACGATGCGTGCTTTTCTATCGCGACCCAGATAACACAACAAATTCCGTGAAGATTTCCTGACACTTGTATTGTATGGTTGGCAGTAGTTTTCTACGGGACCTACGGCTGCGCAGTAATTTTTTTAACCCTCCTAGTGTATCACCAGACACAAGTATCATGGTTACTTCGCATATTTATGAAAAAAAAACCAAAAAATAAATAAAAATTTGAATTATTTTTTGGTTCTACTTTTTTTTTATAAATATGGGAGATAATTATGATACGTGCGTCTGTTGATTTACTAGGAGGGTCAAAAAACTACTGCGCAGCCGTAGGTCTCATAGTAAACTACTGCGTATTGAATTAAGTTGAATAAATCTTCCAAACTGTCCTGAAACTTGCCGTGCACCATTCCGTCACAAGCGGACATTTTCCTGATTGACCGAACCTTGCCCTAACCTTTCAATGTAATATTCCCAAACTTACATTGCAAGTTTCAGGAAATCTTTACGGAATTTTTTGTGCTATCTGGGGTGGGAACACGAAGGAATAGTAAGGAGTGGTATCCCAGCGGTCAGGTTCTGTAAATGTTACATAACAAAAAGAGAACATTTATACATAACATTGTTACAATCGTGTGGCATAACAATTACAGAACATAAAGTTCACACTGTTCTGTAACGCAGTTACTGTAAGGATACGTAACAGTTCTGGAATTCTGTAATGTAACCAATATAGAACATTATAACTGGATACTGATACTAATTGTAATATAATTGTCAGAAAAATCAGTTGCGAAAATACTGTTTAGAATAGCGGATTATTTACGACCAAGATCGGTCGCAGTGTATGACAGCGGAGTGGGGGAAGCTGCTTCCGCCTGGTGGACGCTGGCGCTGAAAATGAATTCGTGCGTTCAAAATGTAACAATTGGAAAAATCTCATGAAAGAATGGACATATCGAGATGTTTTTTTTTTTAATTTCAGCTAACTTTTTGCGCTGATTACAAATTTTGCATTGAAAGCTCAGAAAAAGCATGTCTTATGCTTGAAATGTAATTGTACTTTTTTATATTTTCACTAATTGTACAATTGCTGGCATTATTCTTTGATGTAATGTAAGCAGCATTTCATTATTTTTAAGTCTATTCAATAATGTTACGAAAAATGTGTACTGAATGCAACATTTGTTTTTCAATACACTTGGGATATAACGTTCTGGGGAAAAATTGAGAAATTAAGGATCAAGACAACATTAGTAAGAGGATTGTTTTGTAAGCACAGCTTACTCGATTCTCGCTGATTAGGTTGCAACGTTGATTACGTTGCGAAGTGCTATGTTCACCTTCCGAGAAACAATACTCAGATAATGTACATACAAAAGAAGTACATACCTGCGACCATTCGACAATCCACCTGTTCTACTATATCGTGTATTTCAATAGAAATCTTCAACTTGATGCGGGGAAAATCTAGGGATACGAAAAAGTTTAAAAATCGAAAATTGATGATGAATATTACAGATTTTATTCCATTTGTTCACGAGACAAAAACGTACTATTCTTTTGCAGTCATTTTTAACGTACTTAATACTCTAAAATCAATTAGTTGCTAAGCATACATGACACTACAACTCTTTAGGATTGAAATTTAACCACTTTTGTGGCTTTGCGACCGCCTTAAAAAAAGTTAGCCCCACCGAAACAACGGTACCTTTTTTATAAGCAAATAGCTTTTCTCAAAAACTATTTATTATTTTGAGCTCAAATTTGAAATATACTCTCAGCTTAGCAAAACACACATTTTCAGGGACTCTAACAGATGTGCATACACTTTTTGCAAAAATAACTAGATTTGGCGAAACGGTCATTTTTGCCGGTTTTTATTACTTTGTGAGGGAACAAATTAAACAATTCCAATGTGCAACCTAACCAAATTAAACATCTCTTTAAGAACTTCAATTTACAACACATATTTTTGCCTGCAAACGTACATGCCTTCATCCCAAGCATCAACACTACATGATGGCATACCTCGTTTTCATTCTAAAATTTTGTGCTAAAAACGTACCTTTTTGATCTTCGTTCCCTGGGCTAGTATTAAAAACTTGGAAGTTTGAAAATTCATCTTCAACGTTCGAGTCCCTGTTCGGGCGCCATTGTTACGTTTCGCGTTCTTATTTATAATTATAGTTTATACTTATTTTTTTCTATAAGAATGTTAAGTATTTCCTCAAATATTGTTCAGATATTTTTTTTTTAAACTATAAATTAGCGAAATGCATACAATTTTGTTTGGGTTTCCCAAAGGCGGAATCATCAAACTCCTCCGATTCAAACACTTTTAAAAATTGTAAATAGGACGAACATAATTGCCTATCAATTAAAACTTATTGAATCTTCACGACGTTGTTAAAAATTGAATAAATTTCGTTTTAAATCTTGTTTTCCTTTGAATTTTTGGTTATGTGATTGTATCAAATTTCGTTCTAAAAATAAAATAAAAGAAATCCTAATCTCGGAAACTTTTGTCATAAAAAAAGAGAACATTTTTTTGATTGTTTTTTGGCAAGGCTCAGTCTGGCAATCATTGCCTGAGCAAAAAAAGTCGGTGCTTCAAACGTGATTCCATTAAAATGTAAAAGATATTTTCAAAATGTAATAAATTTTGTTGAGCTCCTTTGCTTTATTTTTATAAAAAAGTTAAAATTCAATTATTGCACGTTTGTAGTATTTCCATCCACAAATTCTTAAGGGCCCTGGAAATCGAGTGTAAATAGTAAAAATAGGATTCGGGCCAAACGGTGAAGCCATTTTGTCATTTTTTTTGTATACAGACTCTAAAGAGTATAGAGACTCTCGGCACAGCTCGATTTTTTCGAAAAAAATTCTATTTTTGATGCAAAAATTAAAAGAAATAAATTGTCGTCGACCGCATCGTTGTAGTAATGTGTTCTACTATTTAGCTAAGGAGGGAGTGGGTAAGGAAGTTTTTTTTCTCGGGTTTTTCTTTGCACATAAATCTGCCTTTTGTATAAATTAGACAAGATTTTGTTATCAATTGTGGAAATTGTAATTTTGGTTCAAATTTAGGGGTCTGCCATTTTATAAATTTTGAAGAAAACAAAATTTTCGTTCATGTGTGTTTTTTAACATAGTCTAAAGATCACAATTGCACAGAGCCAAGGAATTCCGCTGAAATATGAAAAAATACATGCATTTGAAGTTGGACGCTACTTTTCTCCATGTTAATTGCATAAGAAACTTTAAGTGCTTTGAGGCACGTGTTAAGCTTAACCGATTTCGCTAAAATTTGGTGGAGATCATTTTTTTTTGTCATTGAAACAAAATAGGTGGATGAGACCAAGAAGAATCGAAAGTCGAAAAATAAGGACCACCCTAGTGTATACAATTTTTTCTATCTGGTTTTTTACCGGTTATATACGAAATATTTTCGGTGTCCAGCCCTATTGTATTTGGCCTATCTGTTTCTTTATCCAGCCGTATTTTGTCGGGCTCTATATGGATTCTTATACGGTATAATAAATTTGGGTTATCTGGTTTTTTATCCGGCTCTATGCGGAATGTTTCCGCGGCCCATATTGCTTAATCCATTACAACAGCTTGAAACAGATAAATAAATCTGCAAAAAAAACTGTTTTATTTGTAATAATTGCATTTGATTTTATTTTTTAAATTACGCAATTGCACTCACGGATACTTACGAACATAATCGCACGCACAACGCTATAAAAACTCGATCCCGCTGGGGATTCGAACCCTACCTAAACAACCTAAATCTAAACCGCACGCTCGAGCTAATTACGCTAATGTATCGCTTGGATTTTGTCGACAAAATCTCAGCCAAGCTTTTAGGCTGAAAAGCCAGGGCTAACGAAGGAATATTTTTTCGTTTTACACAATTTATATGAATAGGTGGTTTTAAAAATGAGTAATAATAATATTTAAATTCTAATAGTTAAATGTTTAATTTGAATATTCATTTAATATGTGATTTCTGTTCACATTGTAAAGCTCCAAAATTTAAAGAATTTATTACCCTCAGATGTATTATAAGTAAAACATATTTAAATTTTAGTACAATTTTCCAGCATAAAAAAATAATCTAATGATTATAGTTATACTAATCTTGTTTAGTAAAAATTTGGAAGTGAAGACAAAAGCAGCTATTACAAATAATTTATTGGAACATTTCAGTTGAAAAAATTGTTTCAGATAAAAAATACTTGAACCTAAAATTAATATTCAAACTTTAAACTTGAACTTGAACATCAAATCGAAGGCTAGCTGAAATTAGAAGTATTAAAAATGAAAAAATGTAAATAATAAAGCTTTATAAAATTTGGCTCAAAGCTAGTAATTATTAATACATTTTTTTCAAATATAAGAATGCACATTATATAATATAATAAATAGTATAATAGTATAATAAATTAGTATATTAAATTACAAACATAGGTAAGTGAATTAAATGGTGTTTTTGTGTTAAATAATTTTTTTATTTTATTTCTGGAACAATATTTGAAGGTTTGCAGTATACAGCATTAGAGAAGCAAAAAACTCGAAATTTTTTAGGAGGGCAAAATAACATTCTGTAAAATCGAAAACACCATTTAAAGTTAAAAACAAAAGTTTACTCCCGGGCTGAAGTGTTTCTCAATTGGGGCCAAAAAAGTACAATTGAAACAAATTTCCAGTTCCGAGAAATAAAAAGTGGAAGTTTTCAATCTCAAAGTGACAAGAACTTTAAAATGAAACAGGCTCGATTGATGATCACGATAAAAAGTGCAATTTTCAGTTTGAACAAAAAATAAAAATTTGGTCCCGAGATATGGAGTTGCTTAATTGGAAGAAAATGAGTTTTGCTTAGAAAAAGTGAACCAATCCCGAGTAAATAATTCAAGAATTTGGCGGTTCTAATTTCATGGGTTTTAAAAATCGTTTTTAGATAACCACTAAAAATATATTTTTCAATTTTTAATAATAATAAAAACTTGCTTCCGAAATATGGGGAGGCTGAATAAGAATAAAGAAGTTTTCATGGAAAAAACTTATTCTGCTTCAGGAAAATAAAGATTTAATATGGCGGTATCGCACTGTAACTGTTTATAAAAGTGGCTTTTGGTAGAAAATGAATATTTAACGTTTTATGTTGGAATTAGGTTACGGTATTCTAATGCGAACAGCGTGGCCACTAGCTTTATTTAAGAGTTTTTTCTTTGAAAAAAAGTATATTATTATTTTACAGTATTTAAAAACTTTTAGGAAGAATTTTTCGGGACATTTTGCGGGACGAATCCTAACGCGGGACACGAGCTGCCAATGCGGGACTGTCCCGCTGAATGCGCGACGGTTGGCAGCCTTGCCCAACAGGCATTGGCATCAGACAATGCCGATGCCGTTTCAAAGAATGTTTACAATTTTTCAGCAGCTTTCCCACATAACACAATTTCCGAAAATACCTGGTCTTTCCTTTGAACTTGGTCCAAGTGACTGGAAGAAAAAACCAGCAGTGGAACTCCGATGCTGTTTTGAAGTCGAAATCGAACCTAACTTTCTCTCTACCTTCACGCGTTAGAAAGAGATCCGTTCGATTGTCGACCTTCGACACGGTATCGGAGTCCCACTGCAGGTCTGTATCTGGTTAAGACCTAGGTTAAAACACAGGTTCATAACCGCCTACATTTTTTTATTGAAACAAAGATTAAATTAATTTTTAGGCAACTTTGACGCAGAATGTAGTATTTTTAACAAAAATAGTATTAATTAAAGAATCCAGTGAAAAATTGATAATTTCATCAAATTTCATAAAAATGCCATAAAATAATGTTGAAAGATGATAAATGATTTTCTTTTATTTACAATTTTTTTCGATAATAGCAACGAGCCGACGCAATGGCAAGCCTAATGTGTGGAAACAAGTTAACTCTGCAGTGGGACTCCCATGCTGTTTCAAAGTCGAAAATCGCACGAATCTCTCTTTCTATCTCCACACATTCGAAAAATAGGTCCGTTCGATTTCAACACGGTATCGGAGTCCTACTGCTGATTTATGTGGGGTTCGTGATGCAAAACTAGTAATAGGTGGCAGCACCGAGCCGAGTTCTAGATCCTCTATCGAAGAGAGACGAAATGCAATATGGCGCTTGATATCCCTATTAAAAAAAAAGTCAGGAATCGTCACAAATGGTCAGAAGTTCTGACGATTCCTGAGCATCCTGACGAGTCTGAATATTTCTGGAGATATGCTAATTCACATCCTATCAGGTAGCTCATCGGCTAGGACTGCAGGTAGGCCAACCCAAAAGGATTGGAAATTGAAAATAATTTTTTTTTTCCATGTTGCATATACAGATTCAAAAGTTAGAAATTCAGAATCTACGGGTTTCGTCGATTTAAGATACCAAAAAATTTTTTTAAAAAATTCAAAATTAGGATAAATATAACGTATCTTGTAAAGAAAAAGAGATACGTCAAAATGGACAAAATTTTCAGATTCACCTTCAGAGTCATATAATATATAAATATTAATAATTCAATCTAAGTAAAAATAGAATATGCATAAATAAATATAAATGAATAATATAAATAACCTGGGAAATATAAAAGGGATTAGGTTTTATGGCATTTTATTCTTGGACTTCTAATAAAAAGGATTATCCTTCGAACCCAAGCTCTGACGATTTCTGAACATTTCTCATGAATTCTGACGATTTCTGTCGAGAAACGTAACAAAAGTGGTCAGAAATGGTCAGAAGTCCTGACTTTTTTTTTAGTACGGATGCGGTTGCTTATAATTAATTATGCGAGGGTAAATATACTTTGAATATATGTTCAGTGCTTATAGACGCAGATAAATTATACTTAAAGTAGAAATTATGCATACAATGGGATATATGGTGAATTATGGTAAACCTAACCTCACTTTGAAAGAGACAGCTAGAAAAGAATAATTGAACTTTTTACGAATTCTATATCATGAAAAGCTTCGAAACATGTATTTTGTGATACTTACAATTGCTTACAAGGTATAAATGGTACTTTATACTTATTCACAAAATTTCTTCGATTGAAATTCGTATCTCATTGACAGAGGGTTTAGTACTCAGCTCGGTGCTGCCACCTATGTTAAGTTTCGCGCTATGCACCCAAAGATATTATAAACCTAGATGCAGTGCGGGGTAGTTACCCGCCATAAATATAGACGGCACGTCCGGTGAAAAAAGTCAGGTCCCCTCTAGCCTCCACCACTCCCCGATAGCATCGTCGGATATAGTTCACCAACAGCCATTTGGAGCGCTGTAAGCAACTCTAATCATACTTTTCGAGGCGCACTGATGGTAACGTAGCTCGGACAAGACCCATTCAAATTGAAAATAAATTAATAGTAGGAAAATTGAATATAAAGATGAGTTTTTGGAAAACAGTTTGAATTATATTTATATTTTTCTATTGTTTATTTTGCTAATGTAATTAATTCATTTTATAAACAATTGTAATTGTTCCTCTAAACAATATATATTTATATATAATAAATTATATATTCATTAATTTTCAAAAAAGCACTACGATTGGAGAAAAGCTCTACGGGCTACATTCAGCCATCGCGTCGGTCACGGAAATCCGTTGACATAGTTGACATGGCAACCGCCAGTGCGCATGTGCGCGATACTGAGACCAAGTTTTCAGCCGTTACTATTCCTTCGTGATTAGAAGGTATGTCGGCTCTTGTGAAGCCGTGACAGCTTACAGTAAATGGGTTAAGAATAGTTTTGAGAAAAAGGGGGAAGGAAGATACCCCTATCCTAACAGAGAGAACACCTGAGGTACAAGTATAAATAGTAGCTACCTTTCCTGTTGAAATTAAATGTCTGCCCAGTGGGTACAAAAAATTAACGTCCTGAGAACGTTCTAAAGACGTTCCTAGGACGTTTGTGTCAGTCCAATTGATATCCTCAAGACGTCCCATGTTCCAAAGGCCGTCTTTGGAACATGGGACGCTTTTAGGACATCAATTGGACTGACACAAACGTCCTAGAAACGTTTTTAGAACGTTCTTACGACGTTAATGTTTTTGTGTTCACTGGGCGAAATACACACTGCAGTTGGCTGTCTACTTTTCCACTAAAATCATCCACCAATCGCGTACCAGAGCATTCGTCGCTCATTGACTGGGTTGGGCGGTGGCTCACGTAGTTGTCCAGCGTAGACAGAGTCCGCGAAAATTTAAAAGTAACCCGAGTATCATTATATTAATCATAATAGAAACCATTGATATGTAAAGTCTGCCGATTAATTGAGATGCTAATAATAACAATTTAGTAAAAGCCGCGCTATGGCGCGACTTTTTCTTAAGGAGCGAAGTGAAACAATCGGTGATTGTTCATTAGTAAATATTTCGACCGCTAGAGGCAGCAACTCCTGGAAGTTTAAAATAGCGTGAGGTGTTTGAATATAAATTTCTGATGAGTTTAGAAGTTTAAAGATTTCATAATATAATTATTATTAAATAAATTAGGTTCAAAGGTTTACAAATTAACTATATTGAGAGAGAGAGAGAGAGAGACTTGGTATTTTCGAAAGCAAACTGACTCAGTAGCTTAAGGAATTTCTGAATTTGCATTCTTCTTTGACTTAATGTGTTGCACGTGTTTTCTTTGAATGAAATGATTGTTGTTTTACGTATTATTTTCAGCCTGGTTTAAAACACGGAAATGAGAAGGAAAAGAGCGTGTTTCGAATGAATCTCAAAAGGAATTTACTTAAAGGAGTTAGTTAGGATTTTGAAATGGAACTTTGAGGTTTTGTGTAAAGTAATCAAATAAATAAACAGAGCATTGTTTTATTAACCAGTTTGAACTACAACTTTAATGGCTTTTTAAAAGTAAAAAAGTTGTAAAAGTTAATGAAACTTTTACTACCATTAATTATTTGACCTTTTTGATAGTGAAGCGTGAAATGAGATTTATGCCTAAATCGAGCAGGGAACGTGCTTAATGGGATTTTTTCAAGAAGCTAACTAGGCCACGAATTGACGTAAGGGTTAGATCACCCGCGAACACCATTGATTTCCAAGATCAGATTTTTACTGACTCGTGAAGCGGAACCTTTAACTCCGATCTCCTTGCATTTGTAAAATTGAAATTAAAGAAATTCTCATTAAAAATTAGCAGTCAGAATATACTTCAGTTTTAATTCAGAACTCTTGGTGTTTCATTGACTATATCCTTTCTCTATTTAATACGTAGATTTCTTTAAATAAATAAAAAATTTTCATACAAAAATAAAGAAAGATATTTTTTATAATTTCAAAAACGTTAAATTACGACTGGACCTGGACTTGTGCATCGATGGTTTCGTCAAGTCGAAAACCGGACGAGGAGAGTTTCTACTCTCAGTGAGGATAGAATAACAAATAATTCATTTAATCTCGCAATTAATGCATTCCGGAATAAGTCAGGTTATATTGTGCTCTTTTCCCTTACCCGCCACCGCCTCCCACCTTTCAAGTCCGCCATTTTTTACGTTCTTTACTTTTTTACATTTTTTACGTATAATACGTATTATACTTATAAAAGTTCGAGTCACGCGTAACCGTGCAACCCTGCCCACCTTTTAAGTTCGCCATTTTTTAAGTTTTTTAAATTTTTCACGTACAACACGTAAAACACGTAATATACGTATAAACCCTATTAACACCGAATGTTGCCTCAATATTGCATCGATATTTCCTGCAACATCGAAACATTGCACAAAACATCGATGCAACATTGATGCAAGAAATCGATGGCCGCTTTTTGAAACATTCGGCCGATAGACAAAGTCCTATCGTAATAATCGCTCACACTCTCGTTTTGACGCATGCGCAGGTTGACGATTGCCTCAAAGTACCACTAGTACTTCTTAGTGGGAGCAAAACTTTTTTTGAGATGTTTGGTGAGTCCCTTAAGCGTTGAAATTTGCTTATCGCGAATACTCTCTCGCGCAATTCCCTTAAGTTTGCTCAGGACAATTTTTATGAAAGACGATTCAGTTGCTTCTGTGACATAGACCGAACCGTTCTCTATATCCTGTAGGAACTCCTTTAAGGGGGGACCTTTCCATCGAGAGTTAATATATGGAACGTGCTTTGTTGAAGGGTCATACCCTCCAAGGCAGTGGACATCGCGGCACTCATATCCATCATGTTGGCGCGTGTTGAGTTATCGGTGCGAGTAAGATTATTCTCGGTCTCATCAGCGGACATGTCTCAGTTTTATAATTTACGTTATTTATATGTCTAAGATGGGAGTCATTTGACTCCACAAAAGAGTCAGGAGTCAAATTTTTGGCTCTACGCAAAATTGAGATTTCGTGAAGATCGCGAATTTCTTGAAGCTGAGATTTTGAATTTCCAAGTTTAGAATCTACAGTGTACTAGATTCTATTTTATTTATTTTAATCGTTGGGCGTATCACACTTCAGAGAGTAGCTTACAATACTAAGAATTGCGAGCAAGTTTACCCTGGCATACCATTATTGAGTTCTATGAAACAACCGTGACCCACTTACACAAGTTGGATTAAGTTGCGGCATAACTTGAAAAGTTTTCCTTACCACCCGATTATTTAGTTTTACAAGAAGGGACACTCTGGGGACTAGAATGGGGGGACCCACGGGGTTATCGATACCCGCTATTCGGGGTCGTACCGAGATGGTTTTGTTTATTGTAAGATCCTTGAAGAGAAATTAGTTTGTAACTAAAAATTATTCACCGATATAACTTTCGACAGCCCTCACTTCTACGTCGGCTGGCGACTGTATAAAGTTCAACCTTTGTCTTGGACGATTCATTTATGGATTTTTAAATTACTGATGATACGAGTAATGTACTGGCGGAGATAATTTCGCACGTGAGAATCCGATAGTTTATTCACAATTCTATCGTGCCTACGGATTCGGTAACGAGTGAACCTAGATGGTAATTGACCACCGGATGTCTTGTGAATTTCACGAGTAGTTCACTTTCCGGGATAAAAGTAACCGATGTCTCCGGATGCAATGTTAATCGGACGGTTTCTCTTCGGAAGAACTGCGCTTGCCAGTTATTCCCGTTGACTCGTTAAAAGCCTGGGTTTCGTTGCAAAATGGGGGCATTGTGATACCTCTAGAAGTGAATTCCTATCTTCCAGACCATGATATAGAACTTATAAAGCTAGCTGAATTCAGACAACAGTGGATTCACCACCCCGGAATTGTAAGCGATTATTATTTAAAGGGAGCAATTGAACCGCCGGACCGTAGAAGGGCATATTAAGTCTGATGGCTGGTGGCGGGAGGGCCCCTTGGGATTTTTAAAAACATTTACAAATTTTAATTTTTTAAACATACATTCTTATTCAAAATTCAAATGCGCATCTTTTTTCCTCTTGTAAAAAGTTTTTGCTCTGTTCATCCTTGAAATAATTACAAAAAACACGAATTTTGAAAACTGAATAAATTCCGTCTTTTCTCACTTCAACTCTCTCTAATTCACAGAATATTTAAGATTTTTACTTCAAATTTGGAGGAATCATATTTCAAAGTATACTTCAAATGGTAGAGTAGTTTCAATTTATTTGTTCTGTTATGAAAAATTGTAAATAATGTTTTTCCAGGTAAGTATACGAAAATGGTTTCAAGATTTTCAATCCAAAAGTCTATCGACGTAAGTTTAACCTATCAAAATCTTCCAGCAGATGAAATGTCCATTAGAATTTGTAGAAGTATTTTGTGAAGTTTCACTTCAATTGAACAAGGTTTTAATAACCTACGAGTAATTTATTCTCTCGAGCAATGCCGCGAGCACATAACTCAGAGGTGCCTTTTAGTTGGATAGGCACGGCCATCTACGAAAGTTAGAACATTGTATTTTTCAACATCAATTTGTTCAAATTATGCGATTATTAGTCACATTAACAATCATGATCATACACATTTGTACTGAAGTTAGAATTCATTTTCGTCACCATTTTTTTTTTAAATAGAGGGCTTGATCGAGTTTACACTGAATATTGTATTCTTATAATTCTTCACCTTAATCTAAAAAAATATATGCATGAGATCATTAACATTGTATATATATATATGTATATATATGTATATATATATATATATGTATATATATGTATATATATACATACATATGCATATAGAACATGGACCTAAAAGAATGAGAAAAGAAAATTTTGCGGAAAGAAGAATAACGAAATATGATTGCAAAAGTTATGCGAGTCCCCCTTGAAATTTCTCTGTGAACCTTACTGTCTGCCAGACCGCGTTCGAATTCCTGGTTTCTCAGAGTCTTTCTTTTCTTGTTCCTGAACTGGCTGCTGTATTTCTCCCTGTATGAGCCCTTTTTCTGGTGGTAGGTTCTCTTTTTCCGAACATGTGTAAGCAGGCTTCAACCTGTCAATGGACACTGTAACGTTTTTGCTCTTAATAATGACATCGAATGTCTTGTCCGAACGTTTTTCCACTGGAAATGGTCCGTCGTAGGTTGCTTGTAAGGACTTGCTGGGAATGCCTCGTTTCACGAATACGTGTTTAGCAGAGGGTAAGTCCTCGAAAATGAAGGGTTTCTTTATGCCGTGACGGGAGACTTGAGCTGGTCTGAGATTTTGAAAATGCTGCTTCAGATCTTGTACAAACTTCGAGGAAACCTAATTCGCACGTGTTTCGCATTGTGCCAAGAACTCGCCAGGTAGGCGCAACGTTTCTCCGTAGAATAGTTCTGCTGCAGTTGATTTTTGATCCTCGCACCAGGCTGATCGAATCCCCAGGAGAACAATGGTAAGCACTTCTGTCCACGAATCTGTTTCATGACACTTGATTGCGGTCTTGAGTTGCCGGTGCATGCGTTCGACTAGTCCGTTTAAAGCTGGGTGGTACGCTGTCGTGCGAAGGTGTTGAGTTCTGAGTAGATTGTTTAATTCCCGGAACATGTGTGACTCAAATTGTCGACCCTGGTCTGTTGTAATGCGAAAAGTAGTTCCAAACTTGGCAACCCATCCGGAAAGGAAATTTCTTGCAACGGTGGTTGCCTAGATGTCCTCTATAGGAATTGACTCGGGCCAACGAGAGAATCGATCAACACAAGTGAGACAATAGCTATACCCCTGTGATGTAGGGAGAGGTCCCACGATGTCTAGGTGGACATTTTCGAACCTAGATGAAGGCGGAACGAAATCTGCTACGGGTGAGGACACATGCCTCGAGACTTTTGAACGCTGACACTGTATACAAACTCGGGCCCAGCTCTTACAATCAGCCTGCATTCGAGGCGAAACGTAACATTGAGAGACGAGTTTCGCTGTGACCTCGGCGCCTGGGTGCGAGAGCTGGTGCAAAGAATTGAAGGCTATTCGACGAAACATTTCGTTATTAAGGGTCGAGCTGTCGGCATTGAGACGTCACAGTACAGAGTTGTTTCTGTTCATGGAAGTCGAACTCGTTTAAATTGCAAGGCTGTACCTGAATTTTGTAACTCTCAAATCTCTGAATCCGTTTCTTATTCCTTGGAAAGGGCGGCGAAATCAATCCCAGTTGATAATTCCTTTATCCTGGAGAGAGCGTCAGCCACAATATTGTCACTCCCCGAAATGTGTCTGATATCCGTTGTAAACTGACCGATAAAATCGAGGTATCTGAACTGTCGTGGTGTGCACGTATCCGATTTCTGTTGAAATGCAAAGGTGAGTGGTTTATGGTCAGTGAACAGGATGAAGTCTCTGCCTTCCAACATGTATCTGAAACGTTTAACACCTTTGTGGATCGCTAGGAGTTCGCAATCGTAAGCACTGTACTTCCGTTCAGTCGTGCTCAGTTTCTTAGAAAAATATCCCAGGGGCTGCCATTCTACATTGACGTGTTGCTGAAGCACGGTCCCAGACGCGAAATTTGAGGCATCTGAGAATAAGGCAAGGGTTGCGTCTGGTGCTGGATAAGCAATCAGGGCGGCATCAGCGAGACTTTTCTTTCATTTTTCGACGGCTTGAAGAGCTTGCGGGTCCCATTCGTTGGGTGCTTTTCCTTCAATGTTTTCCTGAAGTAGGTCATTAAGGGGTGTAATGCTATAAGGCGTTACCACGAATCCTAAGAATTTTACTGAAGATACACCCCAGACCTGACGAAGGTGTTTCTTGTGCTCTTCTTCTGACTTTGAGGCTATGAGAACATCGTCGATGTATACGTACAGGAAATCGAGTCGGCTCAACACTTCGTTCATAAATCGTTGGCAAGTTTGTGCGGCATTACGGAGACCAAAACTCATGAAAGGGAATTCGAAAAGTCCAAAAGGAGTCGTGATCGCTGTTTTTGCTATATCTTCTTTGGCGACGGGAATCTGAGATTCACGCATAAGATCGTCTATAATTACAAGTTTGGCGCGAGGATCACTAGCATAGTCTGATGCTTGTGGTAAACCTTCACGAAATTCAACTCCCTCCCCGTACTCTTTATAGGATGGTTGTCATTCTGAATAATATAAAATTAGGCGACAAAACACAACGTCACACATTACATGAATATTTTGAAGAATTTTTTTTACAAAAACCGTTCATCGCAACCCGTTGGACCAGAAATTATAGACGTAAATGGATGTTTCCACCTTGGATCCATGTTTAAGAATAAAGGAATCATACAATGTAATCTCCTTTTATTTGATTTTGTTGCTGTCTCAAATTTAAGCATAAAGTGTGATGGAAAAATTAAATCAAAATTTAAGTCAATGAGCTTATATTTCTCCGCGCGCATGGCAACCAGGCAAATAAGCTTATGGGCCTGGTTGCAGCGGCCAGGGCAATGAGCTTATAACCCTGGTCGCCGGGATGCGGTGGCGCTGCTATTACCTTATTTTCAGCGCCCGCAGTCCACGTCCGCCAGCCAGCCCGCCCACGCTTCAGGGGGAGAGTCTTTTTGAATAAAATTTAAAAGACATACTTACCTCAAGTTTGGTCGCAGATGTTGGTATTAGATATACTTCACTCCTAATATTGCGGCTATTACCGCTACTACTTTTATTACAACTATTTCCAATTTTTTGTGTTGCGCCTATTTATCATATTTTTGATTTAGAAACAAAATGTAACCTGATTTACAAGTTCTAAATGTTATGAACAAAAGGAGAATTTAAATAGGTCGATATTTAAAAAAATCATAAGAACAATTTTAAAAAGGAATACTATTTATTTTATGTACAAAAATTGCTGGATATTAGTAAAAACTAGTAAAAGACTTGAGGTGGTCTTTCATCACTTGGAAAGGCCATTTACCATAAGCTATCTTCGTTTACAATTTACCGGTTTACAGTTTTTTTTCTCCGTTCTAGTCACGACATCATGAAATTTTGTTCGGCAAATTGCTCTGAATGAAATTGAAGTAGGAGGAGCATTGCTGACTACCATTTCTCAGATGGTTTCAAAATTGAAAACTTTTGAATTTTTGTAGTTTAAAGTTATGCCCTTAATTTTGCAAACCTGCTGAGTTCTTCCATCTGGAGAGGTTACGTTGGACGTATAAAATTTAGGACCACCAGAGACAAAAGTGTCAATATAACTTCCTTTACCATACACCTCCAACTCATCAGTCAACTCTGGGTTAGTCAACAACTCCATCAATCTTTTACGCTCTTCAACAACTTCTGTTTGTGATAAATTCTCTCTTTGACCAAATTTACCCCAAAAAGAGTTGAAACCGAGTTTTGCAACTGAGGGTAAACCTGGATTTTTTAAAATCATTTCTCGGTCTAGCTCTATACTCTCAATTTCGTCATGTCGCTAAGGTAAGCTTCTTTTAACGCCTCGTCAACACACTCACTCGGCCACCCGCTAGCCTCCTGTTTAATTTTCAAAAAGGTGTTTATATAAGCCGCGAATAATCCACCTTCTTGCGTTTTTGCATCATATTGGGTAACTTTATATTCCCATATCTCGGAAATATATATGTGTTATTCTATAATTGTGTTCGATGGCTTTATTTAACTCATCCGCAGCCCACGTTCCTTCCAATTTACGCTTTGCATCGTTATGAGTACAATCGGTTTGACTCATAGACGCACAACATGTGTGGCAAAGCGGGAACATGAGTTTCCCATGCATTCACACGGGTAGCACTGGATGGTATAAATTGCGAGGCGGAATTACACGACATTTGATCAAACCGTCAATTTGTTTCGAATTCGCATAATTTGGACCAGTTACGCCTTTACACTCCTCATCACCTACATAAATTTTCGGCTGCCCCACAGGAAATTTACCCATTTTTGGAATAAATGGATATAAAGAGCAAACGCAAATATATCGTATTTTTCGTTTCTTTTCACCTTATAATAGCACACGGTATTCCCTTAACGTTCAACGGCTTAACGCATCCTGATGCAGCTAGGGATAATTTTTTAAATATTCATGCATCTGGGGTGTTATTTTCTTTAGTTTGTCGTACTCGCACTCCCAAATTTCGGCCAATACTTTCATAGAGTGTGTCAAGAGTTTCCCCGGAGGTTAATTTTTTATCGCGATTTATTTTGTGATATTGCAGGCACCCATTCCAAAAGCAGCCATGAAACTGTAAAACATGACGCTTTTCATCACTATCTACATAATATCCGTCAACTAGAGCTCCCTGATATTTAAAACCACCCTTAAGTGTATGACAATCACAAAATCCTCAAAATGACCGCCTTTATACACTTTTTTCCAGTAAAAAATTGTATTAAATTACCTTGTCATTAAGCAAGTGTTTTGAGGTGTGGTAAGTGCCGACGGCAACGATATTTCAAACCACCCTTAAGTGTGTGACTATCAAAAAATCTTCAAAATGACCGCCTTCATACACTTTTTTTCCAGTTAAAAATAGTATTAAATTATCTTGTCATATAACAAGTTTTTTGAGTGGGGTAATTGCCGCCGGAAACAATATTTAAAACCACTCTTATGTGTATGACAATCACAAAATTCTCAAAATGACCGCCTTTATACACTTTTTTACTACTCATTAATAGAACTATATTACCTTGTCATAGAACGAGTTTTTTCAGTGTGTTAAGTGCCGCCGGAAACGATATTTAAAACCACCCTTAATTGTATGACAATCACAAAATCCTCAAAATGACCGCCTTTATACACTTTTTTCCAGTCGAAAATTGTATTAAATTATTTTGTCACGAAGCAAGTTTTTTTAGTGTGGTAAGTGCCGCCGCAAACGATATTTAAAACCACTCTTAATTGTATGACAATCACAAAAGCCTCAAAATGACCGCCTTTATACACTTTTTTTTCGACTTAAAAATATGATTAAATTTCCTTGTCACATAGAAGGTCTTTTGTGTGGGGTATGTGCCGTTGGAAACGATATTTGAAAACACCCTTGAGTGTATGGCAATCACAAAATCCTCAAAATGACTGCCTTTATACACTTTTGCCCCCAGTAAAAAATATTATTAAATTACATTCTTATATAACAAGTTTTTTGAGTGGGGTAAGTGCCACCGGAAACGATATTTAAAACCACCCTTAAGTGTGTGACAATCACAAAATCATCAAAATGACCGCCTTTATACACTTTTTTCCAGTCACAAATTGTATTAAATTACCTTGTCAGATAACAAGTTTTTTGAGTAGGGTAAGTGTTGCCGAAAACGATATTTAAAACCACCCTTACTTGTATCACAATCACAAAATCCTCAAAAGTTCGGCCTTTATACACTTTTTTCGAATAAAAAATAGTATTAAATTACCTTGTCATAGAACAAGTTTTTTCAGTGGATAAGTGCTGCCGGAAACGATATTTAAAACCACCCTTAAGTGTATGACAATCACAAAATCCTCAAAATGACCGCCTTTATACACTTCTTTCCAGTCACAAATTGTATTAAATTACCTTGTCATATAAGAAGTTTTTTGAGTGTGGTAAGTGCTGCCGGAAACGATATTTAAAACCACCCTTAAGTGTGTGACAATTACAAAATCCTCAAAATGACCGCCTTTATACACTTTTTTTTTCGACTTAAAAATAGTATTAAATTTCTTTGTCATAAAGCAAGTTTTTTTAGTGTGGTAAGTGCCACCGGCAACGATATTTAAAACCACCCTTAAGTGTATGACAATCACAAAATCCTCAAAATGACCGTCTATATACACTTTTTTTCGACTTAAAAATAGTATTAAATTTCCTTGTCATATAGAAAGTTTTTTGTGTGGGGTATGTGCCGTTGGAAACGATATTTAAAACCACCTTTGAGTGTATGACAATCACAAAATCCTCAAAATGACCGCCTTTATACACTTTTTTCCAGTCAAAAATTGTATTAAATTACCTTGTCCTTAAGCAGAGTTTTTTTAGTGCGGTAATTTCCGCCGGCAACGATATTCAAAACCACCCTTAAGTGTATGACTATCACAAAATCTTCAAAATGACCGCCTTTACACACTTTTTTTTGCTGCTAAAAATAGTATTATATTACCTTGTCATATAACAAGTTTTTTGAGTGAAGTAAGTGCCACCGGAAACGATATTTAAAACCACCCTCAAGTGTATGACAATCACAAAATCCTCAAAATGACTGCCTTTATACACTTTTTTTCAGTTAAAAGTAGTACCAAATTACCTTGTCATATAACAGGTTTTTTAAGTGGGGTAATTGCCGCCGGAAACGATATTTAAAACCACCCTTATGTGTATGGCAATCACAAAATTCTCAAAATGACCGCCTTTATACACTTTTTTTCTACTCATAAATAGTACTAAATTACCTTGTCATAGAACAAGTTTTTTCAGTGTGGTCACTGCCACTGGAAACGATATTTAAACCACCCTTAAGTGTATGACAATCACAAAATCCTCAAAATGACCGCCTTTATACACTTTTTTTCCAGTTAAAAATAGTATTAAATTACCTTCATATCTACTTCGTGTCAAGGGGTTGCTTTTCAAATGTGAGAGTTGGAGCCCAAACATCAATGTTGGTATTTTTCAGAAGCCCGAAAATCAGAGACCCTATTTACACTGTAAAATTCCGAAAAAATTATTTTTTGACAAAGTCATATCTACTTGGTGTCAAGGGGTTGCTTTTCAAATGTAAGGGTTGGAGCCGAAAAATCAGGGTTGATATTTTTCAGGAGCACAAGAATCAGAGACCCTACTTACACTGTAAAATTCTGAAAAACATTATTTTTTGATAAAGTCATACCTTCGTAGTGTCAAGGGGTTGCTTTTCAACTGTAAGGGTCGGAGCTCAAAAATCGGTGTTGATATTTTTCAGGAGCCTAAAAATCAGACACTCTATTTACACTGTAAAATTCTGAAAAACATTATTTTTTGACCAAGTCATATCTACTTGGTTTCAAGGGGTTGCTTTTCAAATGTAAGGATTGGAACTCAAAAATCAATGTTGGTATTTTTCACGAGCCCAAAAATCAGAGAACCTATTTACACTGTAAAAGTCTAAAAAACATTATTTTTTGACAAAGTCATATCTTCGTAGTGTCAAGGGGCTGCTTTTCAACTGTAAGGGTTGGAGCCCAAAAATCAGTGTTGGTATTTTTCAGAAGCCCAAAAATCCGAGACCCTATTTACTATGTAAAATTCTGAAAATCATTATTTTTTGACGAATTCATATCTACTTCGTGTCAAGGGGTTGCTTTTCAAATGTAAGCGTTGGAGCCCGAAAATCGCTGTAGGTATGAATAAAATATTTCAAGAGCCCAAAAATCATAGACCTTATTTACACTGTAAAATTCTGAAAAACATTATTTTTTGATAAAGTCATATCTTCGTAGTGCCAAGGGGTTGCTTTTCAACTGTAAGGGTTGAAGCTCAAAAAGCGGTGTTGGTATTTTTCAGGAGCCCAAAAATCAGAGAGTCTATTTACACTATAAAATTCTGAAAACATTATTTTTTGACAAAGTCATATTTACTTGGTGTCAAGGGGTTGCCTTCCAAATGTAAGGGTTGGGGCCCAAACATCAATTTTGGTATTTTTCAGGAGCTCAAAAAGCAGAGACCCTATCTACACCGTTAAATTCTGGAAAACATTATTTTTTGACAAAGTCATATCTACTTCGTGTCAAGGGGTTGGTTTTCAAATGTAAGGGTTGAATCCCAAAAATCAACGTTGGTATTTTTCAGAAGCCCAAAAATCAGAGACTCTGTTTACACTGTAAAATTCTGAAAAACATTATTTTTTGACAAACTCATATCTTCGTGGTGTCAAGGGGTTGCTTTTCAACTGTAAGGGTTGGAGCCCAAAAATCGGTGTTGGCATTTTTCAGAAGCCCAAAAATCAGAGACCCTATTTACACTTTAAAATTCTGAAAACATTGTTTTTTGACAAAGTCATATCTACTTGGTTTCAAGGGGTTGCTTTTCAAATGTAAGGGTTGGAGCCGAAAAATCAGTGTTGGTATTTTTTAGGAGCCCAAAAATCAGAGACCCTACTTACACTGTAAAATTCTGAAAAACATTATTTTTTGATAAAGTCATACCTTCGTAGTGCCAAGGGGTTGCTTTTCAACTGTAAGGGTCGGAGCTCAAAAATCAGTGTTGATATTTTTTAGGAGCCCAAAAATCAGACACTCTATATACACTGTAAAATTCTGAAAAACATTATTTTTTGACCAACTCATATCTACTTGGTTTCAAGGGGTTGCTTTTCAACTGTAAGGGTTGGAGCCCAAAAATCAGTGTTGGTATTTTTCAAAAGCCCAAAAATCAGAGACCCTATTTACACTGTAAAATTTTGGATAACATTATTTTTTGACAAAGTCATATCTACTTCGTGTCAAGGGGTTGCTTTTCAAATGTAAGCGATGGAGCCCAAAAATCGGTGTTGGTATTTTTCAGGAGCCCAAAAATCAGAGACTCTATTTACACTGTAAAATTATGAAAAACATTTTTTTTTGACAAAGTCATATCTTCGTGTTGTCAAGGGGTTGCTTTTCAACTGTAAGGGTTGGAGCCCAAAATTCGGTGTTGGTATTTTTCAGGAGCCCAAAAATCAGAGACCCCATTTACACTGTGAAATTCTAAAAAACATTATTTTTTGACAAAGTCATATCTACTTGGTGTCAAGGGGCTGCTTTTCAAATTTAAGGGTTAGAGCCGAAAAATCAGTGTTGGTATTTTTTAGGAGCCCAAAAATCAGAGACCCTACTTACACTGTAAAATTCTGAAAATAGAGGTTTCTTGAAGATTCCAAGGATTTTTCATTTGATTTCAGCACTTTAATTGATTTCAGAGGATTTGCAATATTATAAATTAATTAAAAAGATTCCAAGGCATTTCCGAAAGCTTTAAAAAGCTTAAAGTGTTATTTAAAATTCTAAAAGGTCTTAAAATATTTTGGGAAATTTCCAATCACTCCCAAGAATCTTTTTATTTGAATGAATTGAAGGAATTCGAAGGATTTTAAATATTTTAAGCTTTTTTTTAAAATTTTTATTTAATTTTAAAGAGATTAAAAAAAATTCAAGAATCCAAGGAATTTTAAATTGATTTCATTAATTGATTTTAGTAATTGATTTCAGAGGATTTCAAATATTTTAGAGTATTTTGAAAGATTCCAAGGCATTTTCAAGGGATTTAAAAAGCTTCAGGGAATTGTAAAACAGTTTTGAGGACTTGAAAACTTTTAGATTATTCTAAAAGATTTCTAGGCGTTTTCAATTGGTTTGAGTAATTTAATTGATTTCAAAGGATTTTAAATATTTTAGAGTATTTAAGAAGATTCTAAGGCATTTTCGAAAGCTTTGAAAAGTTTTAACATTCAAGTAATTTTAAAATAATTCAGATAAATATTTCAGGAATTCAAAAAGACTCCCAGGCATTTCTAATAGATTTAAATAATTTTAAGGAATTTCAAAAAATTGTAAAGAGAACTTTCAGAGTATTTTAAAAGATGTCAAAGAATCTTAGGATTTCAATAATTTGAAAGAATTTTAAAGGATTCGAAATATTTTAGGGTGCTTTTGAAAATTGCAAGGGATTTTGAAGAGCTCAAAAAATTCAAGAAATCTCCAAATATTTTGAAAGATTTTAAATATCTTAGGGCATTTTGATATATTCTAGGAATTTTTAAGTTGATTTCAGTAATTTAATGTTACTCATAGGATTTGAATTACTGTATGGTATTTTAAAAGATCTAAGGCATTTTCCAGAGCTTTAAAATGTTTCAATTGATTTCCAAACATTTTTAAAGATTTGAAAACTTTAACAGTATTTCAAAAGATTCTAAGGAATATTCAATTGGTTTCAGAGGATTTAAAATATTTTAGAGTATTTAAAAAGATTCTGAAGCATTTTCAAGAGATTTGAACAAATTTTCATGGGGTATTGTATCAAAGAGTTTCCTAAAATTTCGAAAATATAGACCGATTTAATAGGATCTATGTCAGGTTTTAGGGAATTTTAAAGGCTTTGAATGACTTTAAGAGAAATAAACAAATTTTTCTGGGAGTTCAAAGAATTTTTTAGAACTTCGGAATATATGAAACTATTTCATAGGACTTGCAAGGTTTTAATATATTTTAGAATATTTAAACGACTTTTATGAGATTTTCGAAGATTTCAATGATTTTAATGGATTTCAAAAGCTCTCAAGGTATTTTAATCAATTTTCCAGGATTCAAGAAAATATTATATAATTTCATACCATTTCACGGGATTTTATAATATTTTAATGTACATTAAGGAATTCATTCACAACAAGTGAGGGATTTTCTAGGTTTCTACAGATTTGTAGAGATTTTCAAATATGTTTTGCAATTAATTTGAATTCATGGTAAATTCACCCTGAATTATTCCTAATTAATTGAAAATTATTTCATCATCTCTTTGGAATTTCGTTAATTTAACTGAATTCTTTTAAATTAAGTCAATAATTCTATACAGTTCAATGGATATTTTTTGAAGTTTTCAGTTTGAAGGAGGGGACAAAAAGTGGACAAAATTAGGCCTCGTGGTTTATGGAAGCCGTCCGGCGACGTAAACCAAATACGTTGTGCAACGTTTTTGTACGTACATTTTTTGTCTATAGAAAGAATCCATGTAAAATTAGACATTTTCTACAAGTAAAGTCGCATAATATATCAGGGAGAAATTTTTTGTTGAGTAAATAATGCGAAACGTTAAAAAAAATTATTCTAAACAAAATTAAAAACATATTTTCGCAGAAGGAACAAAATTATATTTTTTGAAAATTTTTTATTTAATTTAGCATTCAATAAGAAAGAGACTGTAACGTTTCTAAAAGCCTGAAAATTTATATCCACATGATAATTTTTTTCTTATAATAAAAGAATTTAATCATTTTTACGTACAGAACAACAGATACGATAAAAATGTTCACACAAAAATTGTCACACAAAAATGTCGATGTATAAAAAAGTTATACTAAAATACATTTTACTTTTTCGTAATAACGTGCATCATTTATGATAAAAATTAGAAAATGTCCCGTCTGCCGCGTAAGGTCATCCGCGGCTAGAGACCTGACTCCAAGGAACAGTGTTGAACAATGTTGTCTCGCGTAAATTTCCCGCTCTTGTTTACCTTCTAGGACAGAAGGAGCAGAAGTAGATGACGTACACGTTCCAGTTACTTCGGGATTGTTTGCTTTAAAGAACCATGCTCGTAGCTTTCGGAGCCTACAACTTCTCACATATGTATTTTCTTTCCTTTATTTGCACTTGACTGCAACCCAGTCCGTGAATGATGGGGTATAATTATATTATAATTAATTATTATATTATAATATAATTATGGGGTATATATTCTTTCCTTTATTATTATTATTATACCATTAAGCCATTTCCCTTTCGTGGTAGGCGTGAATTGCGCGGTTGGAAAGTAGTAGTGTGTAGATGGGTATATAGGTATAGGGTAGATAGGTATATAGGTGTAAGGTATAGATATTTTAGATTGATCTAGAATCCTCGTGTTATTTATTTAAATGAAACGTTCGTTCCGCAACACTGCTCCGACCAAGGTTGCTGAGCAATCTCTCTAGCAATCACCCCACGTGAAGAGCCTCACAAAATTGTTATGTGTGGTTCCCCACTTGGGTCCATTAGTATCCAAGATCTATGCTTTAGGCGTTATTCACTCTACTTACATTCTTTTATAAAATATTTGTCGTCACACTTTTCTGTCCTGTCATACTACTCTAGCTTCCTTCACGTCCATGCATTTTTTCATGAAAGCTCCCGTGTTTCTGTGGCTTCTCATGTCTCTTCGGATTAATGTCTCATTCACAGATGCTAACCATTATTTCGGCAGTCTACCTCTGGGCATTCTGCTATTTACTTTATCTTTATATCTTTCATTCTTTCAACATGTCCGAACCACCTTAACTGATTTCTTTCCCATGTATCAACTAGTGTCTTTCGTGCCAATCGCGTTAATTTTACTCTTGTCCTTTTCTTGACATGTGCATGTCTCGCTACCGTATAGTACAGTCGGCACAAATAGAGTATTATGTAAGGTTATTTTAGCTTTTTTTGATTTGTTTTTATTTCTGAGAATGGACCCTGCTCTACCGATAACCTTCTTACCTTCATTAATGCGCCTATCTAACTCCCCATCTATTTTTCCGTCGCTAGTGAATAGGCTACCCAGATATACGTATTTGTCAACTTGCTCTAATCTCTCATAATTCAGGACAATGTTGCACATTGTTTTCTCACTTTTTCCTTCAAACACCATTTCCTTGGTTTTATTGACGTCAATTTTAAGGCCCATGTTCTTCATGCTTGTATTAATTTTATTCAACATTCTTTGCAAGTCCTCGATTGATTTTGCCATGACAATCTTGTCATCTGCGAAAGCTAACCCACGTACCTTCACTGTTTCGAAATCTACACCTTCTTCGTCGAAGAGGGCCATTCTTAGACAGTTATCCATAAATATAATAAATAGCCATGATGACATGACGCCTCCTTGTCTAACACCCTGCATAATATCGAACCAGTCACTCAGTTTCCCATTTACCCTTACACTAGCTTTATTGCCTGCATATATTGTTTGTATTGCTTGTAGGAGCCGTCCATGTACTCCGTACTCTTTGAGGACTTCCCAAAGTTTACTTCTATTTACCTTATCAAATGCTTTTTCTAGGTCAACAAATGCACAGAAAACTTCCTTTCCTACTCTTGAGCTTTTTTCTGTGACCTGTCTTAGGCTAAATATCTGATCTGTGCATGATCTTCATGGTATGAATCCACTTTGGACTTCCCAAATCTTTTCTTCTGTAATTTCCATTACCCTACGAATAAGTATTTTTGAGTATATTCTACTTACGGTCCCGTCTCGATGAATAAATTTATCAATTCGCACACCCTGTGAGATATGTATTCGCCACTGTATTTAAGCATTTCAGCACAGAAAAAACGGAGGGTTCAGTAATGTTGCGGCTCAAGTAAAAGTTGGTATCATTTAGAACTGAGACTCCAATAGAACTCTTTTAGAGGGTTCCTTTTTAGTTCTTTTATATCTGATAGATTGCTATTCACACTTTCAACTGCGCATGTGCCGAAAAGCTCGGGCCTATTTGAAGTCAATAAATACTAAGAATAATCGTACAGATAAATATTAACAAATCTTCTTTATTATTTTAAAACTAAAATTATATTAAATGACAGAAATACCTAACTTCCTAAAAAATGTAATATTAACGTAATATTGCAAGTGTATATTATATAATTTTAAATAGTACCGCGCTTTTTTGGAGATTCGAAAAAAGTTTAAAAACTAATCTGAAATTTGAAAAGATTTCAAAACAGTTCAAACAAACTGAAGATTTTTACAAATTTCGAAATAAAATAATTAAAATTTTTAAGGATTTTGAAAAGTTTCAAGATAATAAAAATGTTTAATATTCAGTAAAGAAGCTGGAAGTTTTTAAGACCATTTTTTTAATTTGGTAGAATTTAAAGAAAATTGTAGGAAAAATTCGAATAGTTTAAAATAATATTTAAGAAAGTTTCGAAAAGATAAAAAAATCATTAGAAAATTTTTAAACATTAAAAAATTAAAAACAAAATGTAGATCGAAATAAAAGTTTGAAGCTTTTTAATAATTTTAAAAGGTTTCAATATAATGAAAAAAATTCTTCAGATTCCTGGGAAAATTTGTTATGATTTTTTTATTTTGAAAAAATAAATTGAAAAGAATATTTAAAAACATTTTGAAAAAGTCAAAAAAGAATCTGGAAGATTTTAAGGCAATTTTTTAAATTTTGCAGAATTTACAACAACAAAAAAAGTAGGAAAATTTTGAATTATCTTAAAAGATATTTAGAAATTTTAAAAAAATTTGAAAAGATTTCAAAAAGTTTAAACTAACTAAATATTTTTAAAGAGATCGAAATAAAATAATGAAGCCTTTTAAGGAGTTTGACATTTTTCAGGATAATAAAATTTTTTTAAATTCGCGGGAAAATTTGTTATGAATTTTTATCTAGAAAAATTAATTTTAATAGAATATTTGAAAAAAAAATCCAAAATTGTCAATGAAAAATCTGGAAGTTTTTAGGACAATTTTTTGTATTTTGCAGAATTAAAACAATATGAGGAAAAATTAGAATTGTTTAAAATTATAGTTTAGTAAGTTTTTAAATGATTAAAAAATAATTTAGATCGAAATAATATTTCAAATTTGTTTAAGGTTTTTAAAAGTATTTAAGATAATAAAAAAATTCTTCAGATTCCTGGGAAAATTCTAAATGATTTTTCATTTTGAAAAACCAATTTTAAGAAAATATTTTTAAAAAATTTCAAAATTGTCAAAAAAGAATGTGGAAGATTTTAAGGCCATTTTTTCATTTTGCAGAATTCAAAAAAGGATTAGGAATAATTCGAATCATTTTAGAAGATATTTAGAAGATTCGAAAAAAGTTTAAAAACTAATCTGAAATTTGAAAAGATTTCAAAACAGTTCAAACAAACTGAAGATTTTTAAACATTTCGAAATAAAATAATTAAAATTTTTAAGGATTTTGAAAAGTTTCAAGATAATAAAAATTTTTAAGATTCAGTAAAGAAGCTGGAAGTTTTTAAGACCATTTTTTTAATTTTGTAGAATTTAAAAAAAATGTAGGAAAAATTCGAATAGTTTAAAATAATATTTAAGAAAGTTTTGAAACGATTAGGAAATATTTAAAAAAATTTTAAACATTAAAAAAATTAAAAACAAAATGTAGATCGAAATAAAATTTTGAAGCTTTTTAAGGATTTTAAAAGGTTTCAAGATAATGAAAAAAAATCTTCAGATTCCTGGGAAAATTTTTTATGATTTTTTTATTTGTAAAAATCAATTAAAGAGGATATTTAAAAACATTTTGAAAAAGTCAAAAAAGAATCTGGAAGATTTTAAGGCAATTTTTTTAATTTTGCAGAAGTTACAAAATAAAAAGTAGGAAAATTTTGAATTATCTTAAAAGATATTTAGAAGTTTTAAAAAAATTTGAAAAATAATGTAAAATTTGAAAAGATTTCAACCAATTTTAAACAAACTTAAGATTTTTCAAGAGATCGAAATAAAATAATAAAGCCCTTTAAGGAATTTGAAAGGTTTCAGGATAATAAAATTTTTTGAGATTCGCGGGAAAATTTTTAATGAATTTTTATTTAGAAAAATTAATTTTGATTAAATACTTGAAACAAAAATCCAAAATTGTCAATAATGAATCTGGAAGTTTTTAGGACAATTTTTTATATTTTGCAGAATTGAAAAAAAATTAGGAAAAATTCGAATTGTTTAAAATTATAGTTTAGAAAGTTTTTAAATGATAAAAAAATAATTTAGATCGAAATAATATTTTGAAGCTTTTTAAGGATTTCAAAATAATTCCAGATAATAAAAAAACATTCTTCAAATTCCTGGGAAAATTTTAAATGATTTTTCATTTCGAAAAACCAAATTTAAGAAAATATTTTTAAAAATTTTCAAAATGGTCAAAAAAGAATGTGGAAGATTTTAAGGAAATTTTAAGGAAAATTTTTTTTTAACCAAGAAGATTGATTTTCTACAGAAAAAGACAAATTTTCAATAATTTACATACATTCTTAAAAAAAAACTTGAATTTTTAAACTAAAAAGTATCAATTTTTAACCAAAACTTCAAATATAAAGTTTTATTACAAGAATTTAATTAGATTTTAAATTTTAAATTTAGATTTTCTCCAAAAGGCCAATTTTTTATAATTTGCAATAATTTGCAACCAAATAGTTAAACTTTCATCCAAGGAGAGTGATTTTCTACTAAATAAGATTAATTTTTAAAAAATCCATTAATTTTTAACCAACTAGTGGAAATTTTAACCAAGAAGATTAATTTTCTACTAAAAAAGACAACTTTTTAATAAATTACAGAAATTTTCAACCAAATAGTCCAATATCCAAACTATAAAGATTAATTTTTACAAAAAATACAACAGTTAAATTTTTATTACAAAAAATTATTTTCAGAAAAAAAATAACGAATTTTCTACAAAACAGTTGAATTTTCTACCAAATAGTGGAATTTTTTACTCAATTCTTGAATTTTCCAGACTTTTCGACTGGAAAAATTTTAAATCAAGAAGATTAATTTTCTACTGAAAAATACAAATTTTCAATAATTTACATACATTTTTAACCAAATAGTTGAATTTTTAAACTAAAACGTATCAATTTTTAATTAAAAAGGCATAGATAAATTTTTATTACAAAAATTTAATTTTCAGCAAAAAAAACGAATTTTCTACAAAACATTTGAATTTTCAACAAATTACATAAATTTTCAACCAAATAGTTTGTCTTTCAAACTAAGAAATATTATTTTTTAACCAAATAGTTTATTTTTCAAACTAAAAAATATTATTTTTTAACCAAAAAGGCAATAGTTAAATTCTTATTTCAACAAATAAATTTGTAGAAAAAAATGAATTTTTTACAAAGTAGTTAAATTTTCTACTAAATTGTGGAATTTTCCAGCCAAAAAGATGAGTTTTCTACAAAACAGTTGAATTTTTAACCCGAAAATATGAATTTTCAACTAAATAGTTAAAATTTTCAACCAAAACGTTGCATTTTTAACTAAAAGGATTAAATTTCTATAAAAAAATATGAATTTTCAGAAAAACGAATTTTCCAACCAAATATGCAGTTGAGTTTTGAACCCAGAGGATCAGCTTTATTTGAAAAAAAAATAATTTTTAACCAAATAGTTAAAATTTTGAACCAAAAAGATTAATTTTCTATTTAAAAAAAAATGCATTTTTAACCAAATACATACATTTACAAACAAATGGTTGAAGATTCAACTAAAAAAATGATAAATTTTCTAGCACAAAAGGAATAATTAAATTTTCAACCAAAAAATACAACAAATTTTCAACAACAAAAAAATAAATTTTTAACCAAAGATGTGCTTTTTTAACTAAAATAATGAATTTTCAACTCAAAAAATGAATTTTTAATAAAGTAGTTCACCTTTCGACTAAATATTTGAATTTTCTATCAAATTAGTTTTAATAGGCATTAGTTAAAGTAAGATTTTTCAGTCACATTTTTTAACCAAACATTTGTATTTTTATTCAAAAAATATCAAATTTTTTCACCGGAAAAAATGGCTTTTTAATCCAAAAGGACAATTTTACAAAAAAAAAATTTAATTTTGGACAAAGGAGTTAAGTTTTCTATAATCTTCCAAAAAATCCAACAAAACAGTTAAATTCCCAACAAAAAAGTACATTTTTAACCGAATAGTTGAATTTAAAAAAAAAAAGTCAAACCAAAAAGACGAATTTTTTACAAGAGTTAAAATTTCGGCAAAAAAGTTAATTTTCGACCAAATTTAGACTTTCTACCAAAATACTTAAATTTTTAACAAAATACATGAATTTTTAACCAAATGGTTGAATTTTCATACAGAAAATATTAATTTTCAACAAAAAAGTTTATTTTATACCAAATAGAAGAAATGAATTTTCAACTATAATGGTAATGATAAATCTTCAGTAAAAAAATTAATTTTGAACAATCTAGATTAATATTTAACCATAATGATAAATTTTCAATTTGAAAAAAATTAGTTTTCAACTTAATAGATGAATTTTTGACCAAAAAGGTGAATTTTCAACCATGAAGATTAATTTTCTCCAAAGAAAACGAATTTTCAAAAAAATATATAATTTTTCAACCAAAAATAGATTAATTATATTCTTCGTTAAAAAATTTAAATTAAAAAGACGAATATTTAACCAGTTGAATTTAATTAAAAAAGAAAAAGATTTAACGGGTTATGTCGAAAAAGTATAATTTTTTTATTTTACAGGATTTTGAAAAATTTTAAGAAAAATTCGAGTCAGTTTGAAAGATATTTAGGACTTCAAATCTTAAAATTTTGAAAAATCTTAGAAAATTAAACAAAAAATTTCCCTTAAATCTTCCATATCTTCTTCGGCATTTGTAAGAAATCTTTTAATATGTTTTGAAATCTATTTAGATTTTCTTTGAAAATTTATTTTTCAAGATCTTGCAAATTTCTTTTTCTTTTAAACTTCCTAAAGAGCTTTGACATTTTTTCGAAATCTTCGAAAATTTACATTTATTTTTTTATTTTTTGGGAATATTTTGAAATTTCAAATTTTTTTAACCATTTCTAAAATTTTGTAACCTTCTGAATGACCTTTAGAATTATTTGAATTATTCTAAATTTTTTTTTTAAATTCTGCAAAATTACAAAAATTTCCTTCAAATTTTCCAGATACTGTCATGAAAATTTTTGAAATTTTTAAAATCTTTTTAAACATTCTATTGAAATTAATTTTTCAAAATAAAATGTCAGTTTACATTTTACCATCAATTTTAAAGAATTTTTTTTATTATCATGAAACCTTTTAAAATCCTTAAGAAGCTTCAAAATTTGTATTTCTAAATATTCAAAAATGTACATTTTTTAAATTTCTAAAAATCTTTTCAGTTTGTTAATAAATTAAAAAAAAATTTTAAACCTCTAAATATCTCTTAAACTTACTCGATTTTTTTATAAAACTTTAAAACGTTTTGAAATCTGTTTACATTTTATTTAAAAATTGATTTTCCAAGATTTTAAAAATTTTGTTTTCTTTTAAACTTCTTAAAAAGCTTTTACATTTTTTCGAAATCTTCAAAAATTTACATTTTTTTTTTCATTTTTTGGGAATATTTTCAAATTTCAATTTTTTTTAAGCATTTCCAAAACTTTTTAACCTTCTCAATGACTTTTAGAATTATTGGAATTATTCCAAATTTTTTTTTTTAATTCTGCAAAATTACAAAAATTGCTTTCAAATTTTCTAGATTCTATTATGAAAATTTTTGAAATGTTAAGAATTTTTTTAATCATTCTATTGAAATTAATTTTTCAAAATAAAATATCAGTTTAAAATTTATCATGAATTTTAAGAAATTTTTTTAATTATCATGAAACCTTTTAAAATACTTAAGAAGCTTCAAAATTTTTATTTCTAAATATTCAAAAACGTACATTTTTTTAACTTTCTAAAAATCTTTTAAAATTTTTAATTTATTGAACATTTTTTTAAAACCTCTAAATATCTCTTAAACTTACTTGATTTTTTAAATAAAACTTTGTAATGTTGCTAATTGAAATTTTTTGCTTTAAAATCATCCACATTATTTTTCCAAATTTTAGGAAATAATATCAAATGTTTTAAAGTCTTTGTCAATTTTCTCTTAAAATCTATTTTTCGAAATAAAAAATCAGATTAAATTTTCCAATGAATTTTAAGATTTTTTTATTATCGTGAAAACTTTCAAAATCTTTAAGAAGCTTCAAAATTTTTATTTACAAATATTCAAAAATGTACGATTATTCTAACTTTTTTGAAATGTGTCTAAATTTTGAATTAATTTTGAATCTTTTTAAATTTCTAAATATCTCTTAAACTTGTTAGCATTTTTTTAATAAAATTTTGTAATCTTGCTAATTGAAAAAATTGGCTTTAGAATCAACAATATTATTTTTAAAGATTTTAAGAGATAATTTAAAATTAAAATGTTTTGAAATCTTAGTCATTTATCTCCTAAAATTCATTTTTTCAAGTAAAAAAAAAACAGTTTAAAATTCCCAAGGAATTCTAAGAAATTTTTTTATTACCTTAACAACTTTTAAAATTCTTAAAGAGTTTCTTTATTTTTGAAATCTTCAAAAATCTAAACTTGTATATCAAAGTGCTGAACAATTTTGTTGAAACACAAATTTTCAACAAAATAGTGGATTTCCTCAACAAAACGAGATTCATTTTTAATCCAAAAAGATGAATTTACAACCAAATAGTTCAAATTTTATCTTGAAAAAGATTTTTCAGTCATGAAAGAAAAAAAAATTTACCCAAATTATTATTTTTGGGGGATAAACAATTTAAAATACAAAATAAAAATCTTGACCAAACATTTGTTTTTTAAGTTTATTTGTTGATTTGTTTTTAAAGTTAAATAAATATATAATTTTCCTGAGATTCTTGAGAAAATTCAAAACATTTTTTGAAGCTTCCAGATATGTCGAATGAAAGCAGACTTTAGAAACAAATACTTCACGTCGAGATTGTTTATTTAACGATAGTTATTTAGGGTTTTAAGTTTTTGCTTTCACTTCAGTCAAAAACTTTCATTCCTATTTAATCCTCATTTTGCAGGCCTCATTTATTCCTTGAAGGATTTTCTACTAATATCTTCGGTACATTTTTATTTTAAGAGTTTGATTTAGGAATTATACAATTGTTAATTTTATAAATAAAATTGATCTCTAATGATATTTTTCCAATAAAAACTTACCAAAGAGATTTGTAGAGCATCTTTCAAATAATAAAATGAGTCTGACAACATTAGGATTGAAACGGAATTTCAACTTTTGCCCGCAGAGAAACCAAATGTATATAACTGTGAATAACTATTGTTAAATAAAATATTTCTACCTGAAATATATGTAGATTTTTTAAATGCATCTCGACTCCTCTTCCAAAATTAGTTACGATTTCAAATGAAAATATTTCTGTGTTTTATAAATCGTTCCTAGCAATGCTCATTTTTGACTACAACTTTTCTTTAAAGCTTTATTGAAAAATTTTATTACTTATTGAAATAAGCGAAAAAAAACATGGAATGTTTTAGTCTGATCAAACTTGGACCTCAAATATCAAATTTTCGCTCATTTTTACTATAATATTCGTAATTAGCATGCCAAAATACATGGATATAGTGAGTTTCAAATTAATCGGAGGTATTCTCTTTTAAATTTACCAAGAAATCTTATTGTCGGTACCAGTAATTGTCTGCTTACCAATACCGATCAATTTTTTACCTGTATCGACGTTGCATACACTTAATAAATTAAGATATACTAAGTCTTTGCCCATAATTTCACTTTGCACATCTCTTTGGAAATACGAAAAAGTTTACAAATTATAGTGTTTTAGCAAAATGTTAGGAACAGAATTATCTCCCAATATTAAAATAATACAACAATGTTTAGACGAATTCAGAAAGTTCGATCATGGAATAAAATTATTCAGTTGGAAATTTTGATTTACAGAATTCATGGAGCAGAACATTCGTAATCTTTATTAATAGATAAATATATATAACATCATTTATCACGGTTAAGGGGTTACGAATAGTATCCTTTTGTCATTTTTAAAACATGCGGTCAAAAAGTGAAGAACACAATTGTTGCCTTCATTATTAAAGATTCATTTACAATTTTAATGTTTCCTTTAAAAATACATTTTTTGAAAAAAATTCCTCATTTCGAAATTGGCATTTACAAAACTCCGAAGACTTCAAAAAAACAAATTGAAAATAGCCACTGAAAGTCATATTCACACAGTACGCAACTAATCAGGGTTTAAGCAACAATATATGCGTGATCTCCAGACTACGATTTTTGAGGAAGGATGATTTTTGTAACACATACGGCTTTAATTGACACGTGATTGCAAATTCCAAAAGACTTAACTGTAAATTAACACTAAGCAAAATGGAAACACACTTCTTTTGATAGACAATTCAGAAACTGAGTATTTTATATCCATGAATATATTACTTATTTCATAAAATTGGTGATAGAGGAGAGCCGCTGATTGTTACCATGAAATTACACTTCCAAAATGTCCGACAACAAAAGTTGGAAAAGCATTATTACGCCTCGCAAGAACTTGTTTTACTCCGAGAATGTTGAAGCACATCATTTAGTATAATAACGTAAACTATATTTTTTTAAAAATAACGCTCGCGATAGCAGAAGGAAACAAGAATACTGCATAAAAACTTTCCTATCTTAGGACGAGCTTCGTAAACCAGAGCGTAAACCAGAGAAGGCTAACATGGCGCACCCTAAAAGTTTCGTTATGTCAGACGCATAATAATTGTTTCTATTTTGTTTTAAAATTAAAAAAATGCAATTGTAATGCACCTCGTGAAGGACAACCTAACAGAATGTGTGATGTAAGATTTCTCTGATTTACGCTCAGGTTTACGCAGCGAGCCTGAAGGTAAAGTTTTCTGCAGTATCTATCGTTACCGGATTCAAATGAGTCTCGCCGACATCACCGGTCACGTTAATAAGAATAAACAAATCACTTATTTTCACACTTTTGAATGATAACTTGCCAAAGAAGGCTATCTTGAATTTAGAAAAAAACTGTGAATTGGATGACAACTGAAGGCTGTATACTTTAATAGACAGGAATTATTCCTGCATTCTCATAGTAATAATTCCTTTGATTCAGCCTCGTGCGCTTCCACTCTTCTACCCTATCACGAGCCCAAGCAGTAGCTGCGATTGTTTTGCTTCTTTCGAATGCAAAATTTTATCCGCCACTGCTTTCAAGTTGGAATAAGCAACATTGTCTTCTCTCAAGTCAGAAAATTCAACTTCAAATGCTTCCAATTAAGAAAAATTTAACTGAGAATGCTTCCAGTATAGAAAATTCAATTGTGATTGCCTAGAAGTTGGAAAGTCCAATTCTAGTTTCTTACAAGTTGGAAAATTCGACTTTGGCTTCTTTTAATTTGGAAACTTCATCTGTAACTGCATCCAAGTTGGAATAAGCGACAGTGTCTGCGATTGCTTATGAATTGTAAAATCCAAGTCTAGTTGCTCACAAGCTTGAAAATCCGACTTTGGCTGTTTTAAAAGTCGAAAATGTATCTGCCACTGCTTCCAAATTGGAATAAGCAACTGTGTCTACACTCAAGTCGGAAAATTGAACTTCAAATGCTTCTAATACAAAAAAATTAAACTCCAAATGCTTCCAGAATAAAAAAATTTAACTGTGATTGCTTAAAAGTTGGAAAGTCCAATTCTAGTTTTTTACAAATCGGAAAATTTAACTTTGACTTCTTTTAAATTGGAAAATTCATCTGCAACTGCATCCAAGTTGAAATAAGCAACAGTGTCTGCTTCGAGGACAGAAAATTCAACTGCGAATGCTTTCAGTATCGCAAAATTCCATTGTGATTGCTTACAAGTTGGAAAACCGATGTATCGTTGCTTACAAGTTTGAAAATCTAATTTTGGCTTCTTTCGAATGAAAATTTTCATCTGTCACTGCTTCCAAGTTGGAATAAGCAACTGTGTCTGCTTCCGAGTCGGAACATTCAATTGTGATTGCTTACAAGTTGGAAAATCCAAGTCTCACAATTTGGAAAATCCATCTTCAATCTGTTTTCAAATAGTAAAATCTGACTATGATTGCTTCCAATTTTGAAAATCCGGCTGTATTTTTCTAAGAATTAAAAATCCAACTATGGTTGCTTAAAAAATTCCAAAAACTAAGTTTTTTTTTAACTCACACATGCCTGATGAGAATTCCAAATATATGAAGACTCTATTAACTTCCCCAAGGGTAGATTCACACCTTATAAATCAAATTCACCTGTTCCAGTCCTAAATAGCTTCCTTTTCTTTATTTCTATTATTCCTTTTCTCGAAAATCCATAAACCGGGGTCTCAAATTTAATTAGGGTCCAAACTCCATCAGGAAAACTTCAAAAACATAAAAACATTTGAAAAGGGGCAGAAAAGGGGCCCTAATGGGGTTGGTTCCAAATGAAAAATTCGACTCGGTCGAAGCATCGCACGCGTACAGGTGCATCGGTTAACGAGCGACCAATCGTGCACAACTCCCATATACCGGCGGAACAAACAGCGTAATAAGCAATAAAAAAAAAATAAAAAAAAAATCAGAAAATGATACACGCGTAAAAATCGAGGGGTGTTATAAAACCGAAAATTACCAACATGAGTGAAAAGGGAGAGATAACGAGTCGACATTCATAAAGGTTACGTCCTTCATTTTATTCTGAAAATGCTTACCAAAATTTATTCCTGGACATTTAAAAAAAAATTGTTTTTAAAAACCAATTTTTCTTATTTTTTGAATTTTCAAAAATTGAAAAAAGAATAATTTTATTGTTAAGAATTAAATTAATATAATACAAGGTTTAAAGTAAGCAGGAGTCAAAATCACTCGTCATTATTGAATTTTAAACTCGTCTTTTTTAGTTGGAAATTTAATTATATAGTTGAAAAATAATTTTTATTGTGTTGAAAATTCGTTTCTTTTTGTTGAAAATTAATTTTTTAACTGAAAACTAAAATATTATGTAGTTGAAAATCAATTTTTAACTGAAAATTAAACTATTATAGTTCATCTCTATTTAACTTCATTTCTTTAGATGAATATTTAATTACTAGGTTAAAAATTATTTTTTTTTTATGAAAATGTCAATTATTTGGTTGAAAGTGAAACAACCTTGTTGAAAATTCATTTTTTACTGAAAATTCAAGAATAATTTGAAAAATTCGTATTTTTTTGTTAAGTATTAATTTTTTAACTAAATATTCAACTATTCCAGTTAAAGATTCTTTTTAGTTGAAAATTCATTTTTTCAAATTAAAAACTGATTTTTTAACTGAAAATTCAACTATTATAGTTAAAACTTCACCCCTCTAGTTAAATATTTAATTACTTCGTTGAAAATCCATGTACTTTGTTAAAATTTGTCTTTTTTGGTGAATAATTAATATTGATGGTTCAAAATTTATTTTTTTGTTCGATTCAAATCTTACAAAAATTAAAATTTTTTTCAATATGTTTTACTAATATTTAAAAGATTTTAAAATTATTTCAAGGGTCTCAAAGATTTTAAAGATCGAAAAGTTTTTCAGAATTTCACAACGATTTCAAATATTTCACATTAAAAAAATTTTACGAATATTTTTATCGATTTCATAAAGATTTTAAAGGTATCAAAGATTTAGCAAAAACTTCAAAGATTTGAAGGATTTCAAAAATATTTTAATATTTCAAAACATTTCACAAAGATTTCAAATATATCTGAAGATTTTTTAAATTATAAAGATGTCATATATTTCAAAGATTTCAAATGTTTTCCAAAGTTTCCAAATTTTTTTTAAAGATTTCATAAATTTTTCAGAGATATCAAAGATTTAACAAAAGCTTGAAATGGTTTAAAGATTTCAACAAATTTCAGAGATTTCACAATAATTTCAAAGATTTCAAAACATTTCACAAAGGTTTGGAGGATTTTAACAGATTTCAAAAGTCTTCACAAGTTTTCAAAAAGATTTCGAAGATTTTAGAAACATTTGAAAGATTTTGAAAATATTTCAAAGATTTCAAAAGATTTTGAAAAATTTCCAATGATTTCACGAAAAAAAAAAAAAAATAAGTAAAAATAAAATACCTTTGAAATACCTTAAAGTTTATTTTAATCTTTTAAAATAATTTCGAATTACTATAAGTCTTTTAAATCTTTTGAAATCCCTGAAAATCTAGATTACGGTAAAAATAATAGATTTTTGTATAGATTAAGTAAAAAATGAGCATTTGTTTTATATTAGGGTTAAATCTTCAATTTCAATTTTGTCACACTTCCGCTTATAAAATCGAATTGAAACTGTAAGCATACGTATTTCCGATGAAAAAGAAAAATGGAAAAAAAAAAATTTTATGACTACACAATATTCTATCAAAATTGATTTGCCACCAAATGATTATTAAATTTATATAAGAAAGAAATTTGAAACAAAAATTGAACATTAATATTTTTTTTATATTAGAGTTTATCCCCCTAATTATCCCCTCACCGACAGTCATATTTTAGTTTGACAAGCTACATATACATAATTAACTACTTATCTAATTGACTTCTTATTAAATAGGACTAAAATACCAAGAATGTTTCTAAAAAATTACCAATGATTTTTTTTAAACAAGCTTTTATTAAAATATACAAAAAAGAAACAATATAATTCACGCTGATAGGGGCGGGGCAATAATAATAATAATGATATAATAATAATAACGTAAAAAAAATTATATTTAATTTTTGCTTTCTCATAGAGGAAGCTTTGTAATCGTAACATTTTCCAAAATGTTTAAATTCATTTAATTAAAACTGCCACAATTAACTTTTTTGTGAACACGATAAGTTGAAAACGATTCCAGATAAATTGATGAAATTTTGAGGGCTTATTTCCACAACTTATATCTTGAAAATGACTGAAGGATTTCTAAAAATATTCATTTCATTTTTTTAGCACTTAATAATATTTCAAAAATCGGTTTTTTCATAGTAAAACTTTTTTCATTAACATAATTTAAAGTTGATGCAAGGATATAAAAGATTTATTGGTTCGAGACGAATCGATTGACCTATAATATCAATACATTTTAGCAAAGAATAGGAAAGTTATGGTAATTCATATATTTTGAAAATCGGTTTTTTATAGCAAAACTTTTTTCATTAACATAATTCAAAGTTGATGCAAGAATATAAAAGATTCATTGGCTCGAGACGATTCGATTGATCTATAATATCAACACATGTTTTATAATCAGTAGGGAAGTTACGGTAATTTATATATTTTGAAAATCGGTTTTTTATAGTAAAACTTTTTTCATTAACATAATTCAAAATTGATACACAAACATAAAAGATTTCTTGGTTCGAGATGAAACGATTGACCTATAACGTTGATACATTTTATTGAACTGTAAGGAAGCTATGGTAATGCATAATATTTGAAAAAACGGTTTTTTATAGTAAATCTTTTTTCATTAACATAATTCAAAGTTGATGCAAGAATATAAAAGATTCCTTGGTTCGAGACGAATCGATTGACTTATAATACTCATACATTTTATTAAAAGTAAGAAAGTTATGATAATTTATATTATATTAAAAATCTATTTTAATAGTAAACATTTTCTCATTCTCATAATTTAATGTTGATGTAAGAATAGAAAAGATGTGTTGATTCGAGACGAATCGATTGACTTATAATATTGATACATTTTATTGAACAAATTTAAACTATTTTATTGAACATTCGTTATTTTTTTATTTAGAATTAATTTTTGACCTGAAAATTATAACTCTCCTTTTTTATTGAAAATTAACCTTTTTAGTTAAAAATTCGTCTTTTTGGCTGAAAATTAATTTTTTTTTTGAAAATTCAACTACTCCAGTTGAAGATTAATTATTTTTGTTAAAAATTCATTTCGTTGGCTGAAAGTTTAATTACTGAAATAAACACTTTTTTTGTTATCAAAAACCTAATTTTTTGGCTGAAATTTTTTTTTTCTAATTTGAAAATTCAACTATGTACTCTGGTAAAAGTGGAAACACTTTGTTAAAAATTAATTTTGTTGTTTGAAAAATCATCTCTTGGGTTCAAAATTTATCTGTTTTATTGAAAATTCGTTTTTTTTCTTGTTGCAAATTAATTTTTTAAATTGAAAATTTAACTATTCCAGTATAACTACTTCGTTGAAACTGATTTTTTGTTGTTAAAAATGTACTTTTTATCGAAAAATGTAACTCCTCCATTTTTGGCTGAAAATTTCTTTTTTCAATCAAAAATTCAATTAAATTGCGTTAAAGTTGAACTACTTTGTTAAAAATTAATTTTTGTTTGAAGATTCATCTCTCAGGTTGAAAATTTAACTATTTTATTAAACATTCTTTATTTTTTATTTAGATTTAATTTTTACCTGAAAATTGTCACTTCCCTTTTTTATTGAAAATTGACCTTTTGAGTTGAAAATTCGTATTTTTCGCTGAAAATCAATTTTTTTAATTGAAAATTCAACTATTCCAGTTGAAGATTAATTATTTTTGTTAAAAATCAATTTCGTTGGCTGGAAGTTTAATTAATTAATTAAAAAAATTTTTTGTTATTCAAAAGCTAATTTTTTAAGTTGAAAATGTAGCTATTCCATTTTTGGCTGAAAATTCTTTTTTTCTTTTTTAATTGAAGATTCAACTATGTACGCTGATAAAAGTTGAACCACTTTGTTAAAAATTAATTTTGTTGTTTGAAAATTCATCTCTTGTGTTCAAAATTCAACTGTTTCATTGAAAATTCATTTTTTTTTTTTGTAAACTAATTTTACAAATTGGAAATTTAAGTATTCCAGTTTAACTACTTCGTTGAAACTGATTTTTTTTTGTTATAAAATTAATTTTTTATCGAAAAATGTAACTTCTCTATTTGTGGCTGAAAACTTATCTTCTAAATCAAAAATTCAATTAAATTGCGTAAAAGTTGACCCACTTTGTTAAAAATGATTTTTATGTTTGAAGATTCATTTCTTAGGTTGAAATTTAAACTATTTTATTGAACATTCGTTATTTTTTTATTTAGAATTAATTTTTGACCTGAAAATTATAACTCTCCCTTTTTATTGAAAATTAACCTTTTTAGTTAAAAATTCGTCTTTTTGGCTGAAAATTAATTTTTTTTTGAAAATTCAACTACTCCAGTGGAAGATTAATTATTATTTATGTAAAAAATTCATTTCGTTGGTTGGAAGTTTAACTCCTTAATTAAAAACTTTTTTTTGTTAAAAACCTAATTTCTTAAGTTGAAAATGTAACTATTCCGTTTTTGGCAGAAAATTCATTTTTTTTCAAATTGAAAATTCAACTATGTACTCTGGTAAAAGTTGAACCACTTTGTTAAAAATTAACTTTGTTGTTTGAAAATTCATCTCTTGGGTTTAAAATTGAACTGTTTTATTGAAAATTCGTTTGTTTGTTTGTTAAAAATTAATTTTTTAAATTGAAAATTTAACTATTCCAGTTTAACTACTTCGTTGAAACTGATTTTTTTGTTATAAGTTTAATTTCTTATCGAAAAATGTAACTTCTCCATTTTTGACTGAAAATTTATTTTCTGAATCGAAAATTCAATTAAATTACGTAAAAGTTGACCCACTTTGTTAAAAATTGATTTTTTGTTCGAAGATTCATTTCTTTGGTTGAAAATTTAACTATTTTATTGAACATTCGTTATTTTTTCATTTAGAATTAATTTTTTACCTGAAAATAGTAACTTCCCTTTTTTGTTGAAAATTGACCTTTTTAGTTAAAAATTCGTCTTTTCGGTAGAAAACTAATCTTTTGGGTTGAAATTCACAATTTCGGGTTGGAAATGCAACTTTTTTCACAAAAAATTCTTTGGAAAAAGTCTTTGGCTTCAAAATTTAACAGTTTGGATAAAATTTGTTTTCTGTCTTGTCTGAAAAAGCTTTATTTATTGACAATTCGTCTTTTTGATTAAAAAATTTGAATTTTGATTTTCAACAAAAAATGTAATATTTAAACCAAAAATGACTTTAATTTTATATAAAATACATTTGAATATGACCAAAAAAGACGAATTTTCAACCAGATACTACAGAAGAAGAATAGTTGAAACAAATGAAAATTGTTTAAATAATTACCAAATATCTTAAACACGAAATATTATTCTTGAAATACACCAACTGTATCATTTATAAAAAAAAAAATTTTCGCGATTTAAAGGCGAAAAAAATATTGTTTAAACAAATAATAATAATTTAAACAATTCAAAATTAGTTACGAAATACTTTGAAACTTCTCGCTTATCGAATAAAAATAATTCATATTTATAAAGTTCGAAAAAATATCGTCTTTAGCATGAATTTGACATAAAACTAATTTTTTGCATTTTTTGGGGCATTTTATGGTTTTTTAATGGTTTTCCGGGTGAAAAAAAATTATTTTTGATTTTTTCAAAACCTTGCCGTTTTTATAATTTTTTAGATTTTTTGATTTTTCTTGTTTCAGTTTGTCAATCTTTTTTCGTTCTTTCGAAAAAGACGGAAAAACGAAAAAATAATAAAATATGGTAAAATTATTTAATTTAAAAAAAAAATTCTTAAAAATCCCACTTTTTTCCTGAAATTTTTAGGAATAATAGGTACTAATATAGTCTATTTACCATACATTTGCGATCTGTTATTTTTTGATCTTCAGTAGCAAACATTATTTTTGATTTTTTTTTTCAAAAACTTGCGTGAAAAATTCCACGAAAAAAACTGTAGCTGTTTTGAGAAAATTTCGCGTTTCACTTTTTTTTAAATCGAAACAGTTTTACCATTTTTCATTTTATTTAGCAAAAAATTCATTTTACACTTAAGATTTTTAAATATTCGTAAAACATCTGGAAATGTCCCTATGTTAATTTAAAAACATTACATTTGACATTTTTGAAGCCACTTTATTTTAAAAACAATATGTTATTAATAAATATCGTTATTTAAAAACTAGATGGAAAACTTTACTGCAAAATCGAAAGTTAATTACAGTAAAAATAAAATAAACAAGAGACCACTTCTCTATGAAAGAGATAGCGAGGATGACCTTTTTGGTGACGACTTTGACATGGACTTCGAAGGAGAATCAACCTCCGTAAGTTTGAATACATAATTTTTATAAATCAACGTTTGATTGGTTTAACATTTAACAATTCGAATAATTTCTACCTTTAGCCGATTAGACATTTAACCTGTAGAATAGTTCATTAGGTTAAAATTTCCATATTTTTTAACTCCTTTTTTTGCCTACTAACCCTCTTCTCATTCCCCTACTTCCCCTTCCTTCATTCCCCCTCACTTCACGATTTTCTCTCTCTTTCCAACTTCCTCCTTGTCTACTTTCTCCTCTCCTCGCTTTCTTAGCTAAAACTCCATTTCCCCTACTTCCCTTCCCCTACTTTCCTTCCCCTACTTTCCTTCCCCTACTTCCCTTCTCCTAATTCCATTCCCGAGCCCTCACTTCACCTTACCTGCTCATCCTCATTCCTAATCATTTCCTCTACTTTCCTTTATTTAGACTTACTTCCTCTCCCTACTTTTCCCTCACTTTCCTACACCCCCTCATTTACCCTACTCTCCCTCTACTTATTCCCCACATTTCCCCTACCCCTTGTTTCCCCTACTTCATTGACTTTCCTTCATTGCCCCTAGTTCCCCTCCCCTTATTTACTATTCTTGAATTACTTCTCCTACCTTCATTTTCCCTCACTTTACTATTTGCTTTCCCTTCCTAACTTCTTCCTCGTCCATTTCCTCCTCTCCTCGCTTTCCCAGCCAACAATCCCCTTCTCCTACTTTCCTTTCCTCACTTCCCTTCCCTAGCACTCACTTCACCTTCCCTACTGACCATAATTTTTAATCATTTCCTCTACTTACTTGGACTTTCACTTACTTCCCTTCCCTACTTTCCCCCTTATTTCCCCTCACTTTTCTACTACCCATTTCCTCTACACCCCTATCATTCCTTCTACCTTCCCAAACCCATTTCCCTTACTTCAATTACTTCCCCTCCCTTCACCATTTGCTCCCCCTTCCCAACTTCTTCCTCGTCTACTTCCTCCTCTCCTCGCTTCCCCAGTTAACACTCCCCTTCTCCTACTTCCCTTCCCTCACTTCCCTTCCCTAGCACTCACTTCACCTTCCCTACTGACCCTAATTTTTAATCATTTCCTCTACTTACTTGGACTTTCACTTACTTCCCTTCCCTACTTTCCCCCTTATTTCCCCTCACAAAAAATAGAAGTCTAATAGAAACGTTGAAAGTTTGAACATTTTTTTTGCAACGCAGTATTTTTGAAAAAAGTTTTCAAATTTATAGATATAGTATGGTTTTATATTTACCAATAAAATTAAGAATCATCGTCCAGATGAACAACACAGTATGAACGATCCTCATTTTGTCCAATTAGAGGTAAATTTTATTCTTATATTAATAAAAAATTTCGTTACCAGTGCATCGAATCAATATTCAGCTGTTTTGTTAGAATTTATATATGCTATTCTAATCGCTATCTTAATGACTATATTCTTATCGCTAAAGTGATAAGATTTCAATAGATACTCAGGAACTCCTTCTCTTGAAAAAAATTATCTTTCTTACAAAAAAAATTCAACGATTCCGATTAAAAATTATAAAATTTGTAATGCTTTGTTATAAATTGTTTTAGTTTTTAGGGCCAAAAGCTTTAAATTACTGATTATTTTTTAATAGGTAAATTCCGTTATTTTATTTTTTTTAATGCCGACTAATTTTTGTTCTTGACCTTTTCGTTCTAAGGATGGTTTCTTTGTTCAACGACACAGATTTAAATTAACAATCATGACATCAGTTATTTTATTATTTTTTCAGTTGTCGTTTTCTTCTGAAGTTTTTTGAAATAATCAGTGGGGATTTTGTTATCAATTTCTCATTTTTCTGGAATGGATCTGTTAGGGGATTTTTTTTTTATTTCCTTCAAATTACCTTAGAAATACTCTAGAAAAGACCTGGAATTCAGGAATAAAGAATCCTTCAACATTAGAAGTGGATTTGTGGTGGATCGAGTATGAAATTTTTTCCAAATACTTTTCATATAAAATGCTGCCTTTACCAGCAAAACATTTTGACTTTTCAAATAAGAGCTTTTTACAGTTTTGTTATTTACGAAGATATTGAACAAGTATAATAAAGATGATAAATATTCAAACGAACACTTTCATTTTGAACCAAGTAACGGAATTCCCAACTAAATAAGATAACTTTCGAACAAAATGAAATAGTTCAATTTTCAGTCGAAACAATTCTCTTTGAACCAAAACAAAAGTTGATGTTCAACAAAATAGGTTAATGAGATTGATTAACTAAATACATGAATCTGGAACCAGATAGTTGAATTTTCAAGTAAATAACTCTCTTCTTCTACTTCATTGTTATACTAACTACTTATTATTACTATTTATTATTTATTTATATATTTCAGATAAATGTTCAATCTGATCAGAAAACTGGCACATGTTTCGAAAGATCATACGTTTTAATTTCGTTTATGATCTTGATGCAATAAATTATACTGTTTTTGTCTGCAAGCAGCCGTTTTGATTTTTTCACCACTTTTGTCTAGTATATTCCCAGACGTGGCACATAAGAAGGACTCTACATCATCCAACTTCTTCTATATTTCTTTCAAAAAAGATTTGATGTTTTTTCTTAAAAATATGATTTTGCAACAAAGTAGATAAATTTTGAACCAAAAAGACGAATCTGCAACCAAAAAATTAAGTTTGTATCAAAGACGTTCTAAAAAGTAGTTACATTTCCAGCAAACCTTTAAATCATATATACTACTCAGGTGCTTTGATGGCTGAGTGAATTGCATTTATATTACTTGACGTCACACTAGGCTGACTTGAATGACTTATATGACTTGAAACCACCCACGGCTTTGCAAAATTTTCAATATTTTGGCAGACCATGGTCAGCGGTAGTTGACTGCGGATAAGTACAAAAAGTACCAGATCATACTTACGAAAATTATGACGATTCGTCCGCTAGAAGAATTCTGATTTCCTCATATCTTTCTATTGCGAACTCAAATCCTTAAAATGAGGGCAGATTTTGCGTTTTTGCGAGGTTTTTCCTCCCATGCACTAGTTCGCGCATTGCTCAACATTGCGATTATATCATTAACCACAATATCAAGAATATTCTCTAATCAAAATTAAAATTATCTACCTATAGAAGAATTATTATAAATTAATCATTTTCAACCTACAATAATATTTCCCAAAAGCTATCTGCATAAGTGAATAAAACAGAAGTTTTTCTCATTTTATTTTGAAAAAGACTAAGAGGGTTATTGTCTATAGGTTGAAGCTATAGGAAATATGATACATTTCCATTTTATTATCATTTGTATGCGAAAGTTACCTGTAACATTTTAAGACGACTTCGGATCATAAACAATTTTATATTCTAGTTTTACATCTTGTTTAATCGTGCGAGGGATTTTGCATTACAAGATCCACTGTGCGACCTGTGCGAGCAATCATCGAGCAGTCAGCGTGAAATCAGATGGAGTCAGACGCAGTCGAGAGCAGTCAATGGACAGTCATAGCGGATTCATTGAAATTAGTGTCATGTCTCTATTGAAATCATAGTTATAGCTCACAAGAAATAAGGAATCGTAAGAAATCAAATGAAAGCGTTGGCAAAGATTCGTTTGATTTCAGAGTGAATGGCCCCTCGCTGAATTTTAAGATTTTAAACATTGAAGTGAAATCAGGAACCAATATCCCACTTCTCGTTACTTTCTGCATCATCAAAGAATGCTGAAATTTCCTGCACGTTTTCAATTAGAAACAACACGTTTACAACAAATTGATAGCTAAACGTCCAGTTACGCCTTTATCCTAAATCCCTTGGAAGCATCAAAATTGACGTTGAAGATTCTTATGCACTTCACTCCCCACGAATGTACGAAATATCGAAAAGCAGTTTAAAATTATGATAAACATGTTTAAGTTCGATAAACAGCAAACGTGACGCTGAACGGCTGAATGACATTCACTCACTCCAAAAATGCCCTAGACTCTAGAGTCTAGTCCACGGTGCATGATCCAATAAATACATGGTCTAGCCACTTCAGGGCCCCGTTTCGTCCAAGTCACGCAACCGCTTAATTCCACCATTTTGTTAGTATGACCGTGCACTTTGACTTTGACGCGTACTCTGTGTACGACAAATTATTATAGGAAAATGAGTATGTAGGAAGAAATATTATATAAACAACCACCGCAGAGTCCCACCGGGAGCAACTGCCATCTAAAAATGACATCGGATCCCAGTAGATTTGTTAAAAGAACGAAAAAAGATTGTGTAAAATCGAAATCACTATTTAAAGATGAAACAAAAGTTTACTTCCAAGTTAAAGTTTTGTTGAACTCAGGGCAAAAAAGCTTGCTTAAAACCCAAGTAACCAAGTTCGAGAAAATGGATGTGGAAGTTGAAAATCTGAAAATGACACTAACCTAAAATTGGAGAAGGCTCTGCTGCGAAATGCAATTCTAGGTTCAGTTTGAAAACAGCTAAAAACGTGTTCTCGAGGTGTTAATTTTTTTTCAATATGCTTAAACAAAGTTTAATGTAAAAAAGGTAGCCAATTTCAAAAGAATTTTCAGATTAAATTTTCCTGTATTTTCAAAATGAGCTGTGAGTAGCGATTAAAAATCGAATCATTAATTTTTTGAAATAATAAAAACTTACTTTTGAAATATGGGGTTTCTGAATAAGCATAAAAAAATATTTGATACAAAAAATTAGTCTGTTCCGAGAAAATCAAAATTGAAGATCGCGATATCACAATTTGGCAGACATTTTTCTACTAAAAATTCGAAAAAAGTAAGAAAAAAAATTGATTTCATTGTATATGATAAGAATTTCAAGAAATACCAATGCTGAAAGGTTGAAAAAAAATTATGACTACGTTAAAATTGTAACTAAATTTTGAATATAATTTTGTTTAAAAACCTCTTTTAAATTATTATATCAAAAAATGATATTCCAAAAAAGTCCTTTGACCACAACGTGTATATGATTTGTAAAGAATTTTTTATGCCATAAACCCATTTTCGACAAAAATGTTGTTTAACTAGTTCTGTACTGCCTCCCTTCAAATGTACAAAATTGAAAAACTTGAACGTATTCGAAATTAAAGTATAAATTTAATGTAGTTTGATATAAACAGTTCGAAATTATTCGCTGGTAAATCACTTAAATCTGAAATCCTTTAAAACTGAAAAATTGATTAATTTCATTAAACGTTCAAAAATAAAATTTCTTTGAAAATTTCTTCAACTAGTTTATTTTATATCTTTGAGTTTCAACTTTTTTTACGTTCTCATTCCATTTAGAATTATTTTAATTATTTATAGAAGAAAGTATCGTTTCTTCCAAGGGTTTATACATTTTTTTCTCCTAAAACTTTCAGTCTAATGCTTTAATTTGCTTTACTTTATTTACGCTTTGCCTAGACTATTTTTTAAAATTTAATTTTCATACTTTAGTTCATTGTGTTTTTCTGTATATATATATTATTTATTATATATTATATTATATATTATATTATTATATATATTCGGTTTTGGTTCCTTTGGAATAGAACTGAAGGGCCTATGACAAAGCCACCGAACGCGTCCGCGGGTTTCGGATAGAGGGTCCCTATACCGAGGGTTTCTGCTGAATATGGTTACAATCATTAATAAGCAGTCGCGGACAATTGTCCAGGGATGGTCCCGAAGGAATAATATATATATATATATATATATATATAACCTGGAAGATCTGTTTTGACGTACAATTTCTACGATCATCATCATTCTCTCTCCCTCTACTACCTGTTACGCAATCGACAGTGCAGCCTTGTTCCATGAGTCTCATTCTCTCATGTAGTTAGTGTTAGTTCACTCTTCGCTGGCTTCGAGCCAAATTCAAACAGTGCACCAAAATACCTTCCTTCATTTATATAACGAAATTCCAATGGTTCACTTTTTTATATCAAATATCGATCATTTTTTACAAAAAACAAAAAAAAAAATTTTTTTTTTAAATACTTAAAAAACCAACTATCGATCACGACCTTCTCGAATTTGGTGGACTTATAAACTGAAAATCGACTCCTTGATATAATATGGAATCAAGTTTGGGTGAGTCCGTACAAAGAATCAGGTTACTCTATCTGGAATAAAGTCTATTTTTGACAGCACGTTGTAAAGTATCAACAAATTCTGCACAATAGTAAATATGCCAGAGAATTGCATAAGATTTTATTATGTGCTGCAGAAAGGCATGCTTTTGTTTATTTTATCGTCAATATCGATAAAAATATACTTGATTCCATTTTGCTCAATGCAATATGGAATCAAGTTCTGACAAGTCTAAATAAGTTACAATATTGAATATTTTATTATGTGCTGCTTGAGCAACTCAAACTTAATATTTTATACCGAAAAAACGTAACTTGCTTCTTTAGACGTACTTACAGAACTTGATTCCATATTGCATGGAGAAGTTGATATGGAATCAAGTCTATTTTTTATCGATTTTGATCTTTTGACTTTTAATGACAAAATCAAAATGTCAACATTGATATAAATGGACTTGATTCCATATCTGCTCCATACACTATGGAATCAAGTTCCGGTAAGTTCAGATAAAGAATCAAGTTACGGTTATTCTGAATCAAAAATCAGGTAGTTGCTCTGTTTATGGGATCAATTCCATTTTTATCGATTTTGACATTTATAGAAAAAAATCCATCTGTCAAAAAATAGACTTGATTCCATATACGAAGCATTTTAAACTTGATATTTTATACCAAATGACCGTAACTTGATTCTTTATTTGGAATTATCGGAACTTGATTGCATATTGCATGGAAGAGTTATGGAATCAAGTCTATTTTTTATTGATTTTGACCTTTTGAATTTTGATGATAGAATAAATATTGAGAAAAATCCATCTGTCAAAAAATAGACTTGATTCCATACACAGAACAACTTAAACCTGAGTTTTTTACCGAATGACATTAACTTGATTCTTTATTTGGAATTATCGGAACTTGATTTCATATTGCATGGAACAGATATGGAATCAAGTATATTTTTTTTATCCATTTTGACCTTTTGACTTTTAATGATAAAATAAATAAAAGCAGGCCGTTTTTGTTAATAATTAAATAAGTGCTGCAGAAAGGACTGCCTTTGTTTACTTTATCATCAAAAATGAAAATTTCAAAATCGATCAAAATAGACTTGATTCCATTTTTGCTCCATGCAATATGGAATCAAGTTATGGTTAAGGATTCAACTATTTTGTTGAAAATTATTAATTTTTTTTTTGCTGATTTTTTTTTTTTAACGTAAAATTTAACTGTTTCATCTTTGGTGGAAAAATGAATCTTCTTTTTTTCGAAAATTCAACTATTTGGCGGAAAATTCCTGTATTTAAAAAAAATTTGTCTTTTGTGGTAGAATATTAACCTTCTTAGTGAATAATTAATCTTTTTGGTTATAAATTAATTAATTTAGTTGAAAATTTAACTGCTAGATTTAAATTTCTTTGAAAATTCATGTATTTCGTTGAGAATTAATCTTTCTTGGTAGAAAAGTAATCTTCTTGGTTAAAAAGTTATCTTTTTGGTTCCAAATTTCTTTATTGAAAATTACTTTTTTTTATTATGAAAAATCAATTTGTTTAACTAAAAATTGAAAATTGAACTATTTTGTTGAAAATTTGTTTTATTTGGTTGAAAATTTGACTATTTTTTTGAAAAGTCGTGTTTGTCTTTAGTTCAAAATTGATTTTTCTAACATTTTAATTATTCTATTTTTAGTTACAAATTAATTTCCTTATTTAAAAATTCATTTCTTTGGTTGAGAATTAGTTGTTTTTTTAATTATTGAAAATTAATTTATTTCACTGAAAATTTAACTATTTCATTTTTTGTAGAAAATTTATCCTTTTTGATAGAAATTTTATTTTATTTTTGGTTGAAAATTCATCATTTTTAGTTTGCAAATATCATGTGCTTGGAATCTAATTTCAGAAAGTCAATATGAAGATTATGCACTGGATGATGAATGGAGGATTATCTTGGCCAAGAAAGTAACGGAGTTTCAAAAAGCTCTTTCCTTTGATGAAAATAATGGGCATATATAAAGTCTGTGAACAGAATTCACTAACAGCACTTTAATCCTTCTCCTTTACAAAAACTTCCCATAAAAAAAGAACGAGTGGATTCGGTTAACAAATTACTTTCTGACTTGAGATATAAAGCAGCAGAAAGTTCTACTAAAAGATCATGTGCTTGGAATCTAATTTCAGAAAGTCAATATGAAGATTATGCACTGGATGATGAATGGAGGATTATCTTGGTCAAGAAAGTAACGGAGTTTCAAAAAGGCCTTTCCTTTGATGAAAATAATGGGCATATATAGTCTGTGAACAGAATTGACTAGAGTGGTATAAACTACGAAAATGCTTGATAACGGCTTCAATGATTTCTGATTACGTTAAGCCAAAGACTCCGATTCAAAATTCAAATCTATTCAAAAAGAATTTATGGTTCCATGTTGAAATTAACAGTACTTATTTTCAATATGTTAAGGGTGATGAAACGAAACACACTATAAAAAATTTATGTTGGAAACTTCCAATAAATGTATTGGAAGCTTATTCCAAAAATGAAAGATAACGCTACAATACTTGATATATTAGAATTGCACAATATCTTACAGAGTTTGCGCTCCGTTGACTCCACGAATTACAATACTTAAAGTATATGTGTTGCAGTTTCGCCATTCCAATGCCGTGTTTGCAATTTTAAATTACACTTGAATTACAGAAGTTTTGTAGAATCCCTAACATTTTTAACATGGCAGGATTAGGTACATCTCCAGTCGGCCTCGTTTATGATCAATTGGCTGAAACCATATATTTTCAACGAAAAGTGGTATAGTTGAGAAAAAATCTTCAATTCTTGAGAAGATTTAAGCTAATAATTTTAGAAAAAAATCATCAATTCTTAGGAATATCCAAAAATAATAAAAGCCTAGCAAAATGCTTCTTGTGAAATTTCCTACTCCGTTGGAAAAATGTAAACATAACCTTCAATTCTTGAAGTTTCCTAACTCTTTAAAACATAATTAAAAAATAAAATAGAAATATCCACGTCGTTTTAGAAGGCTCAAATATAAACCTTAATGCTCACAACTTTTTAGCTCTTTACCGAAGAAATAATGTTTTTTAAAAATTCTTTTTTTTTTTAGGTGAAAATTATTTTGCGTAACTAAAAATTTAACTAATAAATTTTTTGTTAAAAGTTGATCTTTTCTTAGTTAAAAATTCAACAATATATGTGAAAATGATGTATTTCGTTGAAAATTTGTTGTTTTTTTTCTGTATAGAAAATTAATCTGCTCTGATGAATATCCATTTTTTTGGAAGCTTATGAAAAATTCATTTTTTGTTGAAGATTTGTCATTGCAGTTGAAGATTTACATATTTGGTTGGAAATTAAACTGCCTTCTTGAAAATTACTTTTTTAAACTAAAAATCGACGTATTTCACTGTTGATTAAAAATGATATTTTTTAATTGAAAATTCAACTATTCAGTTGAATGTTCAACTACTTTGTAAGAATTCGTTTTTGGGGTAAAAATTAATTTTTTTTTAACTGAAAAATAAAGCGTCTCATTTTTGATTGAAAATTTATCTGTTTTAGCTAAAAAGTGAATTTTCTTAGAAATTAATTTTTTTTTGGTAGAAACTTAACCTTCTTGTTTGAAAATTCATATTTCTTGGTAAAATATTCTTGTACTGGGTTGAAAGTTGAACCAAATGGTAATCTTTTGCAGAAGAATAATCTTGACGTCTATGATCTATGACATAACGAATATCGGATATATTACATAATCTGGAATGAAGCCTCATACTATTCCATTACTTTCTTAAAAATTCCTTTTTTGGTTGAAAATTCAAATACTTGTTGAGAAATCGAGCACTTGGTTAATACTTGAACCTCTTTGTTGAAAATTGTTTGATTTTTATTTCAAAATAATGATTCAAACTGAAAATTCACTGATAATTTATTCAAATCAGTATAATCTTTCACAGATTCACGACGCAATCTCACTGATTCAAATAGGTAGGAATGAGTCTCTGAGATTAATTAAAAAGATTTTCACTGATGAATAGTAAAATCTAACTGATTCAAGGTTACCCACTTGAAAAAGTGGACGAACAAAAGGACGTAAAAAAGTACGTATAAAAGGACGTTCAAAAGTACTTATAAAAATATTCTATGGGCAAGCCAGAATGCGTCCCGTATTCAGTGTGTGACTGACTACATAACATCTGGTAGGCTGTTTACGAAAAAGGTTCGAAAGTCCGCCCAAGAACTAAGGATCTTCAATCATACACTGAACAAGTCAAAGCTGTTGATAATAATGAAGCAGCATAATGGTGACAAAAAAGGGTGTTATCTGATGCAAGGAAAAGAACATAGAACAGGAGAAGATGAATCAGGGAGAATCAGCAGTTTCTCGCTGTCCCATCTCCCCTCTTCAGTGATAACCCTGTTTCTGTCAAAAATCCACCCAAGCCCAACGAGGTAGGGAATTTTTGTAGAGAGGTATACAAGATCGCAAAAAACACTAAGGTTGAAAGAATAGACTGATGATATCATTTGCCCCAAGGATTTTTGCGACAAACTCATAACATCTGAGGAGGAATGTACGCACCCAGATTTGGCCCGCATATTCACCTCATATTTAAAGTCGCAAGCGCCCATTCCGCAGTGGCTGCTGTTAGGGGGCACTACACTCCTACTGAAAAAAGGCAACTTGCTTAACCCAGAGAATTACAGGCCAATAATTCGTTTTAACACCCTGAATAAGATATTTTCAGCTACCCTGAACGACAGGATTGTCCGAAGAATTTAGTCTGTATGGCGAAAGATGTAGGAACAACGTGGCTCCAGAAAAGGTGAAGAAGGATGTCGAGAGAACCTGTTAATTGACAGGTGCGTCTGTAAAGATGCTGCAGCCCATCAGCGCGTCCTGTCAATGGCCTAGAATGAGTACCGAAAAACGTTCGATTCAACCTCTCAAAGACTTATCATCTATCTGTTGCAAAGCTTGAAGGTGCATCCACAAATAGTGAGATGCATAGAGAGATTAATACAATTTCAGAAAACTACATTTACTATCTTATCTGGAAATTATCGTATGACAGCGAAAACCGTCACCTTTCAGAGGGACGTCTTTCCGGGCGATACCATCAGTCCTTTGCTTTTTTTCATCACACTTCTGGCTACCTTTCGCACTACGAAATTCTTCTGAATACCTATATGGCGACACTAACCATCGCGAGTTTTGAACTGCATCACGTTACATACCTATTTCAGAGACATTTAAATCCTTGAATCGAAGTTACAGTTCGATGTTTCAAAAACAAAAATTACTTCATTCAGATATATCTTAGTTTTATTGTTTTGATTTTTTAACATTTTTCTGTTTGAACTACAAATTTGTTTTACGTGTGAACTAATCAATGAGATTCCCGTAGAATAATTATTTAAACAATTACATTCAACGCTAGGGATGTGCAAAAGCTCGAAATCTCGATTCGTCTCGCGCAAGCTTTTCATGTGCTTCTCGAACCGAGCCAAACTGCAAGCTGATAATATTTGCTTTTAGAGCTCTCCTTATAACAGAATTTCTTACAAATTTCGAGAAAAAAATGTTCATATCGAATGAAAATTGAAAGGTACAATTATTTTTCATGTCTAAATTCCTGTTAATAATAATATTAACTTTGTTCATATTTCCTGTTTATTTTCCGAACCTTGTGAGCTGTGTGAGCTTTTTTACGGTCCTAAGGTTTTTTTTTTATCCACGAGCTTCTTCATAAGTCGCGAGCCGGATCGCAGCTCGTTCACATCCACACAAAAAAGGTCGACTCGCGACCAATTCTCTTTCAACAGACAGAATCAACCTAGATGAATTGTTTTATTTTTAATTCTTTAATTTAATTAAAACCTCAAATTGTTAAAAGGATTTCGCGTGGCATTTATGTGTTATCGAGTACAATCTCATAATATTCATTATTAGTTATCCAAATATTTACTATGTGCTCTCTATATCTTGTATTTACTGAAATGTCTACAGTTGGGTTCACCCGAAATTGCTTCATGCAGATTAAATTGAAAAAATTCTGATTTTCATAAAGCTTGAGAAAGATATACTTAAAATTATAGATATATTATATATCATTCTATTGACCAACCAAATGAGGGATAACCATGAAAGCTAAGACCAGAGAGTAGACAATCCTCATCTTTTTTATTCAGGGAAAAACTGATTGATGTATTAATGAAGAATTTCACTGATGATGTAACTGCTTGGTCTTTGTATTTCCCTCACACTTGCGTCCAGACATTTCAAAATTAAAGGTCAAATCATCGACAACTGTAATTTGGTAATTGTGACTTTTCTTTTGTTAAAGCTCCTTTGGCTTTAACGAACACATTCTCATCACGTATCTCGTGCTTCGCACTCGATTTTGTCCAGTTTGTTAGAGGGGGTGGGGGGTCTTGGGGAGGGCCCATAATCCGTTATATAATTTACGTACGGCCCCTTATATATGTAGAGATTTGATGCTCTTTATTTTTGAGTTTGGTTGATATATTTTACATCATAGGAAATTAATTTCAAACCAGCTATCTTGAATATATTATATCAGTCAATTTATATAAACCATACATTGATTCCGAAACCAGAGAGAATAAGGATGATTTCCATTGTAGGGTATCGCTATATATAGAATAATCGAGTTCGATAAACCGTTTATAAGTTGGCGTATTACGTACTTCAACATGCATTATTCAATAATATTTATATATTAATGATCTTAAATAGTTTTCAGTACATTTGAAACTTGTAACGAAATACCATTACTAGTCTCGGGGAGTTACTCGAAAAATAGAACTAAGTAACATAACTAGTAATTTAAGTTACTTTTATGTAAACATAAATAGGATTTCAAATACCTCAAAATATAGCTATAAAATATTGAATATTGTTATCAATATATTTAACTATTACAAATATTTTTACATTCTCATCCTAATGAGAAAGGATTGGTTTTATGTAAAATTTAAGTTAGTCGGTTTTCATCACATCTACACGTTTTAAGACCCCCTGAGTCAGAAAAAACGAGTTATGCCAAGGTGTCTGTCCGTCTGTAGTCTATATGTCTGAACTACTTTCAAGATTTGAAAAATTGTATGTACGGCTATTCGTAGTGCATAAAAAGACGAACAATTTATTCAGTTGACTTTTTTTGATAAAAAACAAATTACCAGAGTTGTAGCATTTTCAAAATACAACAAAACAAACGAAAATGAAAATTTTAAGCCAAACAACGCAAGATATGAAAAAAAGTCAAGAAAAGAAAGACGTTCAAGATAAAAAAAGGTAAAAAGACCAAACTTGTGCACCCGAAAAAGTTTTAGAATTTTGTTATTAATCACTTTTTGATAGGACGCGTAGTTTTTGTTTTAATCGTGCAAAATAACATCAAAAATAAAAAACTTGAATTTTTGGGCAAACGACACAAGCTATGCAAAAAAAATGAATAGACAGAAAATTCTCATCGAAAAAAGAGCTACAAATTTATCATGAGTAATTTTTTGATAGGACGCGTAGTTTTTGTTTTATCATAAAAAATAAGAATGAAAATTTAATTTTTGGAAAAACGACACAAGCTACAATAACTTTTTATTTAACAAAATTTTTATAACATTAAAAACTTTAAACTTGTTTTAACCACATTACGCTGGTATGCGTATTTTCAGTTTAAATCGTAAAAAATAACGTTGAAAATAAACGAATTAAATTTATGGAGAAACGACACAAGTTTTTATAGGATGCGCACTTTTTTTTTATTATAAAAACAAGAAAATGAAAATACGTATGATTCAAAACCAATACATATTATGACTTGTGATAATATAAATTTATTGAAATGAAAGATTTTTTCGGGTAGCTGAGAATTAAAAAATTTGGTGCAAAGTAAGGAGCAAATGTTGAAGTTAACATGAAAAATAAAATTTGTACATTATTTTGCAATATCTGAATAAACAGTCTCAGATCAAGGTAAAGCAATAAATATAATTTACATTTGATATAATAGAGTTGAACTCAATGTATAAAAGTTCGCACTTTGGACTAAATCGAGTGCGGTGCACGAGATACGTGATAAGAATGTGTTCGTTAAAGCCGAAGGAGTTTTAACAAAAGAGAATTCACGAACACCAAATTACAGTTGTTGATGATTTGACCTTTAATTTTGAAAGGTCTTGACGCAAATGCGGGGGAAATGCAAAGATCGAACACGAAGCGCGACTCAAATATATTATCGAGTGCGAAGCGCGAAAACCAACAGTTGCGCGCCCTACTGTTCGTTCACGATACGAAGGCCCCACAAAAACAGCTACACATTTTGGTAATTTACTCGCAATAAAAAAATCGCAATAAAACATAGCTTATGTCATGATAAAGCTTACTTTATTTCGCTTAAAACAAGTCCCCATTTGTTTATGTACAAAAATTGGGTTGGAAAGTATCCTTCGCGAAAAGATGATAACCGTGTTTTTTTCACGTCAATCTGTCCTTACTTGACTTTCGATGACGACATCTTTGAACTAAACAGTGTGAAAAATTTGAAAAAAAACAAATATATGCATTCATAGTTTGACTGTACATACGTGAAAACAAAATTGCAATATATTAATAACAATTAACGTAAAATGCATTTGAACATGACTATGCTATCTCTCGTAATATATATATATATATATATATATATATATGTCACGGGACGTAACAAATGTAATACATTTATGGCTATTTTATAGCCTACAAAGTTCACAAGAATACTCTCCCGACTAATGGCAGTGGCCAAACATCTCGCTCGCATCCCAAAATCCCACCGCCCGTGCCAGAACTTAATACAATCTAAGGTATTCAACATCGTGAAAAGTTGTCCTTTTTGCTCCCTCGAATAATACTGTTGGCAACACATCCTGCTCGAATATCGAAAACACACCACTACTTAATAATTACCAAAATCTGAAGAAAACGTCCAATTCAGTACGAAGGTAATGCATTTATGATTATTTTATAGCCTACAAAATTCATCAAGATAATCCCTCGACTAATGGCCGTGGCCAAACATCTTGCTTGCATCACAAAAACCCACCACCCGTGAAGCCCGATATTTTGAAACTTGGAAAATCGACAAAAACAGCCAGAAGTTAATACAATCTTAGGTATTTAACATCGTGAAAAATTGTGCTTTTTTCTCCCCCGAATAATGCTGGTGGCAAAACATCTCGCTCGAATATCGAAAACCAACCCTTAATTAATAAATACCAAAAACTGAAGAAAACGTCCAACTCAGAACGAAGGTAATACATTAGTGGTTATTTTATAGCCTAGAAAATTCATAAAAATTATCCCCCGACATATAGCAGTGGCCAAACATCACACTCGCATCCCAAAATCCCACCTCAATGCAACCCGATTTTTTCAAACTCGAAAAGTCGACAAAAACAGCCAGAACTTAATACAATATGCCGTATTTATCATTGTGAAAAGTTGCACTTTTTGCTCTCCCGGATATTGCTGGTGGCAAAACATCTCCTTCGAATATCGAGAACCATCCCGTAATTAATAAATACCAAAAACTGAAGAAAACGTCCAATTCAGTACGAAGGTAATACATTTATAGTTATTTTATAGCCTAGAAAATGCAACAAAATTATCCCCTGACTAATGGCAGTTGGCAAACATCTCGCTCGCATCCTGAAATCCCACCCCCAGTGCAACCCGATTTTTTCAAATTCGGAAAATGGACAAAAACAGCCAGAACTGAATAGAATATGCCGTATTTATCATTGTGAAAAGTTGCACTTTTTGCTCTCCCAGATGGTGCTGGTGGCAAAACATCTCCCTCGAATATCGAGAACCATCCCATAATTAATAAATACCAAAAACTGAAGATAACGTCCAATTCAGTACGAATGTAATACATTTATGTTTATTTTATAGCCTAGAAAATTCAACAAAATTATCCCCTGACTAATAGCAGTGGCCAAACATCTCGCGTGCATCTCGAAATCCCACCCCCAGTGCAACCCGATTTTTTCAAATGAGGAAAATCGACAAAAACAGCCAGAACTTAATACAATATGCCGTATTTATCATTGTGCAAAGTTGCACTTTTTGCTCTCCCGGATAGTGCTGGTGGCAACACATCTCCCTCGAATATCGAAAACCAACCCGTAATTAATAAATACCAAAAACTTAAGAAAACGTCCAATTCAGTACGAAGGTAATACATTTATGGTTATTTCAGAGCCTAGAAAATTCAACAAAATTATCCCCCGACTAATGGCAGTGGCCAAACATCTCGCTCGCATCCCAAAATCCCACCCCCAGTGCAATCCGATTTCTTCAAATTAAGAAACTCGACAAAAACAGCCAGAACTTAATGCAATATGCCGTATTTATCATTGTGAAAAGTTGGACTTTTTGCTCTCCCGGATAGTGCTGGTGGCAAAACATCTCGCTTGAATATCGAAAACCCACCCCTAATTAATAAATACCAAACACTGAAGAAAACGCCAAATTCAGTACGAAGGTAGTACATTTATGGTTATTTGTTATCCTAGAAAAAACATAAAAATTATCCGGCGACCAATGGCAGTGGCCAAACATCTCGCTCGCATCTCAAAATCCCTCCCCCAGTGCAACCCGATTTTTACAAACTCGGAAAATGGACAAAAACAGCCAGAACTTAATACAATCTTAGGTAGTTATCAACGTGAAGAGTTGTCCTTCTTCCTCCCGCGGATAATGCTGGCGGCAAAACATCTCACTCAGATATCGAAAACCAGCCCCTAATTAATAAATACCAAAAACTGAAGAAAACGTCCAATTCAGTACGAAGGTAATACATTTATGTTTATTTTATAGCCTAGAAAATTGATACAAATTATCCCCCCACTAATGGCAGTGGTCAAACATCTCTTTGAGTTGCCAACCCCCCCCCCCCTCCATAAATATAATAAATAGCCATGAGGACATAACGCATCCTTGTTTAACGCCTTGCACAATATCAAAACAGTCACTTAGTTTCCCATTTACCCTTACTTTCTTACAATAACTATTGCAAAAAAAATATAACAAATTTCTAAAACCAGTACCTGAAACTTTAAAAAATTGGTTAAACTCTGTATTTGTTTATAAAACTGAGGGATATACTTCCATTTATTATTATAATGCATGTAAGACTGAAAATTGGATTACAGACAAAAGTCACTTTATAAATATTTAAAAACATTACAAAATTTCAGACTGCTGTTTATAACAATACAATTGTTAAGAGCATATTATTAATTTATGATAAACTAGTCGATTACTTTTGCTATGAACTTTTTTCATTCGACGTAACCAACTGTAAATAACTTCTAAATTTGTAAAGACATTTCGATGACAATAAAAAAAATTCTTATTGTTAAAACCAATTGTTTAAGTCAATTTTCATCATGTTATGTATTTATAAATAGATTTCAGGTTTTTTTCGCGAAACTAAAATCCAATTATTAGCAATGACTTCTTACTATAAATCGGTAACATTTAATAATTGTGTAAACAAACTTAATTAACAAGCGATCCACTATGTAGCCATTGAAAATGAGTATAACATGTTTCTAGAAATGCTCCCTTATATTGATGAGCTATTATAAAAAATTGTTCATCTGCTAAAAACAAGTTAATGAGAAAAAATTCTTTTTTAAGGTGATTCCAAACCTAGACTCTAGGACACGTTCCGGGGAAAAATGAGTTTTAGGCGTGAAGTTTTTGTCGCGCGACAATCGACTGTGTCTCGCGTCGCAGAGTGTGGCAAGTACAAAGACGCCACTCGAAAACCCGAACCCGTCCGAAATTTGAAATTCCCGACATAATATATTTTCAAAATGATATAATTATGGACATTTTAAAACTCAACTTGTCAAAATCGCAAAATTTCAAATACCCAAAATTGGAAAATATAGAAATTTCAAATTAATTTTTTTTAAATTTGTATTGTAATTTGAAATTTTAGGAATTTAAAATTTTGTAAATTTGATACATCGGACCTTTGAAATTTCGGGAATACTCTACTTTCGTTAAGTGCTACTTTCAGAGGTTTTCAAGATCGGAATTTTTCAAGTTACGGAATCTTTACGACGTCTTGTAAACATATTATGTCCATGTCATTAAGATGTGATTATAATGTTGAAAATAATTCGTCAGATCCTACGACGTATTTACGATATCGTAAAGATATCTTAAGGAAATCGACATAGGATGTCGCAAAGTCATAACGAAATCGTCAAAAAATCACGAAATTTTGCAACCACTGAGTAACCACAGATAACAAAAATTTCATGTAATTAAAAAAAATTTAAAGCAAATTTTCGGGTCAGATTTGGAACCCGCTCCGAATGGACCTGAAGTCTCCAGGAACCCATGTCGGAGCCGGAAAAACAGAATAGAGTCAACTCAATTCTAATTATTAAAAAAACAGTTAACAAATTTTGAATGAATCAGAGCTCAGTTATTGAAATGTAGAGAGTATTGAGAAGAAAAACATGATTTGACATCAGTTACAAAAGAAAGCTTTAATACAATGCCTGCTGAGCTACTTTTTAAAATTAATTTTAATTTCCCGAATTAATATTAATAAGCTTGATTAATTAATTATTGATTATGATTTTTATAATTTATCTCTATTAATTACATTAATTTTATTTAATTAAGTAAAAATCCAATGGAAGTCAGTGCAAAGTCACTAAAACTTACAGTAATATCACTGGTCACTCAGTTAAATCAACCACAAATTTACTTCGAACTAAATAATCACACTAATTTCACGAAGCGCGGGATCAAAGATTCTCACTTATACGCCGAAATATGAAGTAACCGCATCTCATCCCTACCACATCACCCAACTCTGTCGCAACCCCACCATCTCAGCACTAAAGTATTAATAAATATATATAATAAATAAATAATAACATTATGATTTATTTGTGAGTGCTCCAAACATTTCGGTGTTAAAAATCGGTTACAAGAAGCAGGCAAAAGCGAAGCAAAATAATCCCAATGCTTTTGGGAATAGGCTGCAATACATTTCTTATACAAAAATTTGGGCTCTATTTAAAATTGACTGTCTAATGATACTCATTTAATATTTATAGTGTTTTCTCTTCAATCTTATTTAATAATTGTAATTTCCATCCGATATATTAATAAACAATAGCTCATTTTGTTTATTGGAATATAATCTTTTTCATGCTCCTTTTGCATAAAATTATTCATGATAAAATAGATTTCTTTTCGATCTTAATTTAAAAAATATCACATCTTTTAATATTTTCATCCAAATATTTTTGAATCCTCATCCTCTCTAGAATTTTAAGGAGTTACGATCACGAACACACTTTTCTTACGGATTTGTTCAAACTTTGGCTATAGATTCTTTGGAATATTGTCTAAACGTTCACGAAATTTAAACAATATTGTCCTCTCCTAAGCTGAGATAATTAAGATCAAAGTTGAACCCTTATACACGTAGAGCCCATTCCGAACATAGCAAAATGTTACATATCTAATTTTTGACTTTCTTGGGCGTAAATTAGCTACATATTGTATATTTAAGTGTTAATAAAACTTATATCACTCGAACAGTATTATTTTCCGACATATACTTAGTACTAACCTTTTGCAGATAGTATGCGTGACCGTACCTCCTTAAAAGTACCCTTTTAAGTGCTCTTGTAGGATAATTTAGAACACCTTTAAAACTGTCCTTATCGTTCAAGATCTGCAGCATTTTCTGATTAAAAACATATCTGTGAATCGCTGTGAATTTCCTCTAAAAAAAAAAACTTCCGTCCAGTAAGATTTAGCGCCTTGAAATGCAGAACTTGCCTGATTTGAAATAGATTCGATCAAATTACGTTTTCTATATTAAAAAATACTTTGTTTTAAATTGACGTTGCAGTTCAAATATATTTTTTGTTGTTTCCCTTGGTTTAAAAATAATATTTCAATTAAAATAAATCAACATGATTTGACGAATTGATAGTTTAAAGTAAGCAAGAAGGATTTAAGATAAAAAAAAATATTATAAAAAAAAATATTTTTGGAATCCACAAAATATTCAAAAAGCATGATATATTCAAAAAACATTTTTGGTTCAAAAGATCCTTTTCCAAGCTTAATTAATGCCAATTCAAACACGGATAGCATTTTCATATTTAACTGGCTGGTCCTGAAACTTTTCAGTGGTATTACTATATAAAACATTAAATAGAGCATGTCTGAAATTAATTAGTTCTTGAACTGAGTTAATGAAAATTAGAGTATGCGTTTAAAATTAATATATTCAAATACAAATGGTTGAGCTCACTCAATACTTAATTAAAAACGAAGTTTTCCTTATTACACATTCCACAAATATTAGAGAGATTTGTTAGATGACGTCTTTGCTGGCTTTACGAAAGATATAGTTTTGAATTGACCCAAGTATAATAATTGTGAAGGAGAATTTCTAATTGGTAGTTGGCTCGATAATACGTATTTTTGTTCTACAGTTAGGTTTTCAAAAGATTTAAAGATAAATAAAATGAAGATTTTTCATGTATCGTCCCGGACTGTGTCCTACCGTAGAGATTACATTTTATAATGTAATTGGCCTAAATTCTATTATAATGTATATTTTCAAAAAAAAATTCTTTTATCTTCTTCTCTCCCATTCTTCTATCCCTATATGTTATTCTGATTACACCGCGCGAATAGTGGCTTGATTCGGATATCGCTGAGCAATCACATATGTAATATAACTAAACTGACACAATGTGAAACTTTTTTATTTAAATAAATTTCAAGGAAGACTAATATAAATTTAAAAATTAGGAGAATTTTTATTTTGTGTTTCGAGAAGGCACTGAATAAACTCTCACTCAGAGGCCAACGTTGACAAAATTCTATTAGTTTTCTTCCCACTTATTTGAAAAACCGGTTGATAGATTCTGGAAAATGAACCTGAAGGAATTTATTTGTCCTTATTTTGTAATTGTAGCAGACAAGATGTAATTTTCCTAAGTGCAATTAGGTTTAAATAATTTGTCTTATAATTCAAAACATTTGTTTGTTAATTTAAACTAGTTTTTGTTTTCAAGATAAAAATAATTTGTTATTCCCCTTCCTTTTTCTTTTTTTGAATTGAAAACTTTTTTAAATTGTATTACAATTTAACATTGATATGTACAGCAGTCATAAACAACTTGTCTTGTTTCTCATGAAAACGAAGCTTTTAAGCACTCTCGATTTAGGAACTTGAAATAGAATTTTTTAATTTAAGATCCAAAAGAAATCTATTTTATCATGAATAATTTTATGCAAAATAAGCATGAAAAAGATTTAAAATTGAAAAAACAGAATTCCAAACTATCTCACTTTTCGGCTCATTAGAGAAAAAGATAACCAAAAGAAAAAAGAGGGAGAAAAAGAGAAAAAGTCAACCAAAAACCAACCTCTCACTTTTTCCTTTCTCGATAATCGCGTTTCGCCAATCGTCTGGGACTTGTCTCACCTCGATACATAAATTTATCAATTCGCACAACCTGTGATGTATGTACTCGCCACCGTACTTAAGCATTTCAGCGCTAATACTGTCTACACCAGCAGCTTCAAATATAATAATGTTATATTCCCAATATTTAAAAAAATCCTCTCATAAACAAAGTAAATAATTTTGTTAAAAATTCGATAACGATATTGGTAGGTTATGGTAGGTCATGGAATGTTCTTCAATGGGGCAATTGATGCCTCTCCAAGACGCAAACAAATATATCATATACATTACTGTTGTATTCTTGATATTAAAAAAGTTTTCCCCATATCAAGAAGACAAACAGATTTTTTTCAATTTACAAATCGGTATTTCCAGATCATAAGAGGTTATGGAAGGTACGTAATCGATCATTTGACGTGTTTTAAAGATGCGAACAAACATGTCAGATACAGTACTGTAGTATTCCTAATATGAGACAAAGTTTTTCTTATATTGACAGAATATACAAATTTGTTTAAACCTTTATAAATTGTTACTGGTCAATATACGAATACACTACATATAGTATTGTTGTATTTTTAATATCAAATAGTTATTAGTGATACAAGTGCGCAAAATAGGTGATTGTGTGAATGATGCAATCACACGAGTTAGCAATCTCCTATGCAACTCCCGTCCGAAGAAGTTGTGTTAGGAGGATTCAACGAAAAATAATAATCCTAAAAGAGAAGATTTTTAAACTTTGTGAGCAAATTTTTTTGAAAAATATGTTTTGAAAAAAAATGTCTGAAAAACAAATTTTGGAAGAAAAATGTTTGAAAAAAAATTACTTAAAAAAAAATTTGGTAGAAAAAAATGTTTGAAACAAAATATAGTGTAAAAAAAAATTTTGTAGAAATTTTTTTTTTAATTTGGTGAAAAAAAATTTCGAAAAAAAAATTTAGTAAATAAAATTTTGAAAAAAAAGTTTGTGAAAGAAAATTTGTTGCCAAAAAAAAATTTTGAAAAAAATTTTGTTGGCGCTTAGGCCCTTCTGTACGACGGACGAAAACGGCTACGAAACTCTGAAGACAAAAGTTTAATCATTAAAAGATTTGTTCAAGTGAAATCTAAATCTATTTCAAGAAATACCAACACCAGTGTTTAAAGTTACCTATGCAAGTATCTAAAGAACATCATCTCGAAAGTGCGCATGCGCATCTTTTTCACCAGTGCCTAAAGTAAGCCATCTTCAAACTGCGCATGTGCGCAAATTTTTTAGAGTACAGTATGCTCTAATAAGGTCCCTTAGGCACCATTTAGAAGCATGAAAACGTCAACTTTTGAGGTGGGTGTTGCAAAAAGATTTTTTCTCATGTGAACAGAGTAAACCATTTTTTTTAAACTTTGTAAATAGGTACTGTTAGGTTATGAACGTTTCAATAATAGGTCGATCGATGCATCTCAAAGACGCGAACAATTACACTACATAACGTATTGTTGTATTTTGAATATAAAAAAAAATTTCTCATATAGCAAGGTAAAACTTTTTTGTTATAAATTTCTAAAAGATCCATAGCTCTTTTACTTTTCGAGATATTGTCAACAGAAAAAAGTTACGCAAACACAAACAGGCACACACAGGCATTTAAAAAAAATGGTATTTTCGAGCTCGCGAGGTCGGATTTTACCGAAATATGTCAAAAAAGGAGATTTGAAAATTGAGATTATAATCTTTCTATGCCAGAAATTAAACTACGTTAAAACACTTTATCCTCTCAATTTGGTTGAAAATTCAAAAATTGAAATTGGAAAATCTGACTTTCATCTCAGAATGCTTTTTGCTCTTTGTTTACTAAAATAACTCTTCTCAAATAATTCAATTTAAAAAAAATCGAGTTTTTGGCTCCATGCCTAGAAGTTGGCCGGGAATTTAGCAGATGTGAACATATGAACTCCTATCTAATACAACGCTGATGAAGACTGGTCACCTTCTCAGCATACAACATCAACCAATTGCGAATGTCGGTTTCCTTCCCCTCACCCCACCCTCCCAGTAACAGAAGCTTTTGGTGGGACTGACGTTACAATAAGATTCTCTACCATACGACGAATCACTTCTTAACTAGGAAATGATTTTCGACTCACAAAATAAAATTCACGCATAAAGGTGGTAGTTGGGTGTACAATTTGAACCATGAATAATACAAACAATAAAATAGCCTTGGAATGGACTGAAACTTTGATTGACGAAATGCATACACACGGTAAACGATGTCTCACTGAAAGTTCTTTCAACTCTAAAGTTTCCTCGATACTTTTCTTTGCCGAAACTAAAAAAACGTGCTTATAAATTTTGAACCGTTTCAATAATATTTAGCTGAGTTTTGACGATTTATGTTTTAAAAAATAATTGAATTTGTGGAAATTTTTGTTTACCTTTTCATTTTTACTATTAAATATATTTATCGGGAAAAAAACTGCAGATATAAAAAAGTTCCGCCTTGCCCTTTTCTATATGACCATATTTTTAAAAATTTAATTTTTTGAACTTTAAAATTTGGATATCACGATACACGCGGACAACACTTTTCCGCGTTTTCGAGCGTGCAACCCATTCTTTGATCCGAACCCTCAATTGCAAAAATTTAGATATTTATTTTGTTTCTCTTATTAATTATAATTCGAGATTGCTTTAAGGTTACTTTATGGTCACGCTGTTCAGCCGGTCCGCCAGGGTTTACACGTAACTTATATATGTTTAATTTATAACTACAAAATACATGTTTATATCGCTTTGATATTTTATAAATGTGAATATAATGGAAAAAGTTCATGAATTCTGATACTTGATTTAAATTTAAACAAAATAATTGGACGAAAGGCGATCAGTGCTGCAGTTTTGCATCTCCCCGCTGAGTCAAATTGGGAATTCTAATCATAATAATCGTGTCATGCTCCTGATTTCGTTATACCAGCGACAATTTTTCAAAAATTGATATAAGTATTAAAGTTCACAGAATTTTCTGATCGACACTTATAAGTGCATTTATATAATTGAAAACGAGATATATATCATTTATTTTATTAATTTAAACTAATTTTGTAGGAAGCCTTGACCGTTACACCAACGAAATTTTATTTGCATAAACGCATTTTCTCATTTATATGAAGAAATAACTTTGCTAATATTACAAATTAGAAAGGGGTCATGAAAATAGATTCTTCATTAAAGCTTAAGCTTCAATTGTCCCTAAACAAAAATCTATTGTTTTTGGCGGTGTGAAAGTAAAAAATGTAACCGTTACACCAGTGACATGGAAACTTTGGGACGAACTTTAAAATGTGTTTGATTTTTCTGAGCCCCAATCCCTCTAAAAGCCTTACATAATTTATGGATGACTCCTTCATCGACTTCCAATTTTTTTCTTTCTTTCGGATTTCTCGGCTCAAATAATTCGATTAATTTCAACTTCTTCACTCCGCCCTAGTGTTGACACCTTGATAATGTCAATTTTTATGTTTCTAAAGCTAATGCATTTCTTAATTTAAATTATGAAAATGTAAAAAAAATTCATATTCAAACATTGCAATTGGTGAATTTAACCATTTCAGATTGAAACAATGATAATTAAAACTATATTTAACTCTTTCAATTCTCGCAATATGCTTACCTTCGTTCAGAACTGAGTTGGTCATTAATACAGTCTCGTTGGCTAATGCAACTTAAAACACTATTCCAGGTTCTTAGCAAATTTTTGTGGTCCCTTTGTAGCGCTTCTAAATCCGCATTTGCATCCGCTATAGTTTGAGCAACAACTATCTTTTCTTTATCTTTAAGTTGCAACTGCTCATCTAGATATCGAATTTCTTCCTCTATTTTATGTACCTCATTCATCAGCTTAAACAAAATGTAATCTCTCCTTTGCTTCTGTTGGATCAATTCTTTTCGCATTGCTGCATCTTTTTCTGATACTCTTTGGGAAACTAATAAACCTTGATTTATTTCCATTTCCCATTCAATAAATGCTTTTTCAAGATTCGCTAAGCTAGACAAATTTTGAATAAGTTTGCTCTCCTTAGACTTTTCTTCTTGTAGTTCCTTGAAAAGCTCCTTCCGTAATTCTTTCAGATCTTTTACTTGCTGATCATTGTCTTCATATAATGATTTTAGTTCATATAAGATCGATTGGTAATTTTCCAACGCTTTTTGTTGACGACCGATTTCCGTCTGAGCATTGTATAATTTGTTATCTTCTACCTCGCATGTCTTGTACACAACTTTGATTGCTGCTTCCTGAAATTGAGATGTTTATAAATGACTATATTATAAATTACAATCACATTTTTTAAACTTTACTGTAAGTCAGTACTATATAAATTAAAAGAGAAATAATATAAGGGCCCTATAGTTTTTTTGATCTAGTCTCAATTATAAAAATGCTAGTTGTTTTTGTTTGTAAAGTTTTTTTATTTTTTTTTTTATTAGTTGAATGTTTATAGTCGCATCAACTGCCAGGGTCATTAGCGACTGTACTGTAGGGTTAATTATGGTACGTTAGACCATCTAGGGGGCTGTCCCATAGTTGAAACTGAAATATAGTCAGTCTGACACTCTAGATTTTCTGGCTGACTAACCATTTTTCTCCGTGCAAGCGAGAAGCTTTGCTCTGCAACGGTAGGTGTAATTAGAAAGTGAAAGGAGAGAACGTGCAGAATTAGGTAATATTCAAATTTGATCAATTTTAAGTTTAGACTTGAAGTTTGCAATAGATTGACCTACGATATGATTCCTGAAACAGAGTAAAGAGTAAAAGAAACCAAAAACCATGAATCAGAACAATAAATTAATCGTTCGATAGAAAAATGTGTTGGCCTGGAAAAGGGCCGATTATTATGAGATAGACAAATTTTTTGTCCTGAAAAAGACACATTAATCTCGAGTAGATCCTCTCGCCTCATTGAGGATAGAAGTATTAGATGGGATCCAAAAGACTCAAAAAAAGTTCTTCGTTAGAAAATTGCGACTCAATATTTTGAATGTGAAGATCCATGTCGTTCGTATTCACCAAATTTTTCGAGGTAACAAATAGAACATATAGATAGCAAAGACTTTTTGAATTGTTAAAAAATGGAGTCGGGAAAACAGTTGTCATGTTTCAAATTGGCATCACGTTGTCCATATAGGTCTATTTTGCTCCAATCATGTGAAGAAGAAGAAGAAAAAAAAATATTTGCCTCCTACGTGTATGCACTTTTGTGTAACTTCATTTAAAAATAATACAGATAGAAGGTACAGGAATGCTGGTATGTTGGAGATAGTACGTACGTGTGATTTATAAGTTAAATTGTCCTAAGAAACAGCCATGCAGAGTATGGCTGGATCACCCCAACTTTTGGATGAAGGAGATCTTCGTTAGCCTGCTACTGGAATATGTTGCTTCCTGGCGCCGACCCACCTGACACAATCTGAAGCGACGCTTTTGCTTTTGGTCACGCGTTTCGTGTTAGATTAGTTAAGTTGAAGGATAATGTGTTTGTGTTGATAGAAAAATATAAATTTCACCGAGATATATGTTAGGAACTCTTCTATTTTGAGGAGCTCAAATAGCCGTGAAAATATAACCTTTTTGTCTTTTCTGCTGACGTAGAACAAAGCCTTCAATTTTATCCAAACTTAACATATGAAGTGATAGCTTATTATTGTTTCTTTGAAGTCTGTCTACAATATTTCAGATTTTATTAAAATATGATATGACTTTTTCTGAAAAAGGCGTATCTAAAAGATTGTATTAATTAATTGTATATTTCACTAACAACATTTATTTCAATAAATGAAATGAAAAATACAATTTTGAAACATTTCCAAAGCAACAAAATTAGTTATTCTTACTTAAAATCGGATAACGACTTTTGTCTGTCTACTCGATTGAACAAGATTCTTATGTTTGAAGTTATATTGTCTGGAGTACATATAATAATATTTTTGTAAATTTAAAATAAAATTTGAATCGAAGTAACCGGAAACAGATAGAATTTTAAATACTGATTATTAAATAATAATATTAATAAATGCTTACTTATCCCGTGTCTTTTTATTTTGACTTACAAATATTAAACATTACTTCAACTTCACTAAATGTAATTAATTAAGTCCTTTAATGATTAGGAATAGGCAAACCTCTCTAAGATTTTCAGCCTTTATTTGACATAATCATGAATTTTCTTTTAATATTTCGGAAATTTCAGTTGAACACTTTGGATGTTACAGACTTGTGTACATCTGACTTTTTAATATCTACAGATACTAAATATGAACATCCAGATTGCTGACCTATACTTAAATATAAAATATGTTAACCCTGAACATCTACATGTCACGAGTAAACATCCGTTTTTCTCCTTGTGGCTATTCTCTTCAATCACTATTCTGCATCCATGAGAAGGCTCTACTTGAAGCATGCACAGTAGTGCAACGGGTCATCGTTGGGAGCACTGCAATGATGTTCTCGATGGATTAATTGGGATCACCACATTGGGGCTGTCCATAAATCACGTGACTCTAGGGGGGGGGCAGAAAAAATATCACGGAAAATTACTTAGGAGGTACGGGGTTCTTTGAGCCGATCACGTGACATTTTAATTATGAATTTATTTTCAAAAAAGATTATAAGAAACACAATTTTTAATTCATTAACCTTCTCATGTCGCGTCCTCGGGTTGCGGATAGAGGGTCCCTGCAACGAAGGTTTCTGCTGAATATGGTTACAATAATTAATAAGCAGTCGCGAACAATTGTCCAGGGATGGTCCCGAAGGAATAACTACAATAGGAGCATTTTGTGGTATTTGTCCCAATTTTATCGTAAGATTCTTGGTTTATTTTCAAGAATTTATACATTTACAATAATATTACTTTCATTGAATAATTAATTCCATCTTGGAATAATAAACGTGGTCTGGCAAGAGGAAAAAGTCTATAAGTGATAAATGGATGCCACTGTGAAATTTCTCTTGTTGAATATTTACCCTATTTATTTGGATAATTTAAAAGTTTACCATAAGTTTAATATTGTCCTTAAAATTATTCATTGAATTGTTCACAAATCTTGTCTTGAAGTGAATTATAATAATTGCTCAACTTATTATTATATCATATAAAATTATAGACTTGTCGTTATACATGTTTGTTGTATTGTAACGTACAAGGAAAATATGTAAATTGCGCATAACGTAGAATCGTATAAATAAGCTAAGCATGGAACACCTTAATCTCGCTTTATAGAACAATAATATTACTCCCACTCCCAGAATCGAAAAAGCCACCAGAAAGGAACGAATAATGTACTTTTTTACCAATTCCTATTTGTTTTGTCAAAAGAAAAATATGAAAGTTTGCCATCAGTAGATAGAAAATTATGACTCGAACACCTTGAAAGAGAAATTCAAATTTCGTATTGAAAATATTAAAATCTGCAAACCTTTGGAGATATTTTTATAATCAAAAACCCTTATTCGCTAAGATTTATTATTCTTAGTATCGATTGTATTTCTGAGGGCGCTTCAGATTCTGAGAATGCGAGTAATATTATTGTTTTATAAAGCGAGAATAGGGTGTTCAATACTCACCTTATTCACAAGATTTTACGTGATGCATCATTTCCATATTTTCCTCGTACGTTACAACGCAGCAAATATATGTGCAATGACAAGTCTATAATTTCATATGATATAATAATAATTATTTGTATTTTTATTTATTAAAGATAAGCATATTCCTTGTAATGGCGGATAGGAAAAATATTCAAATCGAAAAGTGTTTGTCTGTTTAAATCGGATGGGCTCAAGTTTTCTCGAACCGTAAAATAACTTTGCAAGCAAATCAATTCTTTTATTTAAGCATGTTCGAGATAAAATATTGGCTTACCGAAATTCGGTACATGGAAAAATGGAAATAAAGGCTGTATTCTCCGAAATGTGGTGAGCGTAGCATAAATAATAATCCCAGTGAGCCTAGATAATTCGTACATTATTGCAAATAACACACACAAAAAAAGTTGTCCGCCCGGCGGACTACACCGGCATATCTATATGTTTTTGGGGTCGCTCAATCCGAATCCGTGGTCCAAATACTCAAGTTAGGTCGTATTTAAAAAAAAAAACGCAAAAATAGACTAAAATCGACGAAAACAGCGATTTTTCTTGTATGTTTTTACAAAAAAACAAAGTATTTTCATGCCCAGTGGACTTAACCCGCATATCTATATGTTTTTGGGGTCCCTGAATCCGAATCCTGGGTCCAAATATTCAATTTAGCTCGTATTTTCCCGAAAAACACAAAAATATACGTAAAATCGACGAAAACAGCGATTTTTCTTGTATATTTTTACAAAACAAATGTCTTTATGCCCGGTGGACTTAACCCGCATATCTACATGTATTTGGGGTCGCGGAATCCGAATAAGGGGTCCAAATAATCCAGTTGGCTCATATTTTTCCGAAAAACGCAAAAATAGACGTAAAATCGACGAAAGCAGCGAATTTTCTTATATATTTTTGCAGAAAAAAAATGTCTTCATGCCCGGTAAACTAAACAAGCATATCTATCTGTTTTTTGGGTCGCTGAATCCAAATCCTGGGTCCAAATTACCCAGTTGGCTCATATTTTTCCGAAAAACGCAAAAATAGACGTAAAATCGACGAAAACAGCGCTTTTTTTGTATATTTTTGCAAAAAAATGTCTTCATGACCGGTAAATTAAACAAGCATATCTATATATTTTTTGGGCCGCTGAATCCAATTTCGCTGTAAAAATAACCCAATTAGATCGTAGTTTGTCTTTAAAACTCTAAATTAGCCGAAAAAAAAATACAAAAATGGTGATTTTTCCTTCATTCTTCAGATGGAAAAAAAATTTACGTCTAGTGGACTAAATCACCATATCTATATGATTATCGTTTACTGTAGATTTCCTTTGCCTCTCACGTTTCGGGGTGTTGAATTTGCGTTAGTTCCCTTGCATAGCATTAGTAGGATTTTTTCTAAATAAGTTCTATTTACTTTTAGCGTTACCCAGGAACAACGACGTGGACGTAGTAAATGGGGGAGCCAATCAAGACGGAGTCAATGTGATTGACCAGCAGAATCTCATTACTTTTAAGTGGACGGATCGACTCATGGACGACCTTCTGGAGTGCTATGATACCAGTAATAGCCTGAAAAGCATCCCTGCGTGTCAAGAAAATGCCGAGATACTTGCGGGGAAAATGGAGAAGGCGGTCGTCCTTGGGTCGCTCCGTGTCCTCACGGTACACGTGACTTTTGCCGGATCATCGTATTGAATTCGTCGTAGACTGGCAACCCATCTCACGGTCGTGAGACGTAATTACAGCTGAAATTTTACCGTGATTTCGCTGGGAGCGGGAGCAATTTTTAAGATTAGCACCTGCTCCCGGCGAAATCCTGCGGTTGTCCTTATGACAAACTTTCAACCATATATAAATTTTGATTATATAATAAGTGAATATTTTGATTCCATTTAATTTTAAGAATTCAAAAGTTTCAATGCATATAAAAGAAGTTTGCATGTTAACTATATTATATGAATTTACAGGTTATTATTAATAATTTAGAAAATATTTTAAAGAGATATACTTATATTCGATAATAATTCTATAAATAATGTCGATAATATATCATTCATTTCTGATGCAAATTTTCCGGACCATCTTAGAATTGTCACGTAACAAAATAGCAGAATTCATATAGATCATGGGAGTAACCAACTTAAAAGTACAAATGATACACGTTTGCCACCGAACAGTCATATCTCATTGTTACATAGTCTTTACTAATGTGCATTATGCAAAGCTCACAAAACCACAGAGTAACGCCGTTAAATTTCACTTACGTAACTCTGTAACAAAATTATTAGAGTACATGCATGTAACCAACTTACGGAACAAATGTTACGCGACTGTTATATAGAATGTATGTCACTTTCTTACATCGCTGTTACTAATGTACATTATACGCAACTGACAGAACTACATTGTAACGCCGTTATAGTTCACTTACGTAACACTGTAACGTAATTGTTACAGCTCATGCGTATTACCAAGTTACAGAACATTTATTACATTCTTCTTCTATAACACTTACATCTCACTGCTACAGAATTGTTACAACTTTTTTTCATGGAAATGGTACATCTTCATTCGGTAAAAAAGTTACTCAACATTGTTACCTTCCAGTTATAGAAAAAGTACGTCACTGAACAGTAGCATTATTTATGTGAACAGATCTACCAATGTTACCCCTTCATTACGGAGCAGTTACAGAACGTGTATGCCGGGGTGACATAATAATGATTTCGTCCCAGATTTTACTCAATATTACTCCGACTATTTCCTTAGGATTCCAAGACATGAAGTTCGTGGCTAAAATCAGTTGTAATTTTAAGAATGTAATATTGAAAATATAATTAAAAATTTTTTTCACACTTATTGGTTATTTATTTTGATAGCGATGTAAAGTGTGCAAATGTGCAAAATGAACACAAAGTTTCGGAGACTTTGAATAGAGTTTACAAAACTTTTAGAATCTTTTTAAATGGAATACCGGAGTTAGTTCTGCCTGTCTTTGTTTCTGCATTGTAAGCAATAAGGCGCCCTGCCGATTGAACAATACTCAAACGGCACGGTCCACTGCCGTGTCAGTGCTGCTCGTTTAAAGTTACTCAGATTCCAGTTTTAAATACCTGCAGAAGTTTCCTTTATACCTGTGCCTAGGCTACCAAGTAGAACAGCTGAAAGAGATTACAAATTAAGAATTGAATTTTGTGAAATTTTGTAATTACCTCTGCAACCCTACCGAAAATATAGATGATTTCTAGATAAGATTGTCTAAGAGCACACGTACTGAACATTGCACACGAAGGAGTATGGAATAATAAAGGAGGCAGATCTCCGTGCATGCAATTTGGCAGGAGCCTGTAAGTAATAATCACTCTTTAGGGACTATCCATATATCACGTAATCATCATATGGGGGGGGGGATCATGTGTATGATTACGAATAATTACATGGGGAGGTGGTCTTGTTTGTGTGATTACGTAATCATATGTTTAAGTTTCTATTTTCATAGATTTTTTCTTTCCTTAATCTTTTTTAAATATTCCGCGCGCATGAAAAAAATGTCCTAAAGCGCCAATTGAGTGCGTAAAAGTATGAGCATTAAAAAATGCCGCTAGAGAAGCTTTTCTTGTGAATACATTTTTTTGCGCGTTTTCAAAATATTTTCCACATTGACATTATGAAAAAATGTCTTTAAGGAACAATTTGTTTCAAGAGCTGTGTAAAGTTTACAAAATCAGGATTGGTCCAGCCTAAATATTTTATAACTCAAAAACTAAAACTTCAACTGATTTTTGGAAAAGGAATTTTCGATTTATTTTTCCTATTTTTATGCAGCTATATAAGTCCGGACACTTGAGTCTGGGACACCCTGTATAAGTCCGGACACTTGAGTCTGGGACACAATGTGTGCGTGTGTGTGTGTGTGTTAATAGTTTTTAAACTTTTGAGAGTTGTAGAGAACCAATAGGAGCTCGCTATTCCCGCGCGTACATAAGCATCTTGCGCGAACTCTAGAACGTGATGCACTTCAAGTCAGTAATTCTAATATTCACCAGAGACAAACAATTTTGAAGCAACTTGAAGTTCTCAAAACATATCACCCTCACTTTTTCAATGATTCCCCCGCTTCAAATATGAAGCAAGGATATTGGCTTACAAAAAATGACAGTAAAAAAGTTGATGATGACTATTTAATTGTTTTTTGTTGTGAAGAATGAATAGGTTATTAAAACTTAACTGAAAATTCCACTAATCATTAGAAATGAACATGCGAGTAGTAATGTTCAATCTACATCATTCTTTCTAGTATTTTTTTGTAGTTTTTCGTGATGTCTTGCACCAAATTTTGCATAAAATAAGTTAATATCACGAAGATGTCGCGTAATTGTAATCCAAATATTTTGTTGTCACAGTAAAATCTTGGTTCAAAACAAAAATTTGATTCTTACAAAATGTATTAGCACAAGTCAAAGATATTGTGTAACAGGGAAAAAAGAGCCATTTACACGAATGAAATCGCCTCTCTCCCACGTCGCAGATGATATTTGTATTACGTCTGTATGAGAAAAGCGCCATCTTATTTGTAGATTTTCCAAACATGCGGATGGAAGTCGGAAACATACAAAAAATATATTTCAAGGTGAAATTCCGAGCCAGCATCCAGAATTGGTACTTAGTGCTTTAATTTCTTCACATTAAGAAATCGGTTTCATTGAATCTAGACAAAAATTTGTTTTGATACTTGTACTAATAAAGATTAAAACAAAATTTTTGTTATGAATCACAATTTCACTGTTACAGAATGATTTACATTGAACATTACCTTTCATTAGATTGGGCCAAAAAAATCTTTTTACAATTAGCGGATTACTAATAGTGTCCGTATAGAAAATTGTCGAGGTAGACTTGCGTCCAGTTAGGGCTTTCTCAAGACCGTCTAATACAGACGGTCTTTTCGGGCCATATTCGAGTGCTGGCTAGTGCAGCATGATCGAAAAATTTTCGAAGTGTCAATCCACAATATTTTTTTGCACAATTCCAAAAATGGCCAGTGCGTATGTAATTACCAAGAAGGAAAAATGAATATTTTTAAAAAAATTATTTTTTTTCATCATCATCTTGGCAGCGCCACATGAGCAACCACTTTTTTCAACTTTTTTTTTGAGAAGACACAAAACCGTCTAACTAGCGCCAGATTAGTTCAGATTAGCACGTCCAGGCTACGGTTTGACCATAAAAAAACGTTCAACTTCTACTTAGCGCCATGATAGTCCGTCTAGAGAGCGCCACTTTAGCGGTAAAGTCGATCTATCGTGGAGCCGAATAGTTCCCGGATAATTTTCTACACGGATTGGTAAAACTTGTTTATGGCTAACAGTAATAAAGTAGGGTGTAGCGAAAAAATTAAATTTTTCAAATTGTTTTTGGGGAGGGGGGCTCAAAAGTTTCAATTACCCTCCAGTGAGAAACCCCGAAAAGGTTTTTTTGGTTAAACAATATCTTCATGGAGTCGGAAATCAAAATATGGCCCAGATTCAACAAGTTTACATATTTGCCTGAAAATGGTTACTCGAGGTATTATCAGGTCGAGGAATACGAATCTGCAGTCAGAATATTTAAATTCAGAATGGTGGACCTAATATGGCGGCAAAAATTAAAGAGATTACGACGGATTTGGCTAAAATGAAGTTACTCGGGTGTTTTTGGGGTAGCTGATTACGTATCTGGGTCAAATTTTAAAGATTCGAAATGGTGGACCCAATATGGCTTTATTTTTCACGAAAATATTGGAATTTGAAATTTTTTATTTTAGCGTTTTAACCCATTAACGCTGAGGTGTTCATATTTATACAACGCATTCTCTATTGCTGACGGTACGATATTGTTCCTTCAAAATATTATCTCAGGGGTTTTCGAGGGTGCCCTTTCTATTTCCAGTGTCAGTTTTTTGTTGTTGTGCGGGATCCTTTGTTCTTTTTTAAAGCTCTAAATTGTGGCCGCCATATTGGATCTTAGATTCGATATTGATTTGAGGCAAAAACGACCGCATTTGTCGAAGAAAAAAGTGCTGTTCCATCAGGACAATTCAAGAATGCACACGTGTGTAGTCACGATGGCAAAAATCCATGAATTGGGTTACGAACTGCTACGTCATCCAGCATACTCTCCAGATTTAGCCCCCTGCGACTGTTTCCTGTTTCCAAACCTGAAGAAATGGCCAAGTGGTAAGCGATTTGGGTCGAATGAAGAGGTCATCACCGAAACAAACGCCTATTTTGAGTGCCTTGAGAAAACCTATGATTTGGATCGAGCTAAAAGGAGATTATGTTGAGAAGTAAAACGCTCATTTGCCGAAAAAAAATCTTAGTCGAAAAGTCACTGACTATGCAAGCAACCCTTGTATTTCTCTAAAACTAATATGTATACATATTTTAAAAAAATCACAAAATACGAAACTCTCACTTCTAACGTAAAGTTGATGCTCGCAACCTCTAAACAGTTTTTTGAACATCTGAAAAAAATGGAAGAGTATTTTTCACCCAGAGAAACAAACTGTCGCGATACAGCCATTGAAAAATAAAATAAGTTTTTTGTGGACCATCTCATACCAAATTCATTAATGAAAGTTTTTTTAAGCTTATAATGTGTTGAAACTTACATGACCTAGGATAAGTGCACCAGTCTCCGGACAGGTACCAATAGTCGGACAAATATTTATTTTTTCTTAAGCAAATTATTATAATGTTATAAAAGTGCAGTCATATGAAAGAGATTGACTTTTTTTTCTAACCTATTTTTGACGAATTGCAAACTTTAATACTTTTTTTATATATGGCCTTTCAAAAGTGGTGTCCGACCTTAAAATCGTTGTTCGACCACCGGTACATTTAGCCATCTGAAAATTTCCACATTGACAGCACTTGTCAACCATGAATAAAAACTCCCATCATCGGTCATGAATAACCAAAACTAATGGAATGAGCTATCGAGTTGAAAATTTGAAAAATTAAGTAAAAGTACTTTTTATTTAGCTTCTAAAATTTTAAACTTGATATCTGATTTCGTGTGAACGCAAGTTATCTAAGTAATTGAAACTTAATAGCTATACCATTTTATAACAATTTTCTTGATATTCTCGTAGCATGTCGAAGTATTTTCAAACTGCGGCAAAATAAGTATGTAGAATCTAAAAAATATTTTTTTTCAGAGATAACGGAAATTTCGAAGACATACTGTAGCGGTTTTAACCTAATTTTGAAAATTATGAGTTTGGATGCCATGTACATAAATCATACAATTTACACAATGTTAACGACTTATGAGGGGAAAAAATGACTTGTCAAAGGCAAATATCCCAGAAAAAATATGTTTCACCCCTCCAATACATTTTTGAAATATATGTATATACTCTAATGGACCGTCAGAATAATCATCAGTTTGCCTCTTCACGAGATTCTTCATAATCGTCAATCAGTTTTTTCTCTGTAGTTAGAAAAAATGATTAACGTTCAGGGTACTTTGTTGATCTCGTTAGCGGTATTCGTTAATTCTATTGGTAAATATAATTTTTCAAATATTTTAATTGAATCTAGTTCTTATTCAGGACATTTTCATATAAGTAAGCTGAAGATTTGCAACTCTTCTATATTCTAAGAATCTATAAATAATTTTTTTTTTGCGTATTTTTAAGACAATTTGGAACAATTTAAAAATTACTACTTTAAATACTGCTTACTTTATTAACAACAATTTATATTATTGGAAACGAATTGAAAGTCATACTTGTCATAAAATGATCAAATGAATTCTTCAACAAATAAAAAAATGGGTAAACGCTTGTAAAAGGAGAGGCTGTGATATTTTTATTATTTTTAAATTAATTGTCGATTTCTTGCGAGACCATATTATACTCAGAAAAATATTTGGTTCGACAAACAAAATTTTGGATAAATCAACCCTAAATTTAGCTGATTTTGCAGCGTATTATACTGATTTGAATTAACGGTATACTTAGCCTCGGTCGAGACAATAATGTATTTAACCATGAAAAGTCTTCGATATAAAAAATATTTGAACATGCATGGTTTTATCGAATTTAAAGTTTTTAAAATCGTAAATGTGATACAAAAAACGCAGAAATGTTTATTGCACATCAAACACGTTTAAAAAAAAGAACAATGATAATTCTGATTCGGTCTTGAGACATTGTCTTGTTCGGACGTGTTTGTAAACGCGTGCTCACGAGTGCTTTCTTACGTTATAGAGTGCGTCTGTTATTGTGCATCGACAACCTACGTATGCATCGAGATGTCAAAATATAACATAGGGGAGTGGGAATAACACGTGACTGCGAAAACAGCTCTGCTCATGTGCACGATACCGAGACCAAGTTTTCATTCGTGGCAAACATTAACGAATTCTTTGACGTTGCTCGTCCCACCTCTGCTCACCAACACATAGGGTGATACCACTTCTTACTATTCCTTCGTGGATTAACGTATGACGGTGTCATGAATAGAGAATTTGTTTGCAGTAAAATTATCTTTGCAATGAAGTTTGTTACGTTCTTAAGCGATTTTTTTTTACTGACTCATTCAAACTTTTTTGAGAGGTCAACATTTTTGAAACCTATAGCAAGTTCGTCCATTGTCCATGGAACCACTCCAAACGAATAGCGTACTACCGGGACGGCAAGCATGTTCGTCACAGATACTTTGTTCCTCGCCGACAGTTCGGAAGGCCAAATCCGTCAGATGAGACGTTTGTATCTGCATCGGAGGGTATCCTTTATAGATGTCACGTCCTGAATTAGGCTCTGTGGCACGCCCAGGTATATAGGTTTCTCCAGCGCCAAGGTGTCGTATAGCGCTTCTGTCGACAAGCTCATGGTCATGTCTAGAGCTAGATGCAGTTTCTCTAAATTTTCAGCATAGATCTTAAGATCATTCATGTAAAATACATGAGTGATCTTTTGATTTCGATTTCCAGATTTGCCGCAGAGGGACCCTTCGGAATGGCGAAGTGTGAGAGAATAGTGGTTATAATGTGAGGCAAAAGAGAAGAGGGCTCATGGTGTCGCCCCGAAACACACCTCTCTGAAAGGTGACACTATTATGATGACACGATGTTTCCCAGATGAGATAGTAAATCTGGTTTTTCAAAGCGGCATTAATCCCTCTATGCAACTCACGATGTGTGGATGAATCTTTAAGCTCTCCAACAGACGGAAGATAAGTCTACGGGAGGTTGAATCGAAAGGTTTCCGGTAATCAATCCAGGCCATCGATAGGTAACGCTGATAGAATACTACGTCTTCACAGACACATCTATCGATGAGCAGGTTCTCCCGACATCCTGATACGCCTTTCTTTGAGCCGAATTGTTCGTACATCTCTCGCCACACAGTTCCAATTGTTTGAATAATTCTATCATTTAGGATAGCTGTGAAGATCTTATACAGTGTGTTCAGACAAGTTATTGGCCTGTCGTTCTTAGGGTCAGCTAAGTTGCCCGTCTTCGGCAGGAGCACTGTGCGCGCTCCCAACAACCACTCCGGAATAGGCTATTCCGACTTTAGATGTGAGGTGAAAATGCGAGCCAGATGCTCGTGGGTTGAAGGAAACTTTTTCCACGAGAAGGTCTTGATACCATCTGGTACCAGAGCAGAATAGTTCTTCATGCATCTTAATACGTTTTTCACCTCCTCGGTAGTGATAGGTGGGCATTCCTTCCCAGGTGTTATGAGGGCACTGCACAGCTCCTTGAAGCTATTCACATTCTTTGAATGTTCTTTCAGTGGATGCGGGACTTCGTAGACTTCTCTCCAAAATGGCTCGACCTCCTCTGGTGTGGGCGGGTGGAGGACAGTAACTGAAGGGCCCTGGAAGAGTCGAGATGGGTCAGACAAAAATTGTTGATTTTCTCTGAAACACCTCTCTCTCCGCTCTAGACTTCTCCTAGTGTTAGATAGTACTCGTGTTCTGTCAACAATATGCTGCCTGATGGTCAGTAGCTTTGACTTGTTTAGTGTGTGACGACAGACCCGCAGTTCACGCGCGAACTATCGAACCTGGGCAGTGAAAGTCCTACCAGATGTTATGTAGTCAATTACACACTGAATGCGGGAAGCGTCCTGCCTTGCCCAGCCTATCTTTGAGCGGAGTTGATGCATTCGTCTTTTGGTCTTATGATCAACCGTTGGTTTTGTTTTACGGATTGCATCTACCAAAGCTCTCGCTGAACTATACAGACAACAATTGATAGCCCAGTGGTCGGATTCTTCGGAAAAATCTCTACAAAGCTCGTCATTCAGTTCAGCCAGATCTTTGGGCTTAGAAGAAACCGGAATGTTGATGTTTCTCCGGATCTTGAAGCATCGCTCTTCCTCTGTTGGATACCTGCTCACGGTTGGTCTCGCAAGGAAGGTTACCCAAGTATTTGCCTTTGATTTGATTCGTTCTGAAGTATGTTTTAGAGCACTAAAAAGTAAGGTACACGTATTTTCTTATACGTGCCAGAATTCATATTTAGGGGGTGAAATCACCCTTCAAAGTTTTCGAATAAATCCCTTTAATTATTAAAACCCTTTTTAATCCTTTAAATTTCTTAAAATACCCGGAAATGTTTGGAAATCTTTAAAAACCTCTAAAATCCCTCGCAATGTTTCGGAATTCCTTGAAATCCGAAGATATATTTTTAAATTACTTGAAACCCAATAAAATCGTTTAAAATAGTTGAAATGTTGGTAAATCCCAAAAAATACTTTTAAAAGCCTTAAAATCCGTGAAAGACCCTCGAGAGTATTCGAAATTCTTTGGAATCCCATTATAACGCCTAATATGCTCGGAAGTCTCTAAAATTCCGTGAAATTTTCATGAAATTTGACGAAATCGCTTAAAATTCATGGAAATTCTCTAGAATTCCTGGAATTTTTCTGAAATTCTTCGAAATTTCTTCAAATTTCTTGAAATTTTTGGAATCGCTAGAAATCCCTTGAAATTTAATTCAATTTAATTTCCATAGTTTACTAGAAATATCTTGAAATCTCTGGAAATCCTACAATATTCTTAGAAATCCCTTTAATTATTAAAACCCTTTTTAATCCTTTAAATTTCTTAAAATACCCGGAAATGTTTGGAAATCTTTAAAACCCCCTAAAATGCCTTGCAATTTTTCGGAATTACTTGCAATTCGTAAATATATTTTTAAATTACTTGAAAACCAATCAAATTGTCTAAAAATAGTTTAATTGTTGGTAAATTTCAAAAAATACATTTAAAAGTCTTAAAATTCATGGAAGACCTTTGAAAGTATTCGAAATTCTTTGGAATCCCTTTATAGCGCCTAATATCCTCGGAAATCTCTAAAATTCCGTGAAATTTTTATAAAATTCGAAGAAATCGCTTAAAATTCATGGAAACTCTCTAGAATTCCTGGAAATTTTCTGGAATTCCCGGAAATTCCTTAAAATTTCTTGAAAGTTTTAGAATCGCTAGAAATCCCTTGAAATTTAATTCAATATAATTCCCACAGTTTACTAGAAATATCTTGAAATCTCTGGAAATCCTTAAAAATTCTTAGAAATCCCTTTAATTTTCGAAACCCCTTTTAATCCTTTAAATTTCTTAAAATACCCGGAAATGTTTGGAAATCTTTAAAAACCTCTAAAATCCCTTGCAATGTTTCGGAATTCCTTGAAATCCGTAGATATATTTTTAAATTACTTGAAACCCAATAAATCGTTTAAAATAGTTTAAATGTTGGCGAATCCCAAAAAATACTTTTAAAAGCCTTAAAATCCGTGAAAGACCCTCGAAAGTATTCGAAACTCTTTGGAATCCCCTTATATCGCCTAAAATGTTCGAAAATCTTGAAAATTCCGTGAAACTTTGATGAAATTTGAGGAAATCGCCTAAAATTCATCGAAATTCTCTAGAATTCCTGGAAATTTTCTGGCATTCTAGGAAATTCCATCAAATTTCTTGAAATTTTTGGAATGGCTAGGAATCCCTTGTAGTTTGATAAATTTAATTCCCATAGTTTACTAGAAATATCTTGAAATCTCTCGAAATCCTACAAAATTCTTAGAAATCCCTTTAATTGTTGAAACCCTTTTTAAGCCTTTAATTTTCTTAAAATACCCGGATATGTTTGGAAATCTTTAAAAACCTCTAAAATCCCTTGCAATATTTCGGAATTCCTTGAAATCCGTAGATATATTTTTAAATTACTTGAAACCCAATAAAATCATTGAAAATAGTTTAAATGTTGGCGAATCCCAAAAAATACTTTTGAAAGCCTTAAAATCCGTAAAAGACCCTCGAAAGTATTCTAAATTCTTTGGAATCCCTTCATAGCGTCTAATATGCTCGGAAATCTCTAAAATTTCGTGAAATTTTTATAAAATTTGAAGAAATCGCTTAAAATTCATGGAAATTCTCTAGAATTCCTGGAAATTTTCTGGAATGCTTAGAAATTCCTGAAAATTTCTTGAAAGTTTTGGAATCGCTAGAAATCCCTTGAAATTTGATTTAATTTAATTCCCATAGTTTACTAGAAATATCTTGAAATCTCTTGAAATCCTACAAAATTTTTAGAAATCCCTTTAATTTTCGAAACCCCTCTTAATCCTTTAAATTTCTTAAAATACCCGGAAATGTATGGAAATCTTCAAAAACCTCTACAATCCCTTGCAATGTTTCGGAATTCCTTGAAATCCGTAGATATATTTTTAAATTACTTGAAACCCAATCAAATTGTTTAAAATAGTTTAAATGTTGGCGAATCCCAAAAAATACTTTTGAAAGCCTTAAAATCCGTAAAAGACCCTCGAAAGTATTTTTCATGCTTCTAAATGGTGCCTAAAGAACCTTATTAGAGCATACTGTGTGCGAAACAATTTGCGCGCATGCGCAGTTTGAAGATGGCCTACTTTAGGCACTGGTGAAAAAGCTGCGCATGCGCACTTTCGAGATGATGTAGTTTAGACACTAACAAATCTTTTTTTCAAAAAAATTTGCTTACAAAGTTTAAAAATCTTCTCTTTTGAGATTAGTATTTTTCGTTAACTCCTCCTAACACAACTTTTTCGGACGGGTGTTGCAAAAAATAACGTGTGATACACGTGCACATATGTGATTGCTAACTCGTGTGATTGCATCATTCGCCTGCGGCTCGAAGCATACGTCTACGTTTTTACACTCGCTTCGCTCGTGCGCTAACCACCAACTCATGCTTCAAGCCTCCGGCTTATGCTGCAAAATTCACACTCGCACACAATCACGTATTTTGCGCACTTGTATCACAAATAACTATTATTAGCTGACTTCAGGTATTTCTAAATCAACTTGAACGCATTCAAAGAATGATAGACTTGAAAACTAGTATGCGGAATACTAGAACATTGCGCCTGAAAACTAGCATGAGAACTGCCTTCACATCGGGCCCTGTATCGCGAAAACTATTCACTAGTCCATTTTCTTACTAACTACCCTTTTTGAAGCCAAAAAGTCAAGCTTTCTTTTATGACTATGAAAAAATACCCCAACTTGAGAAATATTAAATAAATAATTAATCGTTGCAGACGCTAGAGACAAAAATTCAACCTCTTACACTTACAAGGGGATGGTCATCCTGATCTATAAATTTCTCGAATTAGTACTGTAGGTTAGGCGAACGTATTCTCAGAATTTGAAGCAAATTAAAAAACATGACTTTCAAAGTTAGAACAGTTGAGAAATACTGCCCCATATGTACGTGTTGTCCCACAAAGTTTTCGGAATATATTTTTATAAGTGAATTCCAATTGACCTTTAATTTCGTGTAACACAAGTCCTGAGGGATCAAAATAAAAATTCTAACGGAAAAAATGTAATCAATTTTTTAATTCGCTTGTTCAAACAAACTGAAAGGTAAGACACTGTTTTTTTAATTTAAAATAAATAGTAGTATCTCTTTACCTAAAATCTCTAGAAACTGAATTTTTGGGAATCGTAGGTATTTTTCCTTTTTTTAAATCTTCATTGGCTTCATTTCTCCCGTAAGTCGATTAAAAATATATAAATGATAAGTGTTATTGAATTAAATCCGTCTGGATCTCAGTTGTGCCCGGTATCAGACGTGTCCCAATTTTTTTCATAGTAAAATTACCATTTAAATCAATTTAGTGAAACTTATAACTCTCATTTATTCTAAAATGTATATTTACCCTAGATTTTTTTACCTGTTCAAAGATTATAAAAAAACTAAATATAGTAAAGAACTTTTGTGTAATTGTGTAATCAATTAAACGAACCTTAATTAATGTTCAATGTTACTAGTTTTAATGTTTTTTGGCGAATGTAACTACATTAAACTTCGAAAAAGAAAGATTGAAATCTTGGAATAGAATAATTGTTCCTTTTATAATATTACTCCAAAGCTTGAGCAACCTAATCAGTCGTGTCCGGCCTAATAACAAACATTCTTTTAACAGCAATATCGCTGGAGATTATTTGACCCCACTTTCACTATCGTACATCTGAAATGGTCTTCTAACATCCTTCGTAGCAAATCATTTCTAAATGTTTCGTAAAAAATCCAACTTATACCAATGAGAAAAACTTAAGTTATGTGAAAATGACCTACACATCAATTTTGAAAGTAATAGTTAATTTCTTATACGTGCACGTACAAGCACTGAGATCAAATTTCCAGACCACCCGGGAGATAAAGTGTTTGGTGCGTTTTTTAAAATGTGGTCTCCCCTTAAGCCTACACCACTTTTTTATAAGTTACTCGCAATAAAAATTATCCTCTTTTGTTGATTAAATTTTAGATAATGTTAAACTGAGAAAAAAGATTATCTGATCGAAGAAATGTAGTACTGAGAAAGTCCAATCAAATATGTCTTTGATCGAAGAAAATGTTTCTTATTTCGTTTTCATGCTTCTAAATGGTGCCTAAGGGATCTTATTAGAGCATACTGTGTGCGAAAAAATTTGCGCGCATGTGCAGTTTGAAGATGTCTTACTTTAGACAATGGCATAGGTAACTTTAAACACTGGTGTTGGTATCTTCTTGAAATAAATTTAGATTTCACTTGAACAAATCTTTTAATGATTGAAGTTTTGTTTTTAAAAGAAAGAGCTCAGTGCACTGATAAACCTCGGACAAATAAAAAATCGATAAAATTGTATATTTTCCTGTAAATGGAGTTCGCATAATTTGGACCTTAATGAACTATGCTAAAGTCTCGTAAGGGTATAGTAGTACAAAAAAAGGGTGACGGGTGACTCAAAGAAAAAAGGGGTCTGCTTCTGTGCTGTTCCTTGCAGAGTATAGGTCAGCGTCAGGTCCATGACTAGACCTGGCCATGTGGTTGTAATTTCCTTGACTGCAACAACTGAGAAAGAATTGGTCACGGTTATTGAAAGTAAAGGATTCAAACTCTTGAAGATACAAATGTTTTCATTGAAAGTTATTAAAAGTCAACTGCAAATGAAAACACTCTAAGTGGAATAGTTTTGAATTTAAAACTTTTAAGATTATAGCTCAACAATTTTTTAATTCAAACAATCAATAATTTAAGCATATAAAATGATAGACTTCAACACTTTTCAAATCGAAAAATTTGTAATTAAAAGCCGTTAAAGTGCAAAATTTAAAATTTTCAACTTTTACCGATGGTATAGTTCAAATATTTAGAAAAGGAGAAATCCAAGGTGTTATTTTCAATGCTATAAATTGAAGAATAAATAAAAACATTTGTAAATTTTCATACTTTATTCACTTTAAGCAATTTAAAGCTAATAAACATTAATTTATACATCAGATTTCTTTTGAAATATTTTTGAATATTCTCTTGAAAATTAAAAAAAAATCGTAACTTTTCCAGGAATCTCATTGAGAAATTTGTTTATACTTTTTCTAGGAAATTTCACAACATTTTTTTCTGCTCTTGAAACCATTTGAAATTGTTGAAAAAACCTTTTAACTTTTATGTTTGAAATCTTCAAGAATCTACATTTTGTTTCAAATGCTTTGAAATCTTTTTAGGATTTAAAGTACCTTGTTATCTTGTCAAAAGTTCGAAATATATCCTAAACTTACTCGAATGTTTTCAAAATAATTAATTGTTCAGTTGTTACGTATGAATAAAAATTGGTTGTTTTTCATCTTTTTAAATATTCTCTGAAAATTTATTTTTCAGTATAACAAATCTTTTTAAAATTTACCAGCAATGTTAAGAAATTTTTTTGTATTCCCTTAATACTTTTCAAGACCTTGAAAAAGCTCAAAATTGTAGTTTCTTGTGCAATATTATATGCATACATATTACATATACATTACATGCCCTAGAAAAATTCACAGCAGTGTACAAGTCGAAACGTTGATGTGGATTCTAAAAGTATTGCTTGTACAAATCTCTATTTTTTGTTTAAATTTAATACATTTGTACAATAAACTACCAGTATTTAAAACAAAAACAAAGCACACTATTCCAATATTTCAAATTTTGTGAAATCTTGTATTTTTTGTAAGGATTTGTACTTTTCTACAATAATTTAGGTCACATGAAAAGTGTTTTTCTGATGCTAAGAACCAACATTCAAAAAAAAGTAAAATAATGTAGTTTACTGCAAGGCGTTGCAGATTTTTACAACAAAATAAAAAAGATATTGATAAAAAGTTATACAAATTTTTGAATTTTAGAAACTTATACTTAATTATTGATCTTTTTACTTTTCAATAAAACAATACAAGAAAAAATGAGGTATTTCTGATGAACTTTATTTTTTGTTGTTAAATTTTGTATTTATATTTCTTTATGAAATCAACCGCCCTCACAGCAGGTGACCTTGCCTGTGCTGCTGGTACTCCTACAATTACGATTGTCTCTCAACTCGCTCCTATTGTGAGTGTCGGTCAGTCGATAATCAGAAAGTCTTTATATTTTCTGAAAAAGAAAATAATTACATAGGGATTTAAGTGCAACTTTTTGGTTATGGATACTTCAACGTCATTTTCAAAAGCCAAAAATCTGCAATTTGCTTCGAGAATTATCTCCGTGCATCGGTTAGTTTCGAATCTGACACATAACTACTCTTTCGTTATTAAGTTGATAACAAATTGTTATTTCTAACTCTAAAATTTAACATCGTGCACAAAAACCATCAAAGAAATCCGTATATCAGAAATAATTTTGAAAATCTGCATCTGTATGGGCAAAACCTTTATCTGCAACATGTTCTTCATCCCATAGCTGTAGAATTGTTTTTCGCTCATATTTTCACTGAAATCTGTACAAAAATGCAGGTATCTATACTTTTTGGGAAATATAGTACATGTAGAAGTACAGAACCAGGAATTTAAAAATTGTAAAAACTCCGAAGATTATCAATTACATTCGTCTTCAAAGTTGATTCTCAATTTTTGATTGGGAATTTATAAAGGAAAGAAAGGAATTTAAACAGTGCGTTTACGGTAAAATATTGCAAAAATAATCGCGCAAACAAAATGGACCGGTTAACTAATTGTGCAGTTAGTGTTTTATTTTCCGAAAGCGTGTGATTCGACCTCTCTCTGAGAAGTAAAATTTTAGACTGGCGACAGGAAATTGTTTTGTTTTTCAAGTGGCCATATTGTCCGTTGGGGAATATACAAAAAAAAAAAAAAAAGGAATCGAAACCCCTTTATGTTCTTAGAAGTCCTTTCGGTCATTGCATCATTTGGAAAATTCGTTAGAATTATTTCAAACATCTTAAAGACCCGAAAATTCTCTCAAATTTAGAAATATTCCAAGACTATACGTATAGTGAACAGACACTAGACTAGACTAAAGATGTAACTATTATAGGAGGGACCGAGGGGGCAGGTGGTATTTAGCCACCCCATAGTTAGGATTCATCAATGATCTTGAGTTCCTCTGCAACAGATGCCCAGCACCAGTATCTCTCATCTTGCACATCATTGAATATATGTGCTTTTTTGCGCAGTTACCTCAAATTATACTTATATTTCGACTTTCCCAAAGCTTGATTTTTCTTTTCTTTTTCTGTGAATAAAAAAGGAAGTTACTGTAATTTCGGTTTTGTGTTATTAGATAAATCATATTCGAGCTACGCGCAAATTTGAACTTTTTTCATAAAGCAAAGATAGCAAATAAAGAGCAAAAGATGTTTCACTATAAATAGATTTTGCGCTTATTACCTATGAGACTTTCACAAATTGAAACACTTTCTACTATAAAAATAAACTGTACAAGCACTTAGCATCACCAAAACATAAACATCATTTAGAAATTGCTGACATCGTTGCTGAATAATAGACTTGAAAGTTTAAGAGCTCGAATCGTGAGAATATGACTTCCGAAAAAAAAGCAAGACTCAAGTAGCTAGATGAGTTCAAGAATCCTCAGAGCACAGAAGGACCACGTGTTCGGATTATTAGGAAAAATACTGATAATAGCAGATTATTAAATTTAATTTTGCTACTCGAAACAGAGTGTCTGCTGAATATTTCATATCAGATTTTTTCAAAGGTTTTTTCATTTTAATCCAAACTTAGTTTAGTGTAATTCAAAATACCTTCATAGTGAAATTTAAATTCAAAATAAAATCACAATTTATATAATAAAAGAATATATTGAGGGATATATATTTTCTCTGTATCGAAAACTTTAAATGAAACCTTAATTTAAAAATATAATGATAGAATATTTATCCACTTTCGCGAAAAAAAACCATCAAGCTGTGAATTAGGCATGTTTGCACCTTGCAAATATATTTTTCATTAAAAAAATAAATAAATCTAATTTTTTTAAACTTTTAAATATTCCAAAAAAACGGTACACAAAACAGATTTGATAGATTGTTTGATCTGAGATGAACTCGCACATACTTTATTAGCGATTATAAGCTTAAACAGAGAACATAATTTCGGAAATATTATATTCTTCTATGATGATATCTTTGCGACTTTCCAGTCGTATTACGCTAAAAATAGAATATTTTATCATTATTTATTACGTGAACGTTCAAGACGCAAGTAGTGACTCAGTAAAAAAATAGATATTGATTTTGATTTCGTCATTTTAAGACGCCACTTATCAATGAAAAATAGTTGAACCCCAGACGTTAATAGAATTTGTTTTATTTGTCGACGGAATTACGGTTTTTGATTTACATATTCTAAACAACAATGGTTTTTAATTTTTAGCTGTGAAACAAATTTTTCTCTAGATCCGCTGAAAGATAGGAAAGCAGCTAAAAGTTAAAAAGCATTCTGGTTTAGACTATGTAGATCAAAAACCGTTATTCCATCGACAAAAAAAAACTTCACTACGCTAGTCAACAAAAAACATAACATCAAAATTCAGTTCATAGAAATTGTTTGCGTGAATATTAAAGACTAATTGGAAATTCTATAATTTTGTCTTCCACAAACAAAATTCTTCAGGAAAGAAACGAAATATAAATATAATTAATTAAATTTTTGGCTTTTTCAATTCAAAATTGTAAAACTATTCATGCTTTACATTTGAAATTTTACAAATTTGAGAGTTTTCAATTTCGAAATGAAAGCGCGCTTTAATTTCGAAACTGTATATAGAGGAGTCACGTTAGACGTTAAAAATGAAAAATCTTTCAACCCGGGGGCTTTCCACCGATTTTAATTAAACCTTGAGTTAAGAAGTGATTCGTCGTATGGTGGAGAGTCATTGTTGTAACGTCAGTCCCACCAAAACTTCTGTTACAGGGTCGGGGGGAGGGGGGCAAGGAAAGGAAACCGAGAGTCGCAATTGGTTGATGTTTTGTGCTATAAATTATGTATGCAAACTATTGTAACCGATTAGGCTCGCGACTGTACACACGCTCATGGTGCTCCCTGGCCTCTGTGTTCCTCAATAAAAAAAATTACTCTGAGTTTGTTTGTGCGTGGGCTATAGCCATGTGAGACAGTCTCATTGTTTAAACGGGAAAAATTTTGTCACTTAATAATTCATCGGCAAGAAGAAAACCAGAGAAAGGAAAAATCAGCAAAAGCTAGGCAAAGGAAATTCAGAAAAACTAAAGTTATACCGCAAATTTACACCCGTTCATAAACAAATTAATTATAGGTACACACAAGAATAAAAAATCAGGCAAAAGAAAATTAAAAGATTTTTGCAAACTGGGATTTTTGAATTATCGAGAAGATAAACATTATGCAACTGAAACAGACTCATCCGCGGACTCAGACTCGACATACATAATAGATCAAATTAATAACCCTTTCTATACCGCAGACCATATGTTCGGTGCATCCTCTCCTAATGCCTACAAAACGCAATCCCCTTCGTTAATGTCCACGGACGAATTATTAAAATTCTTAATAACAAAAATAGACGGAATGGAGTCTACGATTAACCAAGTGATAATTAACGTAAATGCATTAGCTGGTAAAAATGACAGACGAATGTCAGAAATACAAAAAATTGGAAAATCTGTAGGTTTAAAAGGGGAAATAGTAACAGATAATCATGAGATTACGAGTGATGAGAGCGAAGATAAGGAGAGAGTTAAAGGGACAGCTCAATCGCGAGCAGCACGCAACCACATTTAATCAATAACTCCGCGCCGTCCGATCCTTCAATCGCACCACCCACTAGAACACCTCATAATACAAACAACCGAGAGCAGGGTCAAGGTGGTATTGATTTTATTCCGGTTAAAGATATAATTAGAACGGTAGAAACCTTGGATGGGAACGACGATGTAGGAGTTAGAGATTTCATAAAATCTATTAAACGCGCACGACTTCAGTGTGACAACCCTAATTTGCTTTTGGACTACATTTTGACTGAAAGAATTATAGGTGATGCAAAAAGAGTAATTAGACACGTACGGATAAACAATTTCGAGGATTTATACGCAGCTTTAAACTCAAATCTCAGTATAACCACTTCACTAGAATTGTGCAGATCAAAACTAGAAAATGTGCGACAAGGATTCGAAAATGTACAAATTTATGGTCAACGATTTAGAAGCGTTTATAATGAACTGACTTATGCTTTACAATCCGAACACAGTTTAGGAAAGAAAAGAAAGATTGCTTTGGAGATGGAAGAAAAGGCAGCAGTTAAAAAATATGTTATGAACTTACGCGATGAAATTTTGAGTCAAGTAAGGCCGATGAAACCCGAAAATATAAATGAAGCTTTACAAGAAGTATTGGAGGCAGAAATATGGATTAAGGAGAAAAATAAAAATAGAATAATGAAACCAATTATGAATGAACCTATACCCCAGTCCTCACGACCTAGCTGCTCGATCACAAATGAAATGTCATAAACGCGAGGAAATAGGAAACTTCGCGGCCCAATACTATGCTGAACCCCAAAATTTTCAGAATAACCAAAACCCCAAACGACCACCTCAAGCTCAGATCAGGACAACGAGAGAACAGGAACGAGAGGAAAATTACTTAGAAACCCAAGTAATGACACAAGAGGACATTCAAGAACAGATAGATTACGAAGAGACTGCCGAATATCAGCAATCTCTGAAGGGTTGCAATCCGTACAAGGAAGAAGAGCTGATGGGAGAAAATATAGATTATTAGTAGATTCTGGATCTTCACTCAATTTAATAAAAGGATCGGTTCTATTATCAAATTAAACAACGCATTGAGTTATAAAAAACTTTATAATAGGAAATGATAAACATCAATCGAACAGTGCAACATATCTTAATTATTTAGGAAAGAATCACCTTTTTCATATAATCAAGGATGACTTTCCTCTACCAGAAGAGGGTATAATTGGCTTACCATTCTTCAGTAAATTCGATAGATATTCGTTTACTACAAATTATTTAATTTTAGAAAGTAAAAAACTACCGCTACATTATTATATCATTAAGCCGTTTCCCTTTCGGGGTAGGCGTGAATTGCTCGGTGGTAAAGTAGTGATGTGTGGACAATTATTTTATAATGAAAAATTTACTTTTTTCAATTGAAAATTTAACTAGTACAGTTGAAGATTCATAATTTCAGATGAAAATTTACCTATTTTGTTAACAATAAATTTCTTGGGTTAAAACTTCATTTTTTAACTGAGAATCCTACTATTCTATTCTTGTTTGAAATTTTATCTTTTTTACTTAAAACTTCCACTATTTAGTTGAAAATTTATCCGGGAAGTATTTGGTTAAAAATTGAACAATTTTTTCAGCGATTAATTTTTTTAGTTGAAAATTTTTAATTTTAGTAGATAATTCCACCTTTTGGTCAAAAATTCTTTTTTGTTGAAAGATCGTTTCTTGGTTGAAAATTGGTTCCAAGAAGAAATTTTTAATCAAGTTGAAGATTCATCATTTTCGTTGACAATTGAACTATTTTATTGATTATTAGTATTTTTTGGTTGAAAATTAATCTACTTAATAGAAAATTCACCAAAGTGAAAGTCATTTTTTGGTTACAAACTCAATTATTTTTTAATGAAAAATTTATTTTTTCAAGTAAAAATTTAACTGGTATAGTCGAAGATTCATCATTTCAGATGAAAATTTGCCTATTTTGTTAATAATAAGTTTTTTTGGTTAAAACTTAATTTTTCAACTGAAAATTCAACTATTATATTTTTGTTTGAAAACTTATCTTTTTTAGTTGAAGATTCCACTATTTACTTGAAAATTTATCCTTGAAGTATTTGGTTAAAAACTAAACGCTTTTTTTAGAGAGTCATTTTTTTAGTTGAAGATTTTTCATTTTAGTTTATAATTCATCCCTTTGGTCAAAAATTCTTTTTTGTCGAAAGATCGCTTCTTGGTTGAAAATTCGTTTCTAACAAGAAATTTTTACTCAAGTTGAAGATTAATCATTTTCGTTGATAATTAAACTATTTTATTTATTATTAGTATTTTATGGTTAAAAATTAATCTACTGAACAGAAAATTCACCAAAGTGAGCATGATTTTTTAGTTGCAAACTCAATTATTTTATAAGGAAAAATGTACTTTTTTAAGTGAAAATTTAACTAGTACAGTTGAAGATTCATAATTTCAGATGAAAATTTACCTATTTTGTTAATAATAAGTTTCTTTGGTTAAAACTTAATTTTTGACCTGAAAATCTTACTATTCTATTCTTATTTGAAATTTTATCTTTTTTAGTTAAAAATTCCACTATTTAGTTGAAAATTCATCCGCGAAGTATTTGGTTAAAAATTGAACCATTTTTTCAGAGATTAATTTTTTTAGTTGAAGATTTTTAATTTTAGTAGATAATTCAACCCTTTGGTCAAAAATTCTTTTTTGTTGAAAGATCGTTTCTTGGTTGAAAATTGGTTCTAACAAGAAATTTTTAATCAAGTTGAAGATTCATCATTTTCGTTGACAATTGAACCATTTTATTGATTATTAGTATTTTTTGGTTGAAAATTAATCTACTTAATAGAAAAGTCACCAAAGTGAAAGTCATTTTTTGGTTGCAAACTCAATTATTTTTTAAAGAAAAATTTACTTTTTCAAGTAAAAATTTAACTGGTACAGTTGAAGATTCATCATTCCAGATGAAAATTTACCTATTTTGTTAATAATGAGTTTCCCTGTTTACAACTTAATTTTTCAACTGAAAATCCAACTATTCTATTTTTGTTTTAAAATTTATCTTTTTTAGTTGAAGATTCCACTATTCAGTTGAAAATTTATCCTTGAAGTATTTGGTTCAAAACTAAACCATTTTTTTAGAGAGTCATTTTTTTAGTTGAAGATTTTTCAGTTCAGTTGATAATTTATCCCTTTGGGCAAAAATTAAAACTTTTTTGTTGAAAGATCGCTTCTTGGTTGAAAATTGGTTTCTAACAAGAAATTTTTTGTCAAGTTAAAGATTCATCATTTTCGTTGATAATTTAACTATTTTATTTATTATTAGTATTTTTGGGTTAAAAATTAATCTACCTAACAGAAAATTCACCAAAGTGAGCATGATTTTTTAGTTGCAAACTCAATTATTTCATAATGAAAAATTTACTTTTTTAAGTAAAAATTTAACTAGTACAGTTGAAGATTCATAATTTCAGATGAAAATTTACCTATTTTGTTAACAATAAGTTTCTTTGGTTAAAACTTAATTTTTCAACTGAAAATTCAACTATTATATTTTTGTTTGAAAATTTATCTTTTTTAGTTGAAGATTCCACTATTTACTTGAAAATTTATCCTTGAAGTATTTGGTTAAAAACTAAACACTTTTTGTCCTAATACTTTGTAAAATTTTGGAAAATAAAAATTTTAATATTCTATATTCTTTTTTGACACATCTGAGATATTTAAAAATCTTTTCTAATTTTCTTTAAATTCCTAAGAAAATTTGGAAGATTTTAAAGCAATTTTTTTACATTTTGAATGATTTTTCAAAATTTCATGAAAATTCGAGTCAGCTGATTATATTTTTAGGGATTTGAGAGGTATTGAATAGATTTTAAATATTTAAAAACTTTGAAGCATTTCCGAAAATTTATCAATTATTTTGTATTTTTTCAAAGCTTCTAATAGTCCTAGATATCTTTTAAAAGGACTCGAATTTTTTCCTAATAATTTGTAACATTTTGGAAAATAAAAAAAAATTAATCTTCTATATTCTTTTTTGATACATCTGAAATATTTCAAAATCTTTTCCAATTTTCTTAAAATTCCTAGTAAAATTTGGAAGATTTTAAGGCAATTTATTTTACATTTTGAATGATTTTTCAAAATTTCAAGAGAAATTCGAGTCAGCTGAAAATATTTTCAGGAATTTGAAAGGTTGTGAATGGATTTAAAATATTTCAAAACTTGGAAGCATTTCCGAAAATTCATCAAACATTTTGTATTTCTTCCCAGCTTCTAAAAGTTCTAAATATCTTTTAAAAATGCTCGAATTTTTCCTACTATTTTGTAAATCTTGGAAATAAAAAAAAAATTAAGGGTCCTAAGAAAAATTCAAATCATTGTTTATTTTGATAAATCAATTTTAAGAGAATATTTAAAAAGATGTATAAAATTGTCAAAGAAGAAACTGAAATATTGTAAGACAATTGTTTTAATTTCGCAGAATTAAAAAAAATCACGAAAAATTTGAATAATTTAAAAATATTAGAAGGTTTAACTATTTTTTAAGATTTATCGGGAAATTTTTTATGATTTTTTATTTTGAAAAATGAACTTTAAGAGAAAATTGAAAAAGATTTCAAAGCATTTCAAAAGATTTCCTTAAATTTCGAAAAAGAATAGAAGATTTTAAAGCAAAATGTTTCAATTTGATAAGATTAATAAATGCGAGAAAAAATCGAGTGAATTCAAACCAAAAATTTAGAAGCTTTAAAGGAAGTTTTAAAGGTTTCAAGTGGCTAAACGATTTTTTAAAATTCCTAGTTAAATTTGGAAGATTTTAAGGCAATTTTTTTACATTTTGAATGATTTTTCAAAATTTCAAGGAAAATTCGAGTCAGCTGAAAATATTTTTAGGAATTTGTGAGGTTTTGAATAGATTTAAAATATTTAAAAACTTGGAAGCATTTCCGAAAATTTATGAAATATTTGTTATTTCTTCCAAACTTCTAAAAGTCCTAAATATCTTTCAAAAAGGCTCGAATTTTTCTTAATTTTCAATATTTTTGTGGTACAATTTTTCCTAAAAATTCATCTTTTTAGGTTGAAAATTCAACTGCTTGGTTGAAGATTTAACTGTTTGGTTGAAAATTCAACTGTTTTGTAGAAAATTTTTCTTTTTGGTTGTGAAAATTCAACTATTTGGTTAAAAGTTTATGCATTTTGTAGAATATTTTTTTAAATCAATTTTCTTGATTGACATTGCAATTTTTTTGGTTAAAAATTAATCTCTTGTGGTTGAGGATTCAACTGTTTGGTTAAAAATTAAACAGTTTGGTTGAAAATTCAACTGTTTTGTAGAAAATTTATCTTTTTGGCTTGAAAAATCAACAATTTGCTCAAAAATTCCATTTTTGTTGTTGAAAATTAATATATTCGGGTTGAAAATGCGATTTTTTTGGTAAAAAATTCGCTTTTACTAATTTAAAATGATTATTATTGTCTTGTTGGTTGAAAATTCACCTTTGTTGGTTAAAAATTTTATTATTTTGTTGAAAACTCAATAATTTTGTTAAAAAGTCATCCTCTTTGGTTGAAAATTCCACTATTTCGATTAGAAAATACAACTATTTTGTTCAAAATAAACTTTTTTGTTGAAAATGTATTAATTTTTTGGTTGAAAATGTATTTATTTTTTGTAAAAAATTCCTTTTTCTTGATTGAAAATTATTGGTTTCCAGTGAAAAATGTAACTATTTCATTTTCGGTTAAAAAGTGTACTTTTCCAGACTAAAAATTCAACTATCTGATTAAAAATTCGTCCCTTTTGTACAAAATTAATTAATTCTCTGAAAGTACTAAGTTTATTGAATAATAATTAAAGCAATTATAGCACTTAAATAAATTATTTATGAATTTTTCCTATTGGTTCAAAAATTATATTGAACTATTTCGTAGAAAATTTATGTTTTTTGTTAAAAATTCTTCAGATTTTGGTTGAAAATTCATCTTTTTGGTTGAAATTTCGTTGTTTTTTTTTTGTTGAAAACTAACTTTTTCTAACTATTTTATTTTTGGGTCAAATATGGTCTTTTTAGTTGAAAATTCGTGTATTTTATTGAAAATTTGCCTTTTTAGGTTGAAAATTTAACTATTTAAGTATAAAATTCATCCTTATTCTCTTGAAAATTAATGTTTTTTAACTGGAAGTTTAACTATTTCATTTTTGGTTGAAAATTCATCTTTTTAGTTGAAAATTCGTAAATTTTGGTTGAAAATTCATGTGTGTTATTAAAAATTCGTCAGTTTTTGTTTGAAAATTCACCTTTTTGGTTAAAAATTCATTTTTTGACTATTCCATTTTTGGTTCAAAAATGGTCTTTTAAGTTGAAAATTCAACTATTTTAGTAGAAAATTCGTCCTCATTTTGTTGAAAATTAATGTTTTTTAGCTGAAAGTTTAACTATTGCATTTTTGGTAGAAAATTCACCATTTTGGTTGAAATTTCGTTTTTTTAACTATTCCATTTTTGGTTCAAGAATGGCTTTTTAGTTAAAAATTCTACCATTTGATCAAAAAATCATGTATGTTATTGGAAATTTTTCTCTTTATAGGTGGAAAATTCAACTATTTTAGCGGAAAATTCGTCCTTATTTTTTTGAAAATTTCTGTTTTTAACTACAAGTTGAACTATTCCATTTTTGATTGAAAATTCATCTTTTTTAGTTGGAAATTCGTAATTTTTGGTTGAAAATTCACGTATTTTATTAAAAATTTGTCTTTTTAGGTAGAAAATTCAAATATTTTAGCAAAAAATTAATGTTTTTTAGCTGAAAGTTTAACTAATCCATTTTTGGTTGAAAATGCACCTTTTTGGTAGAAAATTTGTTTTTTGAACTATTCTATTTTTTATTCAAAAATGGTATTTTTAGTCAAAAATTCTACTATTTGTTTGAAGATTCATGTATTATATTGAAAATTTGCCTTTTCAGGTTGAAAATTCAACTATTTTAGTAGAAAATTCGTCCTTATTTTGTTGAAAATCAATGTTTTTTCACTACAAGTTTAACTATTCCATTTTTGGTTGAAAAATCGTAATTTTTGGTTGAAAATTCACGTATTTTATTAAAAATTTGTCTTTCTAGGTAGAAAATTCAACTGTTTTAGTAGAAAAGTCGTCCTCATTTTGTTGAAAATTAATGTTTTCTAACTAAAAGTTTAACTATTCCATTTTTGGTTCAAAAATTGCTTTTTTAGTCAAAAATTCTACTATTTGGTAAAAAATTCATGTATGTTATTGCAAATTTTTCTCTTTCTAGGTGGCAAATTCAACTATTTAAGTAGAAAATTCGTCCTTATTTCTTTGAAAATTAATGTTTTTTAGCTGAAAGTTTAAAAAATCCATTTTTTGTTGAAAATGCACCTTTTTGGTAGAAAATTTGTTTCTTCAACTATTCTATTTTTGATTCAAAAATGGTATTTTTAGTCAAAAATTCTACTATTTGGTTGAAAATTCATGTATTTTATTGAAAATTTGCCTTTTTAGGTAGAAAAATTCAACTATTTTAGTGGAAAATTCGTCCTCATATTGTTGAAAATTAATGTTTTTTAACTAAAAGTTTAACTATTCCATTTTTGGTTGAAAATTCGTATTTGTAACTATTCCATTTTTGGTTCAAAAATGGCCTTTTTAGTTAAAAATTCTACTATGTTTGGTAAAAGATTCATGTATGTCATTGCAAATTTTTCTTTTTCTAGGTGGAAAATTCAACTATTTTAGTAGAAAATTCGTCCTTATTTTTTTGAAAATTAATGTTTTTAACTACAAGTTGAACTATTCCATTTTTGATTGAAAGTTCATCTTTTTTAGTTGAAAATTCGTAATTTTTGGTTGAAAAATCACGTATTTTATTAAAAGTTTGTCTTTTTAGGTAGAAAAGTCAACTATTTTATTAGAAAATTCGTCCTCATTTTGTTGAAAATTAATGTTTTTTAGCTGAAAGTTGAAAATTCACCTTTTTGTTTAAAAATTTGTTTTTTTTAACTATTCCATTTTTGATTCAAAAATGGTCTTTTTAGTTCAAAATTCCACGATTTGGTAAAAAATTCATGTATGTTATTGAAAATTTTTCTCTGTCTTGGTGGAAAATTCAACTATTTTAGTAGAAAATTCGTCCTTATTTTTTTGAAAATTAATGTTTTTAACTACAAGTTGAAACTTCACGTGTTAAGATTTACCCACCACATGGGAAATGGTTACCATGTCAACTCTATTAAATCTTGTTTTATTTCGAGGCAAAAAAATTCAACTTTATCTACTTGAAAATTACCCACAATAAAACTTCACTTCTGTTTTTTTCTGTGTTGACTATGCCGAGTCAGGGTGGCGATTCGTCGGACGATTCCAAATTCCCGGTTTTTCCAGGTCAAGTTTTCCAATTTTCCCGGTCAACTTAAAGTAACGTATTCATATTTGCCGCAAAACGCAAACATTTATTTTAATTTATGACGTTCATTCTAAACATCCTTTAACACAAGACAACAAAACAGTGAAAAATAAATGAATTTTGAAAAAAAAATACTTAAATTTTCCCCTGAAATATATCAATTTTTTACAAAAAATGGAATAGTTAAACTTTCAGCTAAAAAAATTAATTTTTAACGGAAAAAACGGATTTTCAACAAAAGATTTCAATTGTCAGCCAAAGTGATGAATTTTTAAATACAATTATGAGTCTTTAACTGGAATAGTTAAATTTTAAACCAAGAAAATTAATTTTCATTCAACTGTTTTTAATCAAAAATTAAAAACTTTTTTAGTTGAAATATCAACTACTACATTTTTTGTTCAGAATTCATCTTTTTTGGAATGAAAATGTAATTGATTGAAAGTTAAACTCTTTCGTTAAAATTTGATTTTTTTGGCTGAAGATTCATCATATTAATCGAAAATTCATCTCTTTGGTTGAAAAATGAACTGTTTTGTTGAAAATTCGTTTTTTCTTTGGCTGAGAATTAATTTTTTTTACTGATAATTAGACTATTCCAGTGGAAATTTCAACTGTTTCGTTAGAATTTTGTTTTGTTTTGTTTAAATTAATTTCTTTAACTGAAAATGTAAATAATTCAGGTGAATATTCCATCATTTTAGTTATAAATTCATCATTTTAGTTGAACATTAATTTTCTTAACGAAAACTTTATTTATCGAATTTTTGGTTACAAAATGTTTTTTTTTTAGTTGAAAATTCGTCTTGATTAGTAGAAATGAAGCTTTTTGGTCAAATATTCAATTATTTCCATTGAAAATTCACCATATAGTTTAAAAATTGATCACTTTGGTAGAAAATGCATTTTTTGGGTGGAAAATTAATTTTTTTAACTGAATATTAAACTATTTCATTTTTGGTTGAAAACTGATCTTTTTATGCCCAAATTCAACTATATGGTTCATAATTGGTCTTTTTTAGTTGAGAAATCGAATTTTTTTTTGTAGGAAATTAAGCTTTTTGTTTGAAAAATAATCTTTTTGGTTGAAAAGTTAAACTTTTTCGTTAAAAGTTTATCTTTGTGATTTAGAATTAATCTATCTCACATCAGTTGAATAAGCATAATTTTATTTGAAAATTCATCACTCTGGTTGGAATTTTTTTGTGTGGAAAATTCATTTTTTTAACTGAATATTCAACTAGTACATTTTTGGTTGAAAACTGATCATTTTTACTTTCAAATTCAACTATATGGTTGAAAATTTGTCTTTTCTACTTGAAAATTGAACTATTTCGTTTAAAACTTATTTATTTTGTTGAAAAATTCTCTTTTTTTTTGTAGAAAATGAATTTATTTGTTTGAAAATTGATCATCGTGTTTGAACATTATTCTTTTTGATTGAAAATTTATTATTCCAGTTAAATATTTATCATTTTAGTGGAAAATTTATGTATTTTGTTGAAAAATGTACTTTTTTGGTAAAAAATTAATCTCCTTGTTTGAAAATCAATTTTTTTGGTTCAAAATTCATCTATTTCAGTTGAAGATTCATCGTTTTAGTTGAAAATTCATGATTTTGGTAAAAATGTGCCTTTTTTGTAGAAAATTATTTTTTTCTTTAAATTGGAAATTTCATTATTCCATTTTTGATGGAAAACTGATCGTTTTTAGTTAAAAATTCAACTACGTGGTTGAAAATTTATCCTTTTTAGTTGAAAATTCAGTTACTTGGTTGAGAATTCTTGTATTTTGTTCAAAACTCGTCTTTTTTGGTAGAAAAATAATCTTTTTAGTTGAACATTCAAATATTTGGTTAAAAAATCATCTTTCTTGTTGAAAATGTAATATTTTTACTTGAGAAGCTAGCAATTTAAAGCTTTTCCAATTGAATTTGATAATACCCACATTATTTTGGGTTTTCAATCGGAAAAGATCAATTTTTAACAAAAAAGATCATTTTCAATCAAGAAAGATGAATTTTTAACAAGATAGTTGAATTCTCAAAAATATCAACTATTACATTTTTCGTTGAAAATTCATCGTTTTAGATTGAAAATTTAGCTCCTTGGCTGAAAGTTGAAATAGTTTCTGAAAATACTATTTTTTTTATTGAAAGATTCATAATTTTAGTTGAAAATTCTTCTTTTTTTTTGTTACAAATTATTTTTTTACACTGAAAATTTAATTATTTTGTTGAAAATTCAACAGTTTTTGTAGAAAATTCATATTTTCGGCTCGAAAATTAAATAATTTGGTAATAAGTTCAACTATTTGGTACAAAATTAAACTGTTTTATAGAAAATTCAATCCTAAATGAATTTTCAAACCAAAAATACAAATTTGCAACTAAGCAAGATTTTTCAGTCAAGAAAAAAAACTGCTAACCAAATTATGAAAGTTTTAAGTGAAAGAGGCGAATTTTCTACAAAACAATTGAATTTTAAACTCAAAAATATGCATTTTCAACAATCAACATTCAACAATATTATTGAGTTTTTAATAATAATATGACTTTTACAAAGCAGTTGAATTTTCGACAAAAAAACTTTTTAACAAATTAATTTTTAACCAAATAATTAACGTTTCAATAAAATAGTTGCATTTTTAACCAAATAGTTGAATTTTCAACGAAACAGTGGATTTATTAGCGAAATAGTTGAACTTTAAAAGACAAATTTTCAACAAAAGAGTTGAGATTTTAAGCTAAAAAGTCGAATGTTTTAGAAAATTTTTGACTTTGAATTCATCAGTTTAGACTGAAAATTCAACCCCTTGGCTAAAAGTTGAACTAGTTTCTTAAAAGCCTATTTTTTTATTGAAAGATTCATAATTTTAGTTGAAAATTTTTTGTTTTTGTTTGTTACAAATTATTTGTTTACATTGAAAATTTAATTATTTTGTTGAAAATTCAACTGTTTTGTAGAAAATTCATATTTTCGGCTGGAAAATTAAACAATTTGGTATAAAGTTCAACTATTTGGTACAAAATTAAACTGCTTTATAGAAAATTCATTTTTTTATTGAAAATTAATGCTCCTCAATAAAAATTTAACCACGCCATTTTTGGTTTAAAGTTGATCTTTTTTAGTTTAAAAATATTTCGTTGAAAAATGTTGTAATTTTTTGAAAATTTATTTTTTCTGGTAGAAAATTCAACTATTTGGTTAAAAATTTACGTGTTTGGTTGAAAATTCATATTTTGTAGCAGAAAATCTTTTTTAGTTTTTTTAAAAATGCAACTATATGGTTAAAAATTAATCTGGTTCAGTTGAGGATTCAAGTATTATGTTAAAAATTGATCCTTTTTGGTTATATTTAACTGTTTTTTAATTAATGTTAAAATATTTTCGGTTTAAATATCATCTATTACATTTATTGTTAAAAATTAGTATTTCCAGGCTAAAAAACACCATCGTTTTGCAAATTAAAAGTCCTATAGAAAATTCGTTTTCTTTTTATTGAAAATGAATTTTTTAATTGAAAATTCAACTATTCGATTTTTGGTTTAAAATTGATCTGTTTGAGTTGAAAATTCAACTCTTTGTTTGAAAATTCATGTTTTTTTGATCATCTTTTTTATAGAAAATTAATTCTTTTGATTGAAATTTAACTATTTGGTAGAAAATATATGTATTTTGTTCAAAATTCGTCTTTTAGGCTACAAAATCAATTTATTTCGTTAAAAATGCAACTGTATGGTTGAAAATTAATTAAGGATTATTAAGGATTCAAGTATTTTTATGAAAACTTGTCTTTTTTGATTATATTCAACTGTTTTTTATTTAAAATTAAAATCTTTTTAGGTTTAAATATCAACTATTACATTTTCTGGTAAAAATTAGTATTCACCAGTTCAAAATTCAACTGTTTTGTAGAGAATTTGTCCGTTTGGTTTCAAAATTCAACAACTTGGCTAATTTTTTTGACTTGAAAATTCAACATTTTTGACAACCCCTAATTAGTCATTGAGACAAAATCAGGGATCACAGCGCAAATGGAGCTCAAAAAAGGGGAAATAGGGTAATTTTATCACGAAAAAGGGGAAAATAGGGGAAAGATTCAACATTTATTTTCACAAGTCAAAAAGAGCAAGCAACCTTTTTGTAAGAAATGTTATATTTTAAAATAATGTTAAATGATTTTTCCATGATTTCTGCCATTGAAGAATTTATTTTTAAAAATTAGATATTTAGGTCGTTGGAAATTCATTTAGAGTGATATAAAAAAGATCAACTTTCAACCAAAAATGGAATAGTTCAATTTTCAGTTGAAAAAATTAAGTTATGCATTACCATAGCTTCCTTGCTCTTCAATAAAATGTATCAATATTATAGGTCAATCGATTCGTCTCGCAACAATGAATCTCTTATATTCTTGCTTCAACTTTGAATTATTTTATGATAAAAGTTTTACCATAAAATACCGTATTTTCAAATATTATGCATTACCATTGCTTTTCTACTCTCCAATAAAATGTGTCAATATTATAGGTCAATCGATTTGCATCGAATTAACACAACTTTTCTATTCTCGCATCAACTTTGAATTATGAGAATGAGAACATTTATACCATAAAAATTGATTTTAAACATATATAAATTACCATAATTTCCCTATGCTTCAATGAAATATATTAATATTGCAGGTCAATGGATTTGTCTCGAATTAAGGAATTTTTTTCCGTTTTCGTATCAATTTTTAATCATGTTAGTAAAAAAAAGTTTTACTATAAAAAAACGTGTTTTCAAATATTATGCATTACCATAGCTTCCTTACTCTCCAATAAAATGTATTAATGTTATAGGTCAATCAGTTCGTCTCGAATCAACACTGCTTTTCTGTTCTCTCATCAACTTTAAATTATGAGAAAATGTATACTATAAAAATCAATTTTTAACATATACATATAAATTACCATCAGTTCTCTACTCTTCAATAAAATATATTAATATTGTAGGTCAATCGATTCTTCTCAAACCGAGAAATCTTTTTTATTCTTGCATCAACTTTGAATTAGGTCGAAGAAAAAAGTTTTACCATAAAAAACCGTAGTTTTAAATCTTATCCATTACCATAGCTTCCTTGCTCCTCAATAAAATGTATCAATATTATACGTCAATCAATTTGTCTGGAATTAAGGAATTTTTTTCCGTTTTCGCGTCAATTTTTAATTATGTTAGTAAAAAAAAATTTTACTACAAAAAGCCGTGTTTTCAAATAGTATGTATGACCATAGCTTCCTTACTCTTCAATTAAATGTATAAATATTATAGGTCAATTAATTCGTCTCGAATCAACAAAACTTTTCTATCCTCGCATCAACTTCAAATTGCAAGAATGAAAAAATTTTTACTATAAAACTCGATTTTAAATATAATATAAATGACGATAACTTCCTCGCTCTTTAATAAAATTTATTAATATTTAGGTCAATCCATTTGTCTCGAACCAAGGAATATTTTTTATTCTTGCATCAATTTTTAACTATGTTAGTAAAAAAAATTTTTACCATAAAAAACCGTGTTTTTAAATATTATGCATTACCATAGCTTCCTTGCTCTTCAATAAAATGTATCTATATTGTAGGTCAATCGATTCGTCTCGAATCAAGACTGCTTTTCTATTCTCGCATCAACTTTAAATTATGAGACAATTTATACCATAAAAATCGATTTAAAACATATATAAATTACCATAAATTCCCTAATTTTTAATCAAATATATTAATATTGCAGGTCAATCGATTTGTTTTGAAACAAGGTATCTTTTTTACTCTTGCATCAACTTAAAATTATCAGAATAAGAAAATTTATACTATAAAAATTCATTTTAAACATATATAAATTACCATAACTCCCCTACTCTTCAATAAAATATATTAATATTGCAGGTCAATCGATTTGTCTCCAACCAAGGAATCTTTTTTATTGTTGCATCAACTTTGAATTATGTTAAAGAAAAAAGTTTTCAATAAGAAACCGTGTTTTCAAATATTATGCATTACCATAGCGTCCTTACTCTTCAATAAAAAGTATAAATATTGTAGGTCAATCGATTTGCATCGAATCAAGGAATCTTTTTTATTCTTGCGTCAACTTTGAATTATGTTGAAGAAAAAAGTTTTACCATAAAAAAAAGTGTTTTCAAATATTATGCATTACCATAGCGTCCTTACACTTCAATAAGATGTATCAATATTATGGATCAATCGATTCGTTTCGAATGAATACTGCTTTTCTATTCTCGCATCAACTTTAAATTATGAGAATGAGAAAATTTTTACAGTAAAAATGGATTTTAATTATAACATAAATGACGATAACTTCCTTACTCTTTTATAAAATGTATTAATATTATAGGTCAATCGAATCGTCTCGAATCAACACAACTTTTCTATTCTCGCATCAACTTTAAATTATGAGAATGAGAAAATTTTTACAATAAAAATCAAATTTAAAAATATATAAATGACCATAACTTCCCTACTCTTTTATAAAATGTACTAATATTGTAGGTCAATCGATTCGTCTCGAACCAAGGAACTGTCTCTTATACAAGGATTTCAGAAGATTTTATGAATTTCTAAAATATAAACAAGGATAAAATACACCAGATTTTCAAGATTTCAAAACAATTCAAAGATTCTATACGATTTCAAAAGATTTCACAAACATTTCACAGAATTAATAAGGATTTCAAAACATTTCAAAGATTTTAAATGATTTAAAAATGTTGTAGGAGATTTCAAGAGATTTCATAAAGATTTTGAATATTTCAAGGATTTTAAAGGAATACAAAGATTTCAGAAAGATTTTACAAATATTTCAAAGAATTCATAAGGATTTCAGAAGATTTTATGAATTTCTAAAATATAAACAAGGATAAAATACACCAGATTTTCAAGATTTCAAAACAGTTCAAAGATTTTATACGATTTCAAAAGATTTCACAATTATTTCCAAGAATTAATAAGGATTTCAAAACATTTCAAAGATTTTAAATGATTTAAAATGTTGTAGGAGATTTCAAGAGATTTCATAAAGATTTTGAATATTTCAAGGATTTTAAAGGAATACAAAAGATTTCAGAAAGATTTTACAAATATTTCAAAGAATTCATAAGGATTTCATAAGATTTTAAGAATTTCAAAGATTTAAACAAGAATAAAATACATAAGATTTTCAAGATTTCAAAATAATTCAAAGATTTTAAACGATTTTAAATTTTTTTAGAAGATTTCAAAAGATTTCAAGAATTTCAAAGATTTCAAAAAGGTTACAGTACACCAGATTTCAAAGATTTTAAAAGATTTCAAAAAGTTTGACAAATATTTCAAAGAATTAATAAGGATTTCAAAACATTTCAAAAATTTTTAATAATTTTAAAATGTTGTAGGAGATTTCAAAAGATTTCATAAAGATTTTTAATATTTTAATGATTTCAAAGGAATACAAAATATTTCAGAAAGATTTTACAAATATTTCAAAGAATTCATAAGGATTTCAAACGATTTTAAGAATTTCAAAGATTTCAACCAGGATAAAATACATAAGATTTTCAAGATTTCAAAATAATTCAAATATTTTAAACGATTTAAAATTTTTTTAGAAGATTTCAAAAATTTAAAAGATTTCAAAAATTTTACAGTACACCAGATTTCAAAGATTTTGAACGATTTCAAATATTTCACAAATATTTCAAAGAATTAATAAGGATTTCAAAACATGGAATAGTTAAATTTTCGGTTGAAAAAATAAAAGATTCACAATTTTAATTAAAAATTCATTTCTTTTGTTGAAAAATGAGATATTTGAAAACGCGTTTTTTCTTTGGATGAAAACGATTATTTTTTTTCCGAAAATTTAACCATTTTCTTGAAAATTGTTTTCTTTTTTGGTTGCAATTTTTTTCACAAACTGAAAATTTAACTAATTATCCAGTTAAATATTCCATAATTTTAGTTAAAAATTAATCTCTTTGGTTGAACATTAATTTTTTCACTAAAAATTTAATTTTTAGTTGAAAAATTATCTTTTTTAATTCAAAATTCGTCTTTTTTGGTTGAACATTGATTTCTTTGACTTCAAACTTAATTATTTCAGTTTTGGTTAACATTTTATCTTTTTTAGTAAAAATTAATTTTGTTTTCGATTAAAATTTCAAACATTCCAGTTGAAGATTTATCATTTTAGTTCAAAATTCGTCAGTTAGGTTGAAAATTAATTTTTTTTAAACAAAAAATGTAACTATTCCATTTTCTTTTAAAAATTCTTTTTTTTTCTTAGTTCAAAATTCACCTATTTGGTTGAAAATTTGTCTTCTACTATTGCGTTCAAAATTCATGTATTTTGTTGAAAAATTGTATTTTTTGTTGAAAAATTGTATTTTTTGTTGAAAAATTGTATTTTTTGTTGAAAAATTGTATTTTTTGGTAGAAAATTAATTTTATTGTTTAAAAATTAATTTTCTCGTGGAAAATTTTATATTAATGTTAATATTATGTGGTTTTTAGGTGGAACCGGTGATTCCTCGCCATTAAATAATGGATGCCTGAGACCACCTCTACATGAGTTAAGAGACAGTCCAGGGGTAAAACGACGATCGAGGCACGTTGCTCGATTGAATATGGGAGAGGCAAAGGACGATATTCATGTCTGTATACTTTGCATGCGTGCCATCATGAATAATAAAGTGAGTTCAATTTTTTTTCTTTACTTAAAATTTAAGTATTCCATTTTTGGTTAAAAATTTAATTTTTTTTTAAATTTGGAATTTTAAATTTCAAAATATTTTAGTTTCAAAGTCAAATATTCAAAATGTCAGGACAATTTCTCCATAAATTGTTCAAAATTAAACAATTTGGAATTAAAAACCTTAATAATCGTGGGCAATTTTCAATAGAAAACATTTAAAGAATAATTTCCACGAAACTTGATAAATTAGAGAATTTGTAATATTTTGAAGAAGATTTCCAATTCTAAACTATTTCATGTTATTTTTTTTTTGTAAATTATCAATATTTCCAATAAAAAATAATTAGATTTCAAATATTTACAATTTTTCAACAAATTTAGGTTATGTTGGTGTGTTTCACCTGAGATTGGTATTTCTGAGTAAAAATAATTTGGATTTAAATCCAATTATTTTTATTTAAAATAATGAAATTTACAAACTTGAACAATTTCAGATTCTGTTAAAGTTTTTTATCGAAAATAGACATTTTTATTACCAAATTAGTAGTTTTGAAAGAAGATTAATATTTTTTAACAGTTTTAGCTTAAATTAGTATTTTTCAACAAAATTTTAAGTTAAATCAGTATTTTAAAACAAAAATCCTTATGATTAGAACAAAATTTAGAATATTTAAACAATTTTAGATTATGTAAGTGTTTTTCGTCGGAAAGAATTTGATTCTCAACAATTATTAAAAATGAGAGAAAGTTGAAAATAGAAGAAAATTATGAATTTAATTTTCAACTCTTGTAAATTAATCTTTCAATTTTCAACAATTTTAAAAGGAATTCCAAAAGGAACCTTTTTTGGAATTAAGCACCCTCCAGAGCCCAGACTCCAGAGGATACGCGAAAAACCAGATCCCGAAGCCTGCTGTTGCTCATTTTGCTGACTTCTTGCACGGCTCGGAAGCTCCTCCGATGCTTCCAAATCCCGTAGAAGATCCTAACAGCTTGATTCGAAGTCGTATTCTATGTGTGGGGACTCAGTCGACCATCCAATATTCACATATTTGACATGCCATTTCCTCGCACAAAGTCACAAAAAAGTCTTACTCACGAACGTGGATATTCAACAAATTCGCGAAAAAATAAACAATAAAATAATAGAAGTATAATAGAAGATGATGCAATTTTGCATGTTTTGTTTTTAAATTCAATTTTGCAGGCTTACAATTGAAATTAATTCAATTCTATAGGCTTACATTAAAAATTCAACAATTTTAAATTGTAACTCTTCAAAATTCTATAACTTTGAATTGTAGGAAAATCATAAGTAGTTGAACCATAGAACTGAATCTTTCATCAAAAAATTAATTTCCAACAAAGTTGTTCAACTTTCAACCGAGTAGTTTTATTTTCAACCAAAAAAATGAATTCTGAACGAGAACTATAATACTGGAAATATTTCCAACCAAAAAAAAGGTTGCAATTGTAAATCAAGAACGGTAAGTTTCATCCAAAAACTGTGAATATTCTCGAAAGTAATTGAATTTTTAACGAAATAGGTTACTAATAGTAATACTAACAAGATTAATTTATTACAAAAAAAATGAATTGGCAAAAACAAAAGGTGAATTCTTGTACAAAACAGATTGATTTTCAAAATAAGTTTCATTTTTAACAGAAAATATGTAATTGCGACAAAAAGAGGTGAATTTGAAAACAACAAAGACGATTTTTTAACCGAGTTTAAACTTCCAACCACGAAATATTTCTCAGTAATGTGAGGAAAAAAATGTAAGCAAGTTGTTCCATTTGCAAGCAAAAAAAAATGGTCAATAAAAAATAGTATAGTTGATATTCCAACCCATAAAGACAACAAATCTGTTATTTCAAATCAAAAAAAGTTGAGTTACGCCAAAAAATACGATCTTCCAAAAATTCAAACAGTTAAATTTTTATGAAAAAAATTATTTTGTTTGCACAATAATTGGTTTTCTGACCACTAAGCTTTGCCATTTTCAGGTAACAGTTGATCGTGTTTCTCTAAAAATTGTACTAATTTATCTTGAAAACTTATGCATTTCGCCTTTTTTATTTTCTGGCAAATCAATCTTCTTGATTGCAAATACAACTACTTCGTTCAAAGTTACAAGTTCCTAAGTAAAAATTAATTTTAATAGTTAAAGATCCCTCTCTTTGGTTGAAAAGTTTAACTATTTTTTTCAAAATTAGATCAACTCTTGAATTGCAAATGTACCAATTTTATTTTTGGTTGAAAAGCGATTGTTTCAGTTTTATATTCAACTATTGATATGAAAATGAATTTCTTTGGTGAAAATTTATATTTTTAGTCGCAAATTCAACTATTTTGGTAAAAAGTTTAACAATTTGGTTAAAAATTTAAGTATATACCACTGAAAAATTGAACTATAATTGAATCGTCAACAAAATAATTGAATCTTCAACTGAAAGAGTTGAATTTTCAACCCAAAAATATGAATTTTCAACAAATAGTTTAGTTGCAATAAAGCCGTTTAATTGAAAAAAAATAATTAAATTTTCAACTAAAAAGTTTAATTTTCAACGAAATAATTGAATTTTCAACAAAATAATTAAATCTTCAACAAAATAATTAAATTTTCAACTAACCAAGTTGAATTTTCAACTCAAAAATATGAATTTTCAACAAATAGTTTATTTGCAATAAAGCCGTTTAATCAACAACAACAAAATAATAATAATATTTTCAACTAAAAGAGTTCAATTTTCAACGAAATAATTGAATCGTCAACAAAATAATTGAATCTTCAACTGAAAGAGTTGAATTTTCAACCCAAAAATATGAATTTTCAAAGAATAGTTTAGTTGTAATAAAGCCGTTTAATTGAAAGAAAAAAAAATTAAATTTTCAACTAAAAAGTTTAATTTTCAACAAAATAATTAAATCTTCAACAAAATAATTAAATTTTCAACTAACAAAGTTGAATTTTCAACTCAAAAATATGAATTTTCAACAAAATAGTTTATTTGCAATAAAGCCGTTTCATTAAAAAAAAAAAATTCAACTAAAAGAGTTTCATTTTCAACGAAATAATTGAATTTTCAATTAAACGAGTTGATTTGCAATAAAACCGTTTAATTTTCAAAAAAAAAATTAAATCTTCAACAAAAAGGACTTGAATTTTCAACTCGAAAATATGAGTTCTTAACAAAAAAGTTAATTAAAAATTGCATCTTTTTTTGTCAATATTGTTTTTTTCTTGACTGAAAAATCTTTCCTGGTTGAAAATTGAACTCGCACGAAGGCAGGAAGGCTGGCTGGCTCTTGGTGGAGAACTTAATGCCTCGATATAAATGCGCGTCCGGTATCTGGTTCTCTCCTCTCTTCTAGCTCGTCGCGTTCGCGTAATTTAACGTTACATACGTATCTTACGTCCCTCGAGTCGATATCGGTCCCAGGAAACTACAACCCATTCACTGAAGAAACAGCTTCCGGTTGTAAAAATCCAATATTGATAGGCCTTAAAAAAGTAATTTTCATTTCACAATTGCCCTTCATCATCGAGAAGTTTATGTCTTTTGGAACATGTAACTTACAACCGATCTAAAAATATTCCTCTCCTCGGAGACGTCACACCAGATAAGAAACACAAGAACTAGGACCATCCAGGTCTATCAGGTATAACGGATGGCAAAAAATCCACTTGATTTATCTTCTGCATCTCTTGAGTTGAGTTGAGACCCTAAGGAAGTCGTTCGAAGGCTCTAAAGTTAGTTCATAGAGTCGATCGATATCGTGTTTATTATTTACTCCACTGATTGACCAGTAAATCAACACTCTTCAGCGACTAGAAATACGTAGAGGCAATCACACTGATATTCTGAATTTTCTGACGTTAATCAGTTTTGACAAGTGGGAGACACGGCGGGACAAGTGGGCGACACGGCGGGACAAGTGGACGACACGGCGTGACAAGTGGGCGACACAGCAGGACAAGAGGGCGACATAGCGGGACAAGTGGTAGAAGTGCCCTTTCGAAGACACTAGTAACTCCAGAAGGAATCCGAGGCCTCTAAATAGATGTGTTTTAGTTGAAAAGTCAACTATTATATTTTTGGTGCAATAAAGCCGTTTAATTTTCAACTAAATTATTGAACTTTCAGCGAAAAAAGTTGACTTTTCAACTAACAGAGTGGAATTTTCAACAAAGTAGTTTATTTGCAATTAAGCAGTTTAATTTTTGAAAAAATAATTAAATTTTCAAACAAAAGAATTTAATTTTCAACGAAATAATTGAGTCTTCAACAAAATAATTGAATTTTCAAAAAAATAGTTTATTTGCAATAAAACAGTTTAATTTTCAACAAAATAATTAAATCTTCAACTAAAAGAGTTTAATTTTCAACAAAATAAATGAATCTTCAACAAAATAATTGAATTTTGAACTAACAGTTGAATTTTCAAAATAAAAATGTGAATTTTCAACAAAATAGTTTATTTACAATAAAACCGTTTAATTTACATCAAAATAATTTACTTTTCAGGGGAAAGAGTTTAATTTTCATCCCGAAACTATGAATTTAAAAAAAAATGTTCATTTTCAGTAAAACAGTTAAACTTTTAACCAAATAATTAAATGTTGATCCCAAAGAGATGAATAGTGAACCGGGACAAGAGGGCGACACAGTGGGACAAGTGGTAGAAGATAGTTTTTGGGGATGAAAATGATATGTAAATAGTAGCTGGTGGTGAAGGTTTGAAGGGAAGGCAGTAGAAGAAGTGAGTAGGTGGAGAAAGTGGACAAGTGTATAAAATAAGAGGGAGAAGGGTGGGTAAAGGTAAGAGGAGAGAATGTATAACGGTAAGAATGGTATAGTTTTTGGGGTTAAGGGTAAATGGGTAAATAGTAGGTAGAGGGGAAGGTTAGAAAGGAAGGAAATAGAAGAAAATATTGGATAGAGAAAGTGGATAAGAAAAGTGGTAAGGACGTTATAGTGTTTGAAGATGAGAGGTGTGATTCAAATAGTAGCTGGCGGAGAAGGTTGTAAGGGAAGGCAATAGAAGAAGCGAGTAGATGGAAAAAGTGGATAAGTGTAAAAAAGGAGAGAATGGAGAAGGGTGGCTGAAGATAAGAGGAGAGAATGGAAAAGGATAAGAACGCTATAGTTTTTGGGGTTGAGGATTGACGGGTAAATAGTGAGTGGAGGGGAAGTTTAGAAGGGAAGGAAATAGACGAAGATATTCGATAGAGGAAGTGAATAAAAATAGTGGAGGGACAGCGGAGAGTGGAAGCAAGCAGAGAGAATGGAGTAGGGTAGATATTGACATGGGTGAGGACGGTATAGTTTTTGGGGATGAGGGGTGATATTTAACTAGTAGCTGGCGGGGATGGTTGGAACGGAAGGCAATAGAAGAAGTGCGTAGGTGGAGAAAGTGGATAAGTGTACGAAAGGAGAGAAGGGATATGGGTGGGTGAAGATACGAGGAGAGAATGGAAACAGGTAAGAGCGCTATAGTTTTTGGGGTTGAGGGGCGATGGGTGATTGGTAAATAGTAGTTGCAGGAGAAGGTTAGAAGGAAAGGAAATAGAAGAAGATAGTAGATAGAGGAAGTGTATAAAAATAGTGGAGGGAGAGGGAGGATGGTGGTAAGAAAAGAGAATGGAGTAGGGTAGATATGGACATGAGTAAGGACGGTCTAGTTTTTGGGGATGAGGGGTGATATGTAAATAGTAGCTGGCAGGGAAGGTTGGAAGGGAAGGCAATAGAAGAAGCGAGTAGGTGGAGAAAGTGGATAAGTGTATGAAAGGAGAGGAGGGAGAAGGGTGGGCGAAGATAAGAGGACAGAATGGAAAAGGGTAAAAACTCTATAGTTTTTGGGGTTGAGGATTAAAGGGTGAAAAGTAGGTGGAGAGGAAGGTTAGAAGGTAAGGTAATAGAAAAAGAGAGTCGATAGAGAAAGTGGATAAAAATAGAAGAGGGAGAGGGGAGGGTGGAGGCAAGAAGAGAGAATGGAGTAGGGTAGATCCATATCTTACGCATGTCCATGACATGGGTAAGGACGGTATAGTCTTTGGGGATGAGGGCTGATATGAAAATAGTGGCTGGCGGGGAAGGTTGGAAGGGAAATCTATAGAAGAAGAGAGCGGTGAAAAAAGTGGATAAGTGTATGAGAGGAGAGAAGGGAGAAGGGTGGGTGAAGGTAAGAGGAGAGAGTGGAAAAGGGTAAGAATGGTATAGTTTTTCGGGATGAGGGGTGATATATAAATAGTAGCAGGCGGGGAAGGTTAGAAGGAAATAAAATAGAAGTAGAGAGTAGATAAAGTGCATATAAATCGAGAAGAGGGAGGGAGGATGTTGGTGGTACGAGGAAATGGAGAGGGGTAGGTATGCACATGGGAAAGGACGACACAGTTTTTGGGGTTAGGGGCTGATGGGTAAATAGCAGGGGCGTCGGAAAGGGTATTAGAGAAGAAGGGAGTGTATGAAGTAATAAGGGGGAAAGAAAGGGGGTAGTATTAGTGCATAAAAAATAGATAAGAGATGTGAGAAAGGTCAGTAAGGAGTAGAAAATAGAGGGTACGTAGGGGACTCTTACATGGGTAGTCAGAATGTAGTTGGGACCAATGAATTTAGGGGTAGATGTGTGATAGACAAATATTCGAGGGGGGTGTGGGAAGGGAGTAGTCCAGAAAAAGGAAGTATAGAGTAAGATATATAAAGATAAAGGGAGGATAATAATAACAGTTTGGAAGTGGAAAAAGGGACGGAAGGGAGGGGGGAGAATATACGATAAAAGTGATAAAAGAAAGTGTAGGAGAATGTATAAAGAGGGTATTTTAGATCAATCTAGAATTCCTCTAATGCCTATATAAACTACACGTTCGTTCCGCAACAGCGCTCCGACACAGTTTGCTGATCAATCTCTCTAGCAATCAGCCCAGGCGAAGAGCTTCACAAAGTCAGAAAAAATTTAATTTGTACGATAACTCACAGTTATTACACGTGCAAACAATTGAAAGCTTATAAAAGCTTAGAGGCTTTTAAGTTTTACGAAGCCGGATTTGTTGAAAAAGTGGAGGTCAAGAGGATAGGTGAGAACTTTCTAGTGCGTGGTGAGGTTAGTATTGGCACGTTCATTTATCATTAACTGTATGGATTTATTTATATTGGAGTATACTTTGTTTTGCAATGCTTGGATTGTCTTAGATCCAAATGGATCTATTTTAAGTGCTCATTGCACTTGTGTAGCTGGGCTTGAGGAAGTTTGCAGCCATGCAGCTGCTATCCTTTTCTACCTTTATGAAAGGCCAACACCCTCGTCGAACAACGAGAGGAAATCTTGCACGGATGAACTAGCGAAATAGCCCGTTCCATCTACGCCGAAAAAAGTAATTCCAAAAAAGATTTCCGAAATCGACTGGGGTAAAAGCGACCACGTCAAGGTAAATACGCATGATGTGCATAAGAAACCAAACATTTTGATAATACAAAGTGTTCATCCTTTAGCTAACTAGTTGAATTTTCAATCAAAAGCGACAAATTTTCAACCAAATATGTAATAGTTTATATTCAAAGAAAATATTTTAAAAATTGGATTATACTTGGTTGAAAATGGAAGCACTCCGTTGAAACTTTTTTTTTAAGATTCGTAAATTCAGCTTAAAACTATTCTGCTGAAAATTTAACTATTCTGTTAATAGTTCACCTCTTTTTGTAGGAAATTAGTGTTCTGAATTACAAAAAAAACTCGTTGGTTAAATGTTAAAGTCTTTTCTTGAAAGTCCATTTAAGATTCATAATTTGTTGAAGTTCATCTCTTTGTTTGAAAATCTAACTACTTTGCTAAATATTGTTTTCTTTTTTAGAATTAATGTTCTCCACTGCAAATATAACAATTCCACGTCTTGTTCCAAATTGATCTTTTCTGGTTAAAAATTCATGTATTTTGTTGGAAAATTGTCTTCTGTGGTAGAAAATTTCTCCCTTTTGGTTAAAAATGCAACTACTTGGTTGAAAATGATTCTCTTTTAGTCGAAGATTTATTTTTTTTTTTGTTAAGAATAAAACTTTTTTATTGAAAATTTGTTTCCTTTTTGGTTGAAAATTAATCTTGAACCGAAAAGATTCAATTTTGAGCAAGAAAACCGAATATTTGAGCTAAAAGTTGAATTTTTCAAAGAAATTTTTATTTAAGAGGGCTTTTATTTACCAGGCTATATTTGAAGTCGCAGAATCTCTCGGGGACGAAATATGTTGTTTTTTAAAGGAAATGAGGCAAAACTCTGGAAGATTTTTTTTTTATTAAATATAATTTTCTACTTTTCCTCACAAACAATGACAGATACGAAAAAATCTTAAGATAAATATTTGTACGTCTCAAAAAGTTTTATGGAAAATACGTGAAAAAAATTTTTTGCAAGCCGGAAAAATACGTTTTCCCTATTTCCTCTGATAAACTATATATTTTCTCTCCGAGAGATTCTGCGACTTCAGGTGCGTAGAATCGGCCTGATTTTAAATGGATTCGGCGTTAACAATTATTATTTTTTAATTTAGATGAACAATGGGAAGATGTTGCACCTCTGGAAGGTGCTAAATTATTTGAGTTTTTGCAAGGAATCCAGTCCAGATTGTTTACATCGGTCAGATCAGCTGGACGTCCTAATAAATTACCAAGAAAAGATACTTGTCAGAAAAAAATGATTTAACCCACTTATATATTGCCATACATAAGTTGAAGCAAAGTTGCAGCGACTTGTAACGGAAAGGCTGTCGAACTCGAGCTGTAACCTCAAAATATTATCGCCTCACTTTACCGAATAGATACTAGAATTAAATCATTTTTCAACACTGATCAGTATGCCTTTTTTAAATTAGAGTGCGTATGCACAGGGAGAAGCTGTACAATTTAATAATTTTTGCGTAGAATGAAATTTTCAAATGGTAACTTCAACTAACCTAACCATTCGAAACTTTTGTATTATGCAAAAATTATCGGAGTAAACACTTTTTCTTTCTGTGTTCACACTTTTATTTGAAGCTAGAGTACCGATAAGTATTTAAAAAATATTTCATGGTAGTATTTATTGAGTGAAATCAGGCAATTTAATTTGGAGGTTAGAACTTCACTACTTTAGTCTTTTGTAAAATGTATCGAATTTATCTTACCTGAGTCAAAGGACCACGTTTAATCGCACTTACCCATAGTTCACGTCTTCTTTTCGATAACTATTTTTTCATGTAAAGTGTATGCTCGCCGATAAATTTGAGAAAATTTTTTGTGTTCAAAATAGCGTCAATTTTTCTTAAAATCCAAAATTCTCATTTATTTCAAAAAGTAATTATGAAGACTTGGATGATTCATACAAGCAATTCATATTCTAATGCTTTATTGAATTATGAAGTACATATATATTCCTGAAGTCTGATAAATGAGTTTGACAAACTTTGAACATTTCCCATAATTTTGCATTATTGCATTACCCATCAATATCAAGAAGAGTATTTAAATTAGATTTAAAAAAAAATCCGGGTTACTAAACTTCTTTTATTTTCAGATAAAATCAAGGGGAAATATTGACGGATTTGATTGAAATTTAATTTTAAATTATATTTCCCATGAATCAAAGTTTTTATTTTTATCTAAAATCACGGAGAATAATGATTTATTGATTTGATTTAAATATGGTTTAAAATACAATTTCCCGCAAAAAATTGAGAAGAATATTTTATTTGAAGATAAATTTCCGATAATTGAAATTTTTCATTTACATCTAAAGTCAAGGAGAATAAGTCTGATGTAACACAAAACAACCATTACCTTCCGGGTTCTTATTTTGTCCCTATACTTCCACTCCCAGGATCGATTTTGGGCGGGACTGACATCATAACTGGACTCACAACCTTACGAGGACTTGGCTAATTATTTTGTACATGACTTTTACCAACAAAATACATTTTTTGTACTATGTTGATAGTTGGGCCTATGCTTTAAGCAATGAATAATGCAAACTATAGTATAGCCTCGGATTGAATTGAGACTTTAGTTAATGAAAAGCATGCATCCAAAAAAAAAATTCGGGCGTTGAATCGAGACTTGGTGTTTGGAAACCTTGAGGCGTCACAGAGCTCAAGGGAAGACAATGACGCAAAACAATACAGGCAAGAAAGCTAGATATTTTATGTGTACCTGAAAGTGAAAAAAGGGATGCGACAGAAGAGCGACAGAAAATGGGAGATGTAAAAAACGGACTTGATCTATGGTCAGGAGTATAGTGAATCACATATTATCCAAGGAGACGGTCTGATCATAAATGAGAGAGCAAAACGGCATGACAAGGAGCATACATTTGTATCTTCCAGATCGCTGTGGTTTAGAATGATAGTAGAAATCATGAAATTATACTTGATGGTGAAAGGAGTGAAGCAAAATACCATGGGGAAATAATCATTCTAGTACGATGTATGAATGGATGGCTTGACGCCCAACAGGAAGGCACGGTCAAGGTCATGTCGGAGAACCGAAAACCAATAGTAACGGAAACAGATTGCTCAGCGTATGCTTGGAAAAGGGCTTGTCAATTAGAAATACTTCACAGTAAAAATTAAACCTTAAAATTTATTTAATGAAGTTAATAAATGGCTCATAAAAGCAATCAAAATACTATATATGCAGATAAAAAAGTGAGCGTAAGGGTAACCAGACAATTAAATAACTTTTTTGATATTAGGTTGTTGCTGGTGAAATGGTCATTTTTGATTTTAATATAAAATCAAAAACGGTCATATTATTTGCATCAACCTCATATTAGCCAAGTCGTTAGGCAAGGATGCATTATGTCCTTTTGGCTATTTATTATATTTATAGATGAGTGTTTAAAAAAGGCCCTCTTCTACAAAGAAGGTGTGGATCTCGGGACAGTGAAGGTGCGTGGGTTAGTATTCGCAAATGATTAATGAAAATCATTTAATATTTGGATACACTCTTCTTTTGAGCAATTTTGTGTGGTCTGATAATTATTTCAATCAAAACATGGTAAAATTCCAGTGAAGGGAGTCTTATGGCCTGATAATAACAGGTTGAAATGAGTTTTGTTAGCACCGGTAAAAATTATTTTCATCGGAATTACCCAAAAAAATCTTCAAAGTAATTATTTTTCATTTTTATCGTGATACAGTTTAGATTTTTCCTAATAATACCAACTTTGGAGGCTTAAAATTTAATCAAAACTACTTATTTTTAGTATGACGTCATGTTTCATTCTTTTGACGTTTCACGATCTTTCAGTTTCACAAAATAAAATATCCTAAATGTCAGGTTAGTGGTACTCTAACATCAAATTTCGGACAGATGCTTAGTGAAACTAAGATATCTACAACCGATGAAAGGATGAAGGAACAGAATTGCGCGAATGCATTCTACAGTTGAAAAGATTACTATGCAGGCATTTACAACTTACCTTCACGTTTCGGAGATTTTCTTCAAAAAGTCGTATGCAGTTGCAGTACCGTGAACTAACCTTCCTGACGGCATTAGAAAAATATTCGAACATTATTATAAAATTTAGTGAAAACCATTAAATTAATCTCTGGAACCTGTCAAAAAGTCGCAAAAATGCCATTATTTTTGTGACAGGAAAAAAAAGCTTTTTAACTTCTTTCAAACCAATAAAATCAATAGAGAATTCCCTCGAATTAAGAAAGAATAACAATTTCAAAGTCGAATCACTATAAATTAATTAGAAAAATATTCGAACATTATTATAAAATTCAGCGAAAACCAATAAATTAATCTCGGGAATATGTCAAAATGCCTTAAAAATTCCATGATTTTTATAATAGGAAAAGAAAGCTTTTAAACTTCTATCAAACCATTAAAACCAATAAGGAATTCCCTCGAATTAAAAAGGAATAACAATTTCAAATTCAAATCACTATAAATCAATTAGAAAAATATTCGAACATTACTATAAAATTTAGCTCAAACCATTAAACTAATCTCTAGAACCTGTCAAAAAGTACTAAAAATGACATGATTTCTATAAAAGGGAAAAAAAGCTTTTATACTTCTTTCAAACCATTACAATCAATCGAGAAATCCCTCGGATTCAAAAAGCATGACAATTTCAAATTCAAATCACTATAAATTAATTAGAAAAATATTCGAACATTATTATAAAATTTAATGGAAACGAATAAATCAATCTCTGGAACCTGTCTAAAGTCCTGAAAATGCCATGATTTTTATAAAAGGAAAAAGAAGCTTTTAAACTTCTTCCAATCCACTTAACTCAATAAAGCATTCCCGCGAATTAAAAAAGAATAGCAATTTCAAATGCATGTCACTAGAAATTAATTAGAGAAATATTCGAACATTATAATAAAATTCAGAGAAAATCATAAAATTAATCTCTGGAATCTGTCAAAAAGTCCTAAAAATGACATGATTTTTATAAAATAATAAAGAAGCTTTTAAACTTCTTTCGAACGATTAAAATCAATCACGAATTCCCTCGAATTCAAAAAGAATAACAATTTCAAATTCAAATCACTATAAATTAATCAGAAGAATATTCGAACATTATTATAAAATTTAGCGAAAACCAATAAATTAATCTCTGGAATCTGTGAAAATGTCTTAAAAATTCCATGATTTTTATAAGAGGAAAAAAAAGCTTTTAACTTCTTTCAAACCATTAAAATCAATCAGGAATTCCCTTGAATTCAAAAAGAATAACAATTTCCAATTCAAATCACTATAAATTAATTAGAAGAATATTCGAACATTATTATAAAATTTAGCGAAAACCAATCAAATTAATCTCTGGAATCTGTCAAAATGTCTTAAAAATTCCATGATTTTAATAAGAGGAAAAAAAAAGCTTTTAAACTTCATTCTACCCTTTAAAATCAACCGAGAATTCCCTCGAATTAAAAAAGAATGAAAATTTCAAATTAAAATCACTGTAAATTAATTAGAAAAATATTCGAACATTATAATAAAATTCAGAGAAAATAATCAAATTAATCTCTGGAATCTGCCAAAAAGTCCCAAAGATGCCATGATTTTTATAAGATAATAAAGAAGCTTTTAAACTTCTTTCAAACGATTGAAATCAATCAGGAATTCCCTTGAATTAAAAAAGAATGACAATTTCAAATTCAAAGCACTATAAATTGATTAGAAAGATATTCGAACATAATTATAAAATTTAGTTCCAACCATTAAACTAATCTCTGGAACCTGTCAAAAAGTCCTAAAAGTGCGATGATTTTTATAAGAGGAAAAAAAAAGCTTTTAAACTTCTTTCTAACCTTTAAAATCAATCGAGGATTCCCTCTAATTCAAAAAGAATGACAGTTTGTAATACAAATCACTATAAAATAATTAGAAAAATATTCGAACATTATAATAAAATTCAGTGAAAACCAATAAATTAACCTTTGGAATCTGTCAAAAAGTCCTTAAAATTCCATGATTTTTATAAAAGGAAAAAAAAGCTTTTAAACTTCTTTCAATCCATTAAACTCAATCAAGAATTCCCTCGAATTAAAAAAAAAAAATAAGAATTTCAAATTCAAATCACTATGAATTAATTAGAAGAATATTCGAACAATATAATAAAATTCAGAGATAACCATTAAATTAATCTCTGGAACATGTCAAAAAGTCCTAAAAGTGTTATGATTTTTATAAGAGGAAAAAAAAGCTTTTAAACTTCTTTCGAAAAATTAAAATCAATCGAGAATTCCCTTGAATTCAAAAAGAATAACAATTTCAAATTCAAATCACTATAAATTAATTAGACGTCTCACAACCGTGAGATGGCTGGTCACAGGACACGACGAAATCACACCGACAGGACAGCGAAACTCTGGTGTGTTTTGAGGACATATATATATTCTTCCTTTCCACTCTATTAACCTCTTCCACGTGCACTTTTCCTCTAATTTGCCCCATCAACTTTTCCACTCCTTCTCTTCCTAATTCACTATCCACTTTCATTCCTCTGATCACTATATTTCTACTTCTTTTAGTCTTCTCTTCTACTTCCATTTTCCTTCCTAACTCTCTCAATCTTGTTTTCATTCTTATATTTTCTAGGATAACATTCTCATTCACTTCTTTTATTCTTTCTCCTTCTCTGACCCCTTCATATCCTTTCTTTATAACATCAGACTTACATTCTAGCTTTCTCACTCTTTCTACCAACTTCTCCATATCAGATTTTCCTCTTTCTCACTCATTCTTTGCTTTTTCTTTCTGACTTTTCTCATTTCCTCCCTAACCTCATCCCCTCGCTTTTGCACATCATTCAGACTTCAGATCGTTTACCCTCTCAACCCTTTAGTGAGATTTTTCAAACTTTCTAGATCTACTTTCCCTTTTACCTTATTCTTCTCCGGAGGAGACTTTCCGCGACTTCTCTTCTCCCTGCTCATTTCCCATTTCTTCCCTTCATCTTTTACTGTCTTCCATCTTCTCCCTCTCATCGCTTTTATCCGTAAACCCTCCCCCCTGCCCCCACTTTTTAAAAAGCTGTCACGATCCTAAGCTACTGGATCTGGATCTATTAAGCAGATCTCGATTCGACGATCTACCTCGAGTCCTTCTGTCAGCTGTTCCCCTTCCTTCTCTCGCCACCACAAATTCCCTGGCGTAGTAAACTACACCTCGCCATCATCGGTACTATCTCCGACAACACCTTTACCCCTCCCTGTTTCACCGACCTCCGTGAGATCATCAGCACCGGTCCGTCCACTCAGCGCCGCCATCGAGGAAAAATTAAAAATGGAAAACGCCATATTTTTTTGCTTTTCTTTTGCAAATTTTACGCTGTAAAAAATTTTTTTGATCTTGAAACTTCCGAGATAAGGATGGCGGCGCTAGCACGACGTCCACTTAGCGCAGCCACCTATGAAAACTGGCTAAAAATTACTATAATGAAATAAACGATTAGGGTAGATTTTTTTGCTTCTTTTTGCACTCTGAAAACATATGATACGTATTCCAAAAAATTACCCCTAAGTCATACATACTTACCCCTCATGATCAAAATTGTTATAAAAGTGTAAAAACAAACTTGAACTACGTAAAAATGATCCAGAACTCTGAATTAATTATTGAACACTGGAAAATTTACCCTTCCTACAATTCCTCCCAAAAACTACCCTTCCCCGTAAATGTATGTAGCGGAACTTACATATTCTTATAAAACGCATCAACAATAATAATATTCACAAAACACAGTTGGCGGGAATCTTTTGCTCTTTTCTTGCTCTCTAACGATGTATGATACGTGTCCCAAAAAACTACCTCTAAATCATCCATACCTACCCCTTGTGACCAAAAATTTTCTAATAGTGTAAAAACAAGCTTGAACTACGCAAAGATGATTCAGAACTCTAAAACTTATTATTTAACACTTGAAAATTTACTATTTTTATCATTTCTCCTCAAACCTACCCTTTCACGTACATTTATGTAGCAGAACTCACATATACTTAAAGGAAGCGTCAAAGAAAATAATATTCATAAAACACTGTGGGCGGGAATTTTTCGCTCTTTTTTTGCTCTCCGATGACATATAATACGTGTTCTAACGTTCCTGCCAACAGCTAATTAATGAATATTATTGATTTTGATGTATTTTATAAGTATATGTAAGTTCTGCTAAACATGGAAGGGTAGTTTTCGGAAAAAAATTATATAAGCGGTAAATTTTCAAGTTCTAAATGATTAATTTACAGTTATCAATCATCTTTGCGTAGATCAAGGTTGTTTTTACACTATTAAAACATTTTTGATCACAAGGGGTAGGTGTGTACGCCTTAGGGGTAGTTTTTTGGGACACAGATTAAATGTCATCGGTAAGCAAAAAAAAGAGCAAAAAAGTCAGCCAACTGTGTTTTATGAATATTATTTTTTTTATGCGTTTTATATGTATATGTAAGTTCCGCTGCATAAATTTATGTGGAAGGGTAGTTTTTGGAAGAAATGGTTGAAGTGATAAATTTTCAAGTATTAAATAATTAATTTAGAGTCCTGAATCATCTTTACGTAGTTCAAGGTTGTTTTGACACATTGTTGTTATTGAAGCCGATAGTGCTTTTGACATTTTTGGGAAAAAATTTTTTCTTCAGAAAATTTTTCCTCAGAAGATTTACTATCAAAATTTTGAATGTTATTGTTGTTGTTAAAGCCGATATTGCTTTTGTCATTTTTGGGAAAAAACTTTTTCTTCAGAAAATTTTTCCTCAGAAAATTTACTACCGAAAGATTGAATGTTATTGTTGTTATTGAAGCCGATAATGCTTTTGACATTTTTGAGAAAACATTTTTTCTTCAGAAAATTTTTCCTCAGAAAATTTACTATCGAAATTTTGAATAATATTGTTGTTTTTAAAGCCGATAGTGCTTTTGACATTTCTGGGAAAAAATTTTTTCTTCAGAAAATTTTTCTTAGAAAATTTACTACCGAAAGTTTCAATGTTATTGTTGTTATTGAAGCCGATAGCGCTTTTGACATTTTTGGGAAAAAGTCTTTTCTCCAGAAAACTTTTCTTCAGAAACATTAATATCCCAATTTTTTATGTCATTGTTATTATTGATGCCGATAGCGGTTTTGAGATTTTTGGGGAAAAAAATTTGTTGTCAGAAACTTTTGCCTCATAAAATTTACTTTCGAAATTTTTAATGTTCTTGTTGTTATTGAAGCCGATAATGCTTTTGACATCTTTGGCAAAAAAATTTTTCTCCCGAAAAGTTTTCCTCAGAAAATTTACTATGGAAATTTTTAATTTTAATGTTTTATATTGAAGTCGATAGTGCTTTTGTCTTTTTTGGGAAAAAATTTTGTCGTCAGAAAACATTGCCTCACAACATTTACTACCGAAAGTTTCAATGTTATTGTTGTTATTGAAGCCGACAGTGCTTTTGACATTTGTGGGGAAAAAATTCTTTTTCAGAAAATTTTTTCTCAGAAAATTTACTACCGAAAGTTTCAATGTTATTGTTCTTATTGAAGGCGATAGCGATTTTGAAATTTTTGGGTAAAAAAGTTTGCTTCAGAAAATTTTGCCTCAGAAAATTTACTATCGAAATTTGAAATGTTATTGTTGTTATTGAAGCCGAGAGCACTTTTGACATTTTGGGCAAAAAGTTTTTTCTCCAGAAAATTTTTCTTCAGAAAATTTACTATCGAAATGTTTAATGTTATTGTTGTTATTGAAGCCGATAATGCTTTTGACATTTTTGGGAAACAATTTTTTCTCCAGAAAATTTTTCCTCAGAAAATTTACCTTCGAAATTTTGTATGTTATTGTTGTTATTGAAGCCGATAACACTTTTGACATTTTTAGGGAAAAATCTTTTCTCCAGAAAATTTTGCCTCAGAGAATTTTCTTTCGAAATTTTCAATGTTATTGTTGTTATTGAAGCCGATAGTGCTTTCGACATTTTTGGGAATAAAATTTTGTCTGCAGAAAATTCTGCCTCAGAAAATTTACTATCGAAATTTTTAATGTTATTGTCGTTATCAAAGTCGATAGCACTTTTCACATTTCTGGGAAAAAATTTTTTCTCGAGACCATTTTTCCTCAGAAAATTTACTATCGAAATTTTTAATGTTATTGTTGTTGTTAAAGCCGATAGTGCTTTTGACATTTTTGGGAAAAAATTTTTTCTCCAGAAAATTTACTACCGAAAGTTTCAATGTTATTGTTGTTATTGAAGCCGATAATGCTTTTGACATTTTTGGGAAAAAATTTATTCTGCAGAAAATTTTTCCTAAGAAAATTTACTACCGAAATTTTTAATGTTATTGTTGTTATTGAAGCCGACAATTCTTTTGACATTTTTCGGAACAAATTTTTTCTGCAGAAAAGTTTTCCTGAGAAAATTTACTATGGAAATTTTTAATTTTAATGTTTTATATTGAAGCCGATAGTGCTTCTGTCTTTTTTGTGAAAACATTTTTTCTTCAGCAAACTTTGCCTCAGAACATTTACTACCGAAAGTTTCAATGTTATTGTTGTTATTGAAGCCGATAGTGCTTTTGACATTTGTGGGGAAAAAATTATATTTCAGAAAATTTTTCCTCAGAAAATTTACTACCGAAAGTTTCAATGTTATTGTTGTTATTGAAGCCGATAATGCTTTTGACATTTTTGGCAAAACATTTTTTCTCCAGAAAAGTTTTCCTCAGAAAATTTACTATGGAAATTTTTAATTTTAATGTTTTATATTGAAGCCGATAGTGCTTTTGTCTTTTTTGTGAAAAAATTTTTTCTTCAGCAAACTTTGCCTCAGAACATTTACTACCGAAAGTTTCAATGTTATTGTTGTTATTGAAGCCGATTGATTAAAAATTCATGTATCTTGTTGAAAATGCAATATTTTTACTTAAAAAGTTACGATTTTGAAGCGGTTTAAACTGAATTTAATATAGTATCCACATTAATTTTACCTAAATATTTATTTAAATAATTAAATATTTGAATTTTAAATATGAGAAGATAAAATAAAAATTTGTTTGTATTATTATTCAATTCATGAACATCAGGAACCAATTAGAAAAACAATTATGTTTTTAGTATAATTTTATTATTTAATTAATAGATGGTGCTAATATATTAAGGAATATCTTTTAATATAATTTTTCGTTTAAAAAAATGCGAAATATTTTAATGTCTCCGTACTTTGAAAAATTATACCTGGTAAATATGAGGAGAACATTCTCCACAAGATATACATTTAAAATATTCTCTTTATATTTTACAAAAAATCCTATCCATATTATTCTAAAAACTCTAATATTATTCACAATTGTTAAAAGATGCTACATCTTATTCAAATTATAATGATTTTAGTTTTAAATTACTAATTTTTTATGCAAAACGCCAACGTAACCTAAAATTGTTGGAAATTATTAATCTTATTTGAAATATAGCGATTTTTAATACAAATTTCAATTTCCGACGGAAAATACAAACATAATCCGAAATTGTTCATGCTTGTCAATTTCATTATTTTGAACAAAAATAACTGGATTTAAAGCCAATGAATTTTTGTTCGAAAATACAAATTTTCAGTGAGAAACTCCAACATAACCTTAAGTTGTCAAAAAATGGTAAATATTCATTAAAATTGTAAATTTTTTTAAAAATCTAATGATTTTTGTTGAAAAAAAAAGATTTCCTGTGAAAAAAGGTAATATATCCTGAAACTTTCGAAAAATTGCTAATCTTGTACTAACGATAATGATTTTTCTTTTAAAATACCATTTTCTGGTGTAAAACGCTAACATAACCTGAAATTGTTCAAATTTCTGAATCTTCTTTGAAATCTAATTTTTTTATTAAAAATACCAATTTCCGTTGAAAAACACTAAAATAATCCAAAATTATTAAAAGATTCTTCATCTTGTTCAAATTATAATCATTTTTGTTTTAAAATACCATTTTTTGATTTAAAACGCTAACATACGCAAAAATGGTTGAAATTGGTTAATCTTGATGATGATATTTGTTTGAAAATGCTTAATTGTAGTGAAGAAAACTAATACAACATAAAATGTTTTTAAATTGTAAGTCTTCTTCGAAACTTTATGATTTTATATTAATTTTTTTCACAAATACTAATTTACAGCGAAAAGCACTATCATAAAACATGTTATTTACAATAATTTATTAGCTAATTTTAAAGTTTTTATTTAACTGTGCAATTAAAATTGAAAAGGAAATTTTTTTCTCAATTCGTATCAGATTTTCGATGATTTTTCATAATAAAATGGATTATTTGTAGATTTAATTTTCAAATTCAAGATATAAAACAACTTCAAGTAATGAACAAAAAAAATGAAAACGATGAAAATTAATTTTTAAATAAAAAACGGTCTAGCATATAGATCTTCCACAAAAAAGGTGAATCTTCAACGAAATAGTTGAATTTTCAACCAAAAAGATGAATTTTCGACGGAAAAGATTAATTTTTCTAGCAAAAAAGAACATTATTAACAAAATACATAAATTTTCAACTAAATAGTTGAATTTTCAACCAACAAGATAAATTTTCTGCGCAAAACAACGATTCTTTAACAAACTGCATCAATTTTTAATCCAAGGGATGAATTTTTAACTAAAATTATGAATTTTCAACAACAAAAAAATGAATTTTCAACCAAACGAGATGGATTTTTAACAAAATACTTGAATCCTGAACTAAAATAGATTAATTTTCAACCAAATGGTTGAATTTTTAATCAACAAATTTATTTTCAACCAAATGTTGAAATTTTCAACCAAGAGGAAATATTTTCTACTAAAAAGTACGCATTTTTAAGAAACAAAAAAATGAATTTTTAACGAAATAGTTGAATTTTCAACTAAAAAATATAAATTTTCAACGAAAAATAGATTAGTTCAATTTTCAGTTGTAAGCATTCATTTTTAACCAAAGAAATGAATTTTTAACTAACATGTCGAATCTTCAACTAAAAAAATGAATTGTCAAGAAATTATTTCAACTTTTCAGCAAATTTTTGCATTTTTACCCAATTTTTTCATGTTCGAATCAAAAATACGAATTTCCTATAAAACAGTTGAATTTTCAATCCAAGAATTGTAAAATTTGAAGACGAGAATTCTAGATCAATCTAAAATATCTATACCTTAAACCTATATACCTATCTACCCTTCACCTATATACCCATCGACACGTCACTACTTTCCAACCGAGCAATTCACGCCTGGCTTAAGGCGCCTGGTTTAAGCTAAGAATGAATTGCGTAGTATGACTGTGTGTATATATGCGTGTCAGGATTGGTCCTAATGTCCACACTTAAGTGCATTGGTAGTGTTTACCTCTCTCACTGTGGTATACTTTTTTCCTCCACTCGATTCTTTCTAACAATGAGTCATAATTTTTCGTATAGTGAATTTCAGAATCTCCTATTGTTCCTACGAAAGTTTGAAAAGATTGTTTTAGTCTTTCGAGTTCATAACGTTCATGTCGTCTTGAAACTGCTCGTTTACTTTGATATACTGAATATTAAATATTCGCACCTTTTATGCTAAATAGTGCAACACTCCTTTCACTTATTGTAACAAAAATATGAAATTCGCCAGTTGCAAACCACCATATCAATTTTTGAAACGCATCACTTTTTTCCGTGTTTTGATATTGTAGAATACTAAAGTTTTAAACATTTTTATCATTTATTCAAATCGAAAGTCTCTCAGTGCACCCTCATTGCAATTCGTTTTTATGACTAGCTTGACAAAACATTAGTTGCCCGTTTGGCAGGGCTGAACTAATCCTCGAGAAGGCTTTATAGCTTCCTTCCTTTCCAGGTACTGGGGAGTTGGTAAGATGCATATTTCTGACGCCCTTGGTAAGTACAAGTGTACCCTCGTCATAGTAACCGGTCCTTCCCGTTCTTCTCATTTAAAGATATCGACCACCCCACAAGACCAATTCTATTTTGATCAGCGCGTGAACTTTTCTTCCACATTTTAAAATACATGAAACTCGTATAATCATATAGATAATTATAATACATTGTCGCGGTCACGTGACATCTGCCATAAATTTTACTAAAAATTACTTAAATTTCAAAAAATGGTTTGTCACATTTAACTAGTTCAGGTAAAAAAAAAAGATTCTTTAATATTACACAGAAGTGGATTTATACGAAGAAATAATGCAAATACAAGACGATCAAATTAAAAACAAATGCTTAAAATGTTTGCATATTAATAAAAAATGTTTTGGTGTAACAAAATTGTGACAAAGGCAAGACTTATTGCTTCACATATTTTGAAGTAAAAACCGTAAAATAAATATTGCATTATGTTTCCAGTCAACTCAAACATTCTAATTCCAAAGAAATATTCTGAGTGCACGAAATTATTATTTGAAGCTATAAAATATTTAATTGAGAGAAAAAGATATGTTCTTAATTGAAACAAAAGAATATTAATTACTTCAAAGAATCATGTTTGACATTTTAGTCAATATTTCATAAATTCCAAAAAATATGAATCGGACGGATTAAATTATTCTGAATATAAAGATATGATTTATTTTTTCAAATAAATAAAACATGTCTTCATAAAAGATTATAAGGAACATAATTTGGAACATAACCTTTTTATATAACAAACTACAGAAATAATTATAAAAATTATAAACATTTGCTTGAAATTATGTAGTAAGTATTTGCTGTAAAATTAAAATAACTTTTTATTGAAAAACAATAAAAATTTCCTATTATATGGAGATTATTGTATATTGCTTCAGGAAGAATGGAACAAAAAGTATAAGGCACTCAGTTTAAATCCGCGACTTCGTTTAAATGCTTGTCATCTTACTCTTCTTAACGTTATATCAAAACTGACACGCAATAATTTCTGATTGAATGTCAGTTTGGGTATGACATTAAGAAGAGTAAGATGAAAAAGATTTTAAACGAAGTCGGGGATTTAAACTGAGTGTCTTGTGCTTATTGTTATATTCTTCCTGGAATACTATACTTAATCTCAACTAACTCCGAAAAGATAAGTTTTTCTCATCATCAAATTTAAATGGTTGCCACCCACAGATCAATATTTTGAATAAAAAAATTAAGAAGACTAAAGAGTAAATTGTGAGAAAAGCTCTGTTAACTGAAAAAGCTTTTCAGTTTTAAAAACATTAGATAGTCTCTCAAAAGTTTGGGGATTTCTGAAAATAAAAAATTAAGTTATTTAATGATACTATTCGTTAATTAAAATTTCAAAATGTAATATTAAAGTTTAACAAAAAAGACTCCAACTCTCCATAGAATAGAAAATGTTTTTTTACATTCTCATCTCAATGAGAAGGTATTGGTTTTATGTGAAAAATGATTTTCGCGGATTCAATCAAATGTCCTCAAGGTAAGCTACTAACATCTTTAGCTTTCTTAAAACGGTGTAGGGACAATAACATCGTCCCAAAATTCTTACAGACATAAAAGTAGTTTGTGACCAAATTGTTCGTCTAATAATATTTAATGAGGATTTAGTTTTTTTCGTTAACTTTACTAAATAAACGTAATTTTTTCCAATCTTGCGAAACAATAACTCATTTTCTTTACTGGAATATACTCCGTAATTCAGTCAAATTAATGGTAGTAAAAATAATTTTTTCAGAAATTATACAATAGTAAACTGTAAAATATTTGTTTATTTAACAAATCGGAAACTAATTTTTTTCATGTTCCAAATACAAAATGAGCTATTATTTATCAAAATTACATTGAAGTTATGATTCTTTAGCATCACAAAAGAAGAAACACGTAATGTCAGTTATAAATTCATTGAAATTACCTTTTTTTTTACTGATTCTGTGAACCTTTGCGGATTTTCAATTCCTGGTCATTTGCCGGTTTTTCCAAGTTTTTCAATTTTCCCGTACAACCAAAAGCAACATATTCAGATTTGCTGCACAACGCCAACATTTATTTTAATTCATAATGTTCATTCTACACATAATTTAACACAACGGAGCAATACATTGCAAAATAAATCAATTTTGAAACAAATACCTCAATTTTCTACTACAAAATATCAATCTTTTACCAAAAATGGAATAGTTAAACTTTCAGTTGGAAAAATTAATTTTCAACAAAAAAAAAGGATTTTCAACAAAATAGTTCAATTTTCAACTAATGTCAGGAATTAAAAAAAATCATAAATCTTCAACTGATATAGTTGAATCTAAAAAAAAAAAAATTTTGAACTGAAATGATGAATATTTAACTGGAATACTTGATTTTTTAACCAAAAGTATGAATGTTGAAACGAGACGATTAATTTTCAAATAAAAAGATTAATTTTCTGCCCAAAAATAAAATTTTCAACAAAATACATGAGTCTTTTTTTACGAAATAGTTGAATTTTCAATGAAACAAGACAAATTTGCAACCAAATAGTTGAATTTTGAAAAAAAAAATTTTAACCGAAAATAGAATAGTAAAATATTAAGTCAAAAAAAAACTAATTTGAAACCAAAAGTAAGTTTTCAACTAAAACAATGCAATTTCAACGGAAATAGTTGCATTTTCAAACGAAAAAATTAATTTTCACTGAAAAAGATAAATTGTCAACCAAAACTGAAATAATCAAATTTTAAGTTAGAAAAATTAATGTTCAGCCTAACAGATGATTTTTCAACTACAACTATGGAATTTGTAATCAAAAGAAGTTATATTTTTATTTTAAAGAGATTACTTTCAACAAACAAACAAAAAACTAATTCTTTATAATATTGGATGTTAATTTTTGCTTTAGGGTCAGACTAAATAATTCAATAAATTTTTTGATGAACCACACGTTTCGGCTCACAATGGTGGCCCTCATTGGTGGTTGATTTTTATTCTTATGAAAATGCCAATGCGTATGCATTCTGACACACTGAACTGCATTTTGCATACATTTCTCAAACGAAATAGACGTCCAAAGTGAACTGCTCCACATTTCAATCTGTCAGAATGTATACGCTTTGGAATTTTCACAAGAATAAAAATTAACCACCGATGAGGGCCACCATTGTGCGCCGAAAACTTTGGTTCAATTAAAAATTAATTCAATTATTTATTCTGACCATGAAGCCAAAATTAGCATCCACTATTATGAACAAATATTTTCATCGAGGGTCAATATAATCTCCCCACTGAAAAAAATAACTTAACAAAAACTTTCAAAACAATAGTTATATTTTCAAACAAAGTGATGAATTTAAAAATAAAAGTTCTAATAATTTTCAAATATATAGTTGCATTTTAAATCTGAAAAATCTAAGACCTGTAAACCGTGAAATAGTAAATAAATCCGTAAAAACTTAATAAACACACTCGCGAATGACGCTTGAAACAAAGACCTTGGATACTAACGGGCCCAAGTGGGGAACCACACATAAGAATTTTGTGAGGCTCTCCACGTGGGGTGATCGCTTGAGAGATTGATCAGCAACCTGGGTCGGAGCAGTGTTACGGAATAAACGTGTCATTTGAATAAACAACACAAGAATTCTGGATCAATCTAAAATATATATACCTTCCGGAGCCTAAAACTTCTCTCATAGTAATAAGTTCTAAATAGTGCAGATTCTCTTATGCGACTTGTACATCAACATGAAGTCGTCAATGTTGCGGCGTTTTTATACGGGCAAGGGGACTCACGGTAATAAAGCACCCCAAGGGAACAGAATTTACTACGTCCGCGTCGTTGTTCCTGGGTAACGGTAAAAGTAAATAGAACTGATTTAGAAAAAATTCTACTAATGCCATGCAAGGGAACTCACGCAAATCAAACACTCCGAAACGTGAGAGGCAAAGGAAATTCACAGTAAACAACAATCATAAAGATATGGTGATTTAGTCCACAAGACGTAAATTTTTTTTCCATCCGAAAAATAAAGGAAAAATTACCATTTTTGATGTTTTGCCGGCTCATTTAGAGTTTTGAGGATAAACTACGATCTAATTGGGTCATTCTTACAGCGAAATTGGATTAAGCGACCCAAAAGATCATAAAGGTATGGTAATTATTTCCACTAGATATAAAAAGTTCCATTTTTACCCAAGAAATACAGCAAAAATCGCTGCTTTTGTAATTTTTACGTCCACTTTTGCGTTTTTCGAAAAAATATGAGCCAACTGGGTTATTTTGACCCCGGATTCGGATTCAGCGACCCCAAAAACATATAGATATGCTTGTTTAGTTTACCAGGCGGGCATTGAAATATTTTTTTTGGTAGTAATATGCCAGCAAAATCGCTATTTTCGTCGATTTTAAGTCTATTTTTGCGTTTTTCGGAAAAATACGAGCTAACTTAAGTATTTGGACCTCGGATTCGGATTCAGCGACCCAAAAAACAAATAGATATGCCATTGTGGTCCGCTGGGCAGACCACTTTTTTTGTATGCCAGTGTTATTTTCAAATTGAATTTTTTTGGCTTTTTTAGTTGAAGGCAGCTGAGTCTGAGGCTCTGAGTCTTGGGATGGTAAATGGACTAATATTTCCAATTTTCAAATTTGTGGGTATTTTTAGTTTATTGCAGCTGGGGTTGTTGAATATTACTGTGGTGATATTATTATCTACTAGATTCTTTGGAAGGTGATTCGTATGATTATTTTCAATTCAGACATTTTTTAGCTCTTTCAGTTAAAGGCAACTAAGATGGGGTTGATTTAATGTGCTAAGGATGGTTCATTCAAATTTTTTATCGATACTGTGAGGATAGGGATATATATTAGATTATTGAAACGGCGTCTGGTATGATTCGTTTTAATTTAATTTTTTTTTGGCAATTTTAGTCGAAGGCAACTAAGATAATTCTTATGAAATCTGCTAGTATCTGTTCAAAAAATTTAGATACCTTGATTTTTATACAGATCACGGTGATAATCTCAGCAGAAAAGTATTCTGAAAATATGGGACAAAGTACATATTGCAGATCATCGTCGATTATAATCATAACAATAAGTAGTTTTAATCAAAATTTGATAGTACGTGACTTTTACAGAATCTTGAATTTGATTAAATTTTGGTTCGTCGTCTGAGAACAGGAAAGAGAAACAGGTGGAACCACGGAGCCAAAACATCTTCCAAATTTGACATTATGATAAAAAATGCCTGTAAATTATATCACGATAAAAACAATAACGACTCTGAAGATATTTTTTACGCTACCGATAAATAACATTTTTACCAGTGCCGACAAACATCTTTTTTACTGGCTGCTATTAGACCAGAAAATTCCTTTGATTGGATTTTCACCATATTTTCATTAAGATAATCCAGAGACGGCACGACATTCGTAAAAAGGAAAGTAAATCCGAATATCCAATAAATTTAATTAATAGGAAAAATAGAAAGGGGTCTACTTCCGATTTTTTAAATCATAATAATCAACTTTTTGCTTTAATAAAAAAAAGACTGATTATGACAAAAAATTAACGCACGCAATGAATCTCATATTTTTAGGTTTGCACAAATTATCATTCCATTGGCAAACATTTCTTATGATAACACAGTTATCACATAATATTTACGTAGTATTATCTTAAGATATCAACCGTTGTTATTACAAAGATGGTTTATTGCTGGGTTATTTCTGTTTATCAAAAAAATAAAATCTTGACAAAATAGATTGTCTTATGAATCAATTGTTATCAATAAATAGACTTATATAGCAGTTTAAAAAAAAACATTTTTGTTTTCTGCCTTGTCATTTCTTTTCATCTGAAGAATGATGTCTTTACATAATCATTGCTATTTAACAAAATAATTATCACTGTTTTAAATAATTCGTATCAATGAATTCACAGTTCGAATGAGCAGGAATCCGTGGTCCGTTTGACCTCAGCACATCTGGGTCAAGGGCATTTGAAGGTCAAATGGACAGAAAAGTCATTTATGTGAAGATAACTACTATAAAAATAGTTGAATTTTCAACCAAAGAAATAAAATTTCTACCTAAAAGATTAATTTTTTACCAAAAAAGAATAATTTTTTATCGAAAAAGAATAATTTTTAACAAAATACATGGATTTTCAAGTAAATATTTTAATTTTTAATTGAATTTTCAACCAAAAAGGTGAATTAGTCACGAAAAAGATTAATATCCTACCACAAAATACAAAGTTGATACAAAATATATAAATTTTTCAAAGAAATAGTTGAATTTTCAACCAAAGAAATAAAATTTCTACCTAAAAGATTAATTTTTTACCAAAAAAGAATAATTTTTAACAAAAAACATGGATTTTCAACTAAATATTTTAATTTTAAATTGAATTTTCAATCCAATTGTTGAATTCTCAACCAAAAAGATTGAATGCCTTTAAAGAAAGTTTCAGCGAAAAATGGAATAGTTACATTTTTAGTTTAAAAAAATTCATTTTCATTAAAGAAAACTATATTTCAACCAAAGAAATAAAATTTCTGCCAAAAAGATTAATTTTCTACCAAAAAAGAATAATTTTTTACAAAATACATGGATTTTAAACTAAATATTTAAATCTTTAATTAAATTTTCAACCCAATTGTGGAATTTTCAACCAAAATGGTGAATTAGTCACCAAAAAGATTAATATTCCACCACAAAATACAAAGTTGCAACAAAATATATAAATTTTCAAAGAAATAGTTGAATTTTCAACTGAGGAAGTTTTTTGTCCAACCAAACATGAAATACTTAAATTTTCAGTTTAAAAAATAATTTAAAAAAAAATGCTAACAAAATAGGTAAATTTGAACACAAAAAAAAAAACAGATTTTTCAACTAAAATGATGGATTATCAACCAGAAAAATGAAGTTTTAACAAAGTAGTTTCACTTTCAACTAAGCAGTTGAATTTTGAACCAAAAAGATTAAATGTCTATCAAATGAAAAAATGTTGACGAAAAATGGAATAATTAAATTTTGAGTTTAAAAATCAAATTCATATAATAAAAAAAAAAAAACAAGTTTCAACCAAAGAAGTGAAATGTCAACTATTTTTTTTAAATTTCAGTTTATTTGTATCAAATTAACTGTTTTTTTTTCAAATTAAAATATTTTGTAGATAAAATATTACATTTTTCGTTGAGAATTCATCTTGGTTGTTCAATATTTCAACTACTAGGTTAAAAATTAACTTTTTTTGTTAGTGTTTCATCATTTAAGTGGAAAAATCATCTTAGTAGATTAAAAACTCAACTATTTTGTTGAAAATTTAATTATTTTGTTGAAAATTCAACTATTTTGGTAAAATTTGGTATTTTTTTGGATGAGTTCAACTCATTTTTATTGAAAATAAAAATATTTGTTCTTTGAAAATTCATGCCTTTAGTTGAAATTTATCTCTTTGGTTAAAAATTCGTTTTTTGTTGTTGAAACTCAATTTTTCAACTGAAAAATTAACTATTCTAAGTTTGGTTGAAAATTTATCTTTGTAAATTAAAAACTCAACTATTTTGTTGAAAATTTAATTATTTTTTTTTTAATTCTACTATTTTGTTCAAATTTGGTATTTTTTTTATGAATTCAACTGCTTTTTGTTTCAAATTAAAATATTTTTTAGTTGAAAATTCATCTCTTTGGTTAAAAATTCGTTTTTTTTTTGTGGTTGAAAATTAATTTTTCAACTGAACAATTAACTATTCTAATTTTGGTTAAAAATTCATCTTCGTAGATAAAAAACTCAATTATGTTGTTGAAAATTTATTCTTTTTTTTAAAATTCAACTAATTTGTTAAAATTCTGTCTTTTTTGAGTGAATTCCATTTATTTTTATTTTAAATTAAAATATTTTTTAGATTAAAATTAAGGTCTTTCGTTGAAAATTCATCTCTATGGTTAAAATTTCGTTTTTTGTGGTTGAAAATTATTTTTTTAACTAAAAAATTAACTATTCTAATGTTTGTTGAAATTTCAACTATTTTGATCAAATTTGGTCTTTTTTTGGATCGACTCAACTGATTTTTATTTCAAATTAAAATATTTTTTAGTTGAAAAATCATCTCTTTGGTTAAAAATTCGTTTTTTTTGTAGTTAAAAATTAATAAATCAACTGAACAATTAACTATTATAATTTTTTTTGAAAATTCATTTTTGGTAGATTAAAAACTCAACTATTTTCTTGAAAATTTAATTATGTTTTTGAGTGAATTCAACTTATTTTTATTTAAAATTAAAATATTTTTTAGTTGAAAATTAAGGTATTTAGTTGAAGTTTGGAAAACATAACCTCAATTACGTTTCACATGTTAGCATAGGTCTCCACTAATTCCAAAGATTGGGATGGCATCCGAAAGATGAGGCTGACGACGAATAAGCCGGTCCAGGAATAAAATTTTTCTTAAAATGTTTAGCTACTTGAAATGTTTCTTTTGAATAAAAAATTTGTAATTATAATGTGGCTGAGACTAGAAAAATAAATAAAGCCGAGTTGGGGCCAATTCGGTCGGTAAGTTAGGCTCTGGCCGGGTTAGGCGTTTCATTTGTGGTTTGGTCCTGTCTAAATCCCTAATTTGGGGCCAAGTTGTTCCTATTTTGGGCTCAGCTAGTGCCATGACAAAATTTCCACACGGGTTCTTCAAAAAAAAAAATTGTTTTCACTACGAAATTATGTTGCAAAAAAATTAACCGTGATACTCTAATAAAAATGTAAGGACACTCAGCAAATTCAAATTATTATAATTATTAAATATATACTTCAATATATTTCAAAAATGTTTTAATTTATTCATAATACTTGTTAAATGACTGTCAAATATGCACAATTTGATTAATTATTTATAAAAATGTTTATAATGACTTAGTAATTGACAATATTTAGTGTTTTTCATAATGAATATTATTCTCATACAAATTTTCAGCATTGTCAGTCAGGAGAAAATATTTTTTTTGTGATTGAGCATTTCAAAGAAGTATTTATTTATGTATAAATAATTTATGACAATCAGGTTGAATCTTGAACTAAATATTTTTCTTAATTAAGTGTGACTGCAGCCATTAAGATGAGCAATGAGTTAATTTAACCTGAGTGTCAAATAATTATTACTATATTTTCATAAAGTTTATAAAACGTCAAAGTATATATTCTTCATTTCGAACATTGTAGGCTCAAAAGATTCAAAGTAGAGTCAGCATTGAAGGAAAGGTTAAACAGCGTCAAATTAGGGTCTTGAGTTATAAAAATGTAGGCTCTAAACTCTCTAAAGATTCAAAGTAGATTCAGAGAGGTGCTACAGCGTCAAAGTAGGTTCTTGAATATAAAGACTGTAGTATCTAAATATTCAAAGTAGGGCATATAGATTGTAATGGAGCCAAAGTAGGCTCTAATGTTTCATTCTCTAGGAGTTTAAAAGTTTGAATCAAGTGATGTAGGTTAAGAAGCGTAAAGGTAGGTTCTAATAAGAAGCTGCAGATTCAAAGTAGGGTCTAAATTTCTACTCAGTGTGACATCCCTTTTTCCGTACGTAATCCTGTAAATCATTGCTCTATTCTACGAGAAAAATGTTTGCAATTCGAGACCGATTATCCAGTCTTCATTCGCACTGTTTAGATAAAAGCTGTAGATAAGCAGTTTTATACAAAATTTTCTGAGTGAACGTAATGCTTTTGAAAATGATTTTAGACATGTTATTCAACATTAGCTGACTTTACATTATTCACTTCTACAGGTGAACCTCCATCATTACTCAGTTCTATTGAGTAAAGATCGATTGGATATTTAAAAAGACGATTTAATTATGCAAATATCGATTAATACGAGAAAGTGAAGAGAATTTCAGCCCGTTTATACATGGCTCTTTTATACATATAAAATTAAGAATGCATTCTTTTTTTTTGTAGAGCCATAATTAGCATTTTTGCGCCCGGTTCAAACGGATGATTTTGCCCCCCCCCCCTCCTTTACCCATAAAAAGACAAATAGCGCCGCAGGCAAATATTTGAAAAAATGCAAGGTTGAAATGACAGGCCACGGATTCAATTGAGAAATTCAAAATACACAAGCGGCCGGATAGCCCCAGTTTAAACCGGGTGCTGGCCGGGGATTCTGACCAGGATCCGGCTAAAAACGTCACGGTAATCTGGTCAGATCCCGGCTTTCATACCGGCCGGGTAACCCGGCCACAGACCGGTTAAAAAATTTTACTTCAGGCGAGATATTGGTAACTTGGATTGTCTTTTAAGGCTCTCATCGTAAAGAATACGGTGAACTTTAAATGTAAAGTCAAGTTATCAAATTCTTGCTAGGAAATTAGAGAAGAGTTTCAATCACTAATGCTAGAATCTCCTAGCCATTGTTTTAATTCGGAAACCACGCGGTGATTTGAGGATAGAAAGTAGGAAAGGAAAAAATGAATACACAACACTATACTTTAACGTAAAATAATAATTATTCGCGTATTAAGTGGGGTTCTTAAACTGATTACTGAAATAAGGTTGATTTTAATACCGGGTTTTATTTGTTAACTTCGAGGAGACGACGCGACATGACTTAAAATTACAATTACACAAATATATATTACAATAACCAAATAATAAGGTAAAACATGAAATAAAATAGAATAAATAAAAAATAAAAAAAACATGACAAGGAGAGGAGTGCCGAATTTTTCTACTCTCGGTGTGAACACGAGAGCCATTTCTTAGGGATAATTTACAAAACTTGAATTTGTGAGTTGCAGAAAATCTGCAACGTCACAACTCCCCTCCACTTGGGGAGGACCGAGCAGGTCTCAAATCGCAAGAGAGACAAAAAAAATAATTTAAGCAGGATGTAGGAGCCGAAATTAAAAATTACCAGCCAAGTATAATAAAGAAAACTTCAATAGATTGAATGATCAAAACTCGGAACTCCTTGACTAAATAAAAATCAAAACAAGAGAACCAAATCATAAAAAAAATAAACATCCAAACAATAGAATCAAAAGTCATAAAATCTACCAAAAAAATCAAGAAATCATAACTAAATAAAAATTAAAGCCAAAAAAAAAGAATATGGAGAGAATAAAGAAAAAGAAAATAAAGAGAGAAACAGAAAAAAAAAGAAATATAAAACAGAGGTAAAAGAGGCAAGCGCAAGCAAAATAGAACAGACAAAAAAAATCGCAATAGAATCAGGCACGGGGGGAAAGAAAATATCGAATTACCAGAATTAATACTTTAATTGTAGCTTTTCCAAAATTACAAGTCACTGACGCTAGTCAACCAAAAAAAAAAGAGCAATTTTATTCATAAGAAAAAAAAGGAGGCACCATGCGAAGAAATAAAAGAGTACTGTGGCGTGTTGTAATAAAAAATATTTCATAACTACTAGCCACTATATAAAGAAATAAAAGCGTACTGTGGTGTGTTGTAAAAAAAAAGAATTATTTTATAACGAACGAGGGGTTTACTTTAAAAAAAAAGAAACATTACTTAAGGGGTACAACTATAAGGCGAAAAAGGTGGCAGACAAAAGGGGGAAAATCGCAGGGGAACGGAAAAATGAGATGAAGAAAAAAAAAGCAAAGCAGCGACTAAAGGGGAAGTAGAAACAGGTTGGGAACAACTTTGGCCGCAAAGAAAATTAAGGAAGGGAGCTAAGGGTCCCAAAGCAAAAGTAAAGAAGGCGCGAAGGTCGCAAAGGTCGCAAAAAAAACCAAAAAAAAAAACCAACGGAATCATACATGGCGGTGCGAGAGAGAGCTGGGTGATGTGCGGGTGCAATAAGGACAGTTATGGGTGGAGAATCCGGGTTCTCCACATCTGTAGCAGAAGGATGATAATGGGCGTCGACACTGCGGGTACCTGTGGCCGGGTTCCCCGCAGTTCCAACACCCAAACCGCGCTGCGGTTTGGAGGAACCGAAGGGTGTTGGGGTTGGTGTATTTGGGAATGGGGATGCTTAAGGAGAGGAGAGAGCGGATTTTAGGTTTCGGAATGGGAAGTTCTAGCAAGGGAGTGGGAGTGATAGGGGAAGGTTTGGAATTGGAGGCAAGGGGAACTGACTCGGGGGTTGTAGGAGGAGAAGAGGTTTGGGTGGCCAGTGTTTCGGAGGTGGGGAGCGGCAGGGTTTGGGTCGCAACGGTCCTAAACTTTTTGGCGGGGCTTTGGGTTTCCGTATCGGATGTTCTCGTCTTCCGCTCTTTAAAGTACGTTTGTGTCTGCTGGGTTTGAGGGTTCCTGGGAACGAGGTCAAATTTGTCGATGGTTTCTTGTAAAAGTTCTTTATCTGTCGGCCAATCTATTATGATGGCCGTTGAGGGGACCTCGTTGGCCTGTTGCAAAGCCCGCTGCGATTCGGCCAGGGCTGGGAAGAAGCCGGGCCACTTATCTTTAATTGAAGCGATGAGGCCTTCATATTCCTGGAGGTGACGGAGGGGGTCTTCCTGGTTCTCCATTGGGTCGCAATCTAGGGACAGGATAACGAATTATTGCGGGGGGGGGGGCGACAGTTTTCAGATCTTCTCTGTGCGATTTACCTATGAACTTATCGGCGAGGTCTGAAAGTTCATAGACGGTGGGCGATAACACTTTCGAGACTCGATCTGGACCAATGTATCTGGGGCATAGTTTTGCGAAAATATTTTTGATTTTGGTGGCAAGAACTCGAGATCGGGATAGTACTAAATCTCCTTTATGGAACATTAGTTGTCTGCGCCGGAGGTTATAGTACATAGACTGTTTTTCAAATGCATGGTCTAAGTTCTTAATCACCCAATCGCGCATGGATTGGATTTTAGTCATTCTGTTTTTCCAAGATTCAGGGTCTCGAGTTTCTATTTCAGCGACCTTGCTTCCCGATCTGGGCCCCATTTGGCCAGATCGGGCCCCGATCGGGGCCACTGCACAATTTCTGCGAGGGATTTGGAGAGGCTCCTATAGAAATCAAAACCATTCCCTTGCTGCAATAACATTAATCATTTATTTTTTTTATCTATACTTATTTATAATTGACCAAAAAGTTCTACTGCCTCAGCATGTGTTGATTGTCTCTACTATAGATTTCACATATGCTTTTTGTTTAGTTTTCAGTAATTTTTGGTATTTATTTTTCTGTTCTACAAAATTTTTATCCCAATTCTGATTCGTAAACTTCTTTTAAGCGCATTTCCTCAAGAGCCTCCTCACTCCCCGCTTAGCTTCAATACATTCCCTGTCATACCATGGCTTATTATATTTTATGTGACTCCGCTGCATAAACGCGTTTTTATGCGACAGCGTAGAGTATCGTAATGCTGTTACATTGCGATACAGCGGACGATCACTCTTCACATGACACTCCGCTGTATCGTAATGTACAACATTACGATACTCTACGCTATCGCAACGAAACTTGTAAATGCACCGTCGTCACATAAAATAGTATATGCACCAATGCACACAATTCGCGTCTTCATGCGACTCGCTTGCAATGCTCGCAGGACTTATCTCGCCTCGGCTTCGATCGTCCTGCGAGCATTGCCGCTCGTCGCGTAAAGACCCTAATTATGTATCTTGGCGCATAATATACTATTAAAGTACTATCTGCGCTGGGCCTCTTCTTTAGCATGCCAAGTCCCTGAGCCTCTTCATAGATGGGTTTAGTTATATTGTTATTTATTTCATCTATACTATTACTAATCTGCTGATTGGAAAAATTAAGTTCAATATTTTTTTTAAACTGCAACCCATCTTCCTCTTTCCATCTCAGAGGATCAAGGACCCCCACTGCTGTTCTGTCGTTAGTCAAGTCCTGGTACAAAAGCGTTTCCAATTCCACTGGCATATGATCCGAAGCTGTGGCAATATTTAGTACCTTAACATCCTTTACTATATCAATGTGCATCAAGTCGCATGAAATTAGGTCAATGACGCTTGGATGGTCTGAACTATTGTAACATGTGAAACATCCAGGTCTATCCCCACTATATCTACCGTTTGCAATCACAAGCCCATTGCTTTCTAAATTATTATCTGAGAGGTCTTTTCCTCGCTTATTAATTTCCTGATATAGAGAGAGTCTGTCCGGATACGCCAAGTTCCCCTCTGCCAACACTTCTCTATCTAAAGAACCCAGGTTTCCTATTCTCGAATTAAAATCTCCTATCACTACTATCGGCAAGTTGGGATATCTGGATTCAGCATACTTCAAAGCCAGATTGAAGCCATCGAGGGAAGTATCAAGGTTTTATTGTGGAGAAATGTATATTGCTATGATTATAAATTCAGTTTGATTAGAAAAGATCCTAAGCATTAATAATTCCGTTGATGACTTGAAAAGTTCGTTTTGAAATAAATTCTTATTATAAGCTAAGATAATGCCCCCTTTCGCTCTTTCTTTCGAGTACTCCCTGATTGCATATGAGTACACCAAATTATATTCGGAAAGATAAGAACCGGCCGGTATCAAAGGGAGAGGACATGTAACCCATGTTTCGATAAAACAAAGAATATCCGATCCTATTGTAAATGGTGCAGCATCGACATTATTTTTAAACCTTCTAACGTGGAAGCAGATTAATTTTTATAAAAAAAAGACGAATTTTCAACACAATAAATCAATTTTCAACTAACTAGTTAAATTTTCGAGCAAATTGTTGCATTTTCGAGCCGAAAATACGCATTTTTTACAAAACAGCTGAACTTTCAATCCGAGCATATAAATTTAATAAAGAAAGTGCATTTTTAACAATCAGTTGAATTTTCAACAAAATATTTCAATTGTAATAGTTGATATTTTAGCAAAAAAGAATTTAATAAAAAATAAAAAATAGTTAGATTTAACCGAAAAACACGATTTCTCAACAAAATACTTGCATCCGTAAGAAAAACAAATTAATTCTCAACCAAACAGTTGCATTATAAACCAAAAAAGAGGAAATTTCTAATGAAATTTCTAATCTAATTGTTGAAGTTTCAAACCATAAAAATGAATTTTCAACAAAATAGTTAAATTTTTAACGGAGAAGTATGACTTTTTAACAAAATTGTTGAATTTTGAACAAAATACAGTCGAACTCGGAATTAACGTCGGTTTTGGGGCTGTCCTTGGACCTGACCTACCCTAACTAAACCGGATTTAAAAATTTCAAATTCAAATCACTATAAATTAATTAGAAAAATATTCGAACATTATTATAAAATTCAGTGAAAACCATTGAATTAATCCCTGGATCCTGTCAAAAAGTCCTAAAAATGCTGTTATTTTTAAAATAGAAAAAAAAATGGTGAAACTCCTTTCAAACCATTAAAATCAATCGAGAATTTCCTTGAATATAAAAAGAATAACAATTTCAAATTCGAGTCAATATAAATTAATTGGATAAATATTTGAACATTGTTATGAAATTCAGTGAAAGCCATTAAATTATTCACTGCGACCTGTCAAAAAGTCCTAAAAATGCTATGATTTGCATGAGAGGCAAAAAAGCCTCGAAACTTCTTTCAAACCATTAATATCATTCGAGAATTCCCTCGAATTCACAAAGAATAACAATTTCACATTCAAATCACTATGAATTAATCAGAAAAATATTCGAACATTATTATAAAATTCAGTGATAACCATTAAATTAATCACTGGAACCTGTCAAAAAGTCCTAAAAATGACCTGATTTTTGTATGAGGAAAACAACGTTTTGAAAATCCTTCGAAACCATCAAAATCCATCCAGAATTCCCTCGAATTATAAAAGAATAACAAATTCAAATTCAAAACACAATAAATTAATTAGAAAGATATCTGAATATTATTATAAAATTCAGTGGAAGCCATTAAATTAATCCCCCGAACCTGTCAAAAAGTCCTAAAAATGCTATTATTTTTAAAGAAGGAAAAAAAAATTGTGAAACTCCTTTCAAACCATTAAAATCAATCGAGAATTCCCTCGAATGCAAGAAGAATAACATTTACAAATTCAAATAATTATAAATTAATCAGAAAAATATTAGAACATTCTTATAAAATGCAGTGAAAACCATTAAATTGATACCTAGAGCCTGTCGAAAAGTCCTAAAAATGCTATGATTTTTATGAGAGGAAAATAAAGTTATGAAAATGCTTTCAAAACATTGAAATCAATCCAGCATTTCCCCGAATACAAGAAGAATAAGAGTTTCAAATCCAAATGACTAAATTACTTAGAAAAATATTCGAACATTATTATTAAATTCAGTGAAAACCATTAAATTAATCCCTGGAAACTGTCAAAAAGTCCTAAAAATGCTGTTATTTTTAAAAGAGAGAAAAAAAATTGTGAAAATAATTTCAAACCATTAAAATCAGTCGAGAATTCCCTCGAATTCAGAAAGAATAACAACTTCAAATTCGAAGCACTATTAACTAATTAGAAAAATATTAGAATATCCTTATAAAATTCAGTGAAAACCATTAAATTAATCCCTGGAACCAGTCAAGAAGTCCTAAAAATGCTATGATTTTTATAAGAGGAAAAAAAAGTTTTGAAACTGCTTTCAAACCATTAAAATCAATCCAGCATTCCCTCGAATACAAGAAGAATAAAAATTTCAAATCCAAATCACCATAAATTAATTAGAAAAATATTCGAAAATTATTATAAAATTCAGTGCAAACCATGAAATTAATCCCTGAAAACAGTCAAAAAGTCCTAAAAATGATGTTATTTTTAAAAGAGGAAAAACAAATTGTGAAACTCCTTTCCAACCATTAAAATCAATCCAGAATTCCCTCGAATGAAAAAAGAATAACATTTTCAAATTCAAATAACTATAAATTAATCAAAAAAATATTAGAATATTATTATAAAATTCAGTGAAAACCATTAAATTGATCCCTGAAACCTGCCAAAAGTCCTATATATGCATTGATTTTTATAAGAGGAAAAAAAAGTTGTGAAACTCCTTTCAAGCCATTAAAATCAACCCAGAATTTTCTCGAATTCAAAAAGAATGACATTTTAAAATGCAAATCCCCATAAATTATTCAGATAAATATTCGAACATTGTTATAAAATTCAGTGAAAACCATTAAATTGATCCCTGGAGCCTGTCAAAAATTCCTAAAAATGCATTGATTTTTATAAGAGGACAAAAAAGTTTTGAAACTGCTTTTAATCCATTAAAATGAATCCAGCATTCCCTCGAATACAAAAAGAATAAAATTTTCAAATTCAAATCACTATAAATTAATTAGAAAAATATTCGAACGTTATTATAAAATTCAGTGAAAACCATTGAATTGATCCCTAGAACCTCTCAAAAAGTCCTAAAAATGCTGTTATTTTTAAAACAGGAAAAAAATTGTGAAACTCCTTTCAAACCATTAAAATCAATCGAAAATTCCTTCGATTGCGAAAAGAATAACATTTTCAAATTCAGATTTCAAACATCGTATTAAATTAACTAATTACATCCTCATCTCATCAGTCACTTGACTTAGTCCGTGGCTATGATGGAGAACCGGGTTCTTTTTAGTCCGAGAACAAGTTTAAAAAAATAATAATAATGTCCGAGCATTTCTAGTGCTCATAACCATGAGGTTTTTCTCTCAATCAAAATTGGCAACTTTGTCTATCAGGACTTAAATGATAAATGCAACACAGTATTGATTATTTATTGGAGATTTGGCTCATCATTTTTATCAATATTCCGACACAAAATAGGGTGTAAATGCAGTGTTTTATGTATGAATTATATATCATTAACATTCAACTACAGTTTTGACAAGAAATAATTCTTATTTTATGCTGCTCTTATCTCTTTTCCTTGCGAATTTCAATAGGAAACTGTCTTGAGTGTATTGTATACGAAAACGCCATTTGTGCATTCGCTCTTCCATGAGTTCCGCGTTGTATTACTTGCGCGAATTGGTTCCCACTTTCTAGAAATAAGCGTTTAAGAAGAAGCATTGTAGGAACAGATACGAGAGAGATTGAGGAGACGTGAGTTTGGGAGGTTTGAAACGGAATGTGCAGGAACAGTAACAACGTGTACAGTGTTGCTGGTGTATACCACGAGATCTTATCGCCATCGAAATACATCGCGCCAAGCAAAAGCTTCCAGTCGAACGAACTGGGATTCGCGTACATGACCCATCGGTGCCTTATTTCCAAATCCCAGCTTTCTCCAGAAAGACCTTACCTTTATTTTCCGGACATTATTTCCTTGCAGGCAAATCAGGGGTTATCACAGGAAACTACTATCTGAGCTGAGCTTGATCAACTCTTTATACGACGAGAAAACAAGTTTACTTATCGTATTTGGAATTCGAATTCAACGGAATCTATTTAAAAATGATAAAAATCACGGGGAGTTCCATGCAGAAGTGAGTTGCATACAAAACAATGAATGCGCTCTGCCTAAATATCAACCGACATAAAGCATCTAATGGATCATACGTCTCTTCCCTTCACCATTTTTCAGCCTTTAGAGATTTTTTTTCAAAAACGAAATCGTAAAAAATGGGCTCAAGTAGGCGGCACGTGCCTACAACAAAGAGTTTCATAGCGAATATAAATCTGTTATTTCAAATCAAATAAAATAATACGTTCAATCCCTTACTTCTTATTTCCAATCCTTCCCCTACCTCCTCTCAATTTTCTCACACCCCTCCTCTCCTCCTACTTCTCGCCAAACGGACACCCGACCAAAACTGCATGGGCTTCTGTCCGGTGCTCGGAAACACTCAAAATCTGGAATTTATTAATTTTGAAGAACATTAACATCCTTCAATAGGTTCGCAGGATGACATATAGATGGCGCCGATATTAAAAAATTCATATGATTTTCAGGAAGCACCAAATTTCAAACAATACGCGTCAAAATTTAATTACAATGTGCTGTTTAGTTAACAAGTTACAGTGGTTTGTGTGACGCTACTTTAGTAATTTTCAAAACAATGGAAAAATCTGAATTTCGTGTGTTGATGAAGCATTGATTTTTAATGGGAAAACCTACCGTTCAAGCAAAGCAATGCCTTAACAAGTGCTTTCCGGACTCTCCTCCATCGAGACAAATAATAGAAAAGTGGTTTTCTGATTTAAAACGCGGCAATACAAACACCGATGATGCTGAACGCTCTGCACGGAGAAAAATGGATGGTCAAAGTGAGAGGGTCCAAATTTAGAGAGCCAGTCCGTTCTTTTAGATGGCCTAAAGAGCCATTCAGAACTTTTTTTAAATAATCGGAGAGACTCTCATTTTAGGACCAGTCTGACTGTTATAAAAACGCCAGACTTACTATCAGGGATAAGCAAGGTATCCTTTCTGGATGGTCAATACGATCATCTTCTTTTCACTCATTTCCACCATCCACGGAAGAGCAAATGACCCATCGCGGAGGGCCGACCTGATTAGTTTACGTTCGCGTGTTTATTTAAAATGATTGAATGTGCAAGTCAAATGTCCACGACAAATAATAAATGTAAAGTGCATAAGAATATTACGAATAATTTTACATTCATATTTAGGATAAAAAAGATATTTCTTTCTTTAGAATTAAAATCGATCATTTATTTTTAACAAGAAAATCTAATAAATCATTAAATTTCACTTTATAAATCTTTCTTGTGAGCAAAGAATTATTTTTAATAACTTTACTCTTATTATTTGCTGTACACAATTGCTTTTCACATTTAATTATTTCAAATAAGCGCGGTGCTCTCGGAGGTGCGAAACTATCACTGGTTCGTAACCTTAAAGCCATACCCGCGTGCCAAAAATATGCCACGGCAATTGCGAGATGGATGCAGAAAGCGTTAATGTTAAAGTGACAGATAACGGTAAAATTCACAAAATATTATGTATTTTTAACCATTACAAGCTCACAAATTGTTCTTTCTGTCCCGGATAAGCGTTAAAAATGCGTATTGTATCCACATATATACCTGCTTAGTATAGACCCAATTAAAAAATGTCCTGTGTTCGCGCGTTCATGTCATAGTGACAGATAATCGTCAAATTCACGAAATGTTAGATATTTTCAACTATTGCAAGCTCACAATCTTTATTTCTGATTCCAATAAGTTTAGTATAGACCAAATAGAATAACGTCTAGTATTCGCGCGCTCTCATTCGATTGACAAATAATCGTAAAATTCATGAAATATAAGATATTTTTAAACATTAGCAGCTCAAGAATAGTTATTTCTTGGTTGAATGAGCGATAGAAAGATGCAAATCATATTCACATATATACCCGCTTATTATAGGACGACTTTAAAAATTTTCCGTGTTCGCAGACTCATGTTAAGGTGACAGATAATCGAAAAAATCACGAAGTATTAGATATTTTCTACTATTAAAAGTTAAAAGTTATTATTTTCATTCCAGGTAAAGAATATAAGTTGTGTAATATATTTTGGCCTCGAGTATTTTTCTGTTACTTATTAATATAATTAAATATTTAGCTAAATTGACTTACGAAAAATTACTTCTTAGATCTTGAATTGGTGCATACTTTCGAAAACTGGCAACATTGCTTATCGGGATCAGAAATAAAAATTGTGAGCTTGCAATGGTAAAAAATATATCCAATTCCGTGAATTTTACGATTATCTGTCACTTTAACATGAACGCGCGAACACACGACATTTTTTGATTGGGTCTATACTGAGCACCCTATTAAAAATTCCGACGTTGGAAACGACATTGTAAACTACGTCGTAAGCGATATCGGAAACGACGTCGTAAATGATATCGTAAACGACGTCGTGAACGATGTTGGATTTTGGGACCATATCCGATATCATTTACGATATCGTTTACGATGTCGGTTACGACGTCGTTTCCAACCTTATTTTTTTTAAATATGACAAAATATTTTATTATTGTTACAATTTTAATCTATTTGATTGTATGGAAGGAATATGAAGACAATGGAAACTCTTATAAACATATTGGTTTATTTATGGTCCTTTGGCATCGTGAAAGTTTAATAAGAGTGCAAATTTTGAACGGTAAATGATAATAAATCTTTTATTTTTGTAAAACTCGTATTCGAATGACGACATACATTTTGGCAACAGCACTATTTGGCTATTTCGGACGTACAAACCAGGTTCTTTCACAAAAATCAACCGTAAATAAAAAACTTGTAAATTTTGAAAGACAATCGATGACAGTAAACAATTGCTATTGTTAACATCAGTTAGTGAAACCAATTTTTATCATGTTATGTATTTATGAATGAAAATACGCATCGTGAAAGTTTAATAAGAGTGCAAATTCGTGGCGGTAAATAATAATAAATATTTTATTTTTGTAAAACTCGTATTTGAATGACATACAATTTCGCTATGACAATATTTGGCTATTTTTGGAGGTACAAACTTGGTTCTTTCACAAAAATCAACCGTAAATAACAAACTTATAAATTTTGAAGGACAATCGATGGCAGTGAACAATTGCTATTGTTAACAACAAATATTGAAACCAATTGTCATCATGTTATGTATTTATGAATAAAAATACGCCTCTTCTTCGGAATTAAAAGCGAATTATTCAGGAATGACGTCTTGCTATTAATCGATAAGATTTAATAATTGTTTCAAAACACTCAATCAACAAATACATTATTTGACTAATTTTCAGCATAAACTTTGTTTTTTAACTTATTTAACTGTTAATAAGAAATTTTGGAAATTTTTTTGACACTTCCATAATGATCTACAATTTTTATTGATTGATTATTGAACCATTAAATTGCACAAAGCCTTGAACCGGTGCCCGTGCAACTGAATCTACGCAACAAATTAAACAGAAAATTTTAATCCAAATTGAAGTACCTTTGATATTGCACGGAATTCCCTTCGTGGAAAGATTGTTCATATTTTTAACAAATGGGACCAGGAAAATATTCATATTCAGTTTGTCCTTTCCAAACCAAAGCCCTACCAATACCAATTCCTTGGATCTAACATGCATAGGTAATTAGTGAGTCTGAATCACCTGTGGATATTCAAACAGACTATAAAATTATGGTCTGCCTGACTATGAAGAAAAAATTGTGAATGGTACTTAAGACTATCTAGATCATCAATCTGACCATCTAAATTTTGACACTTCAAGTTTGACTATCCATTTTTCTCCGTATGGGCTTTAATGAACACATTCTTATCACGTATCTCGTATTTCGTACTGGATTTAGTCCAAAATGTGAACTTTTCTACATTATATCCAACACTATTATATCCTATGTATATTATATTTATTTCTGTACCTCGATCTGGTACTGCTTATTCAGATATTGCAAAATAATGTAAAATTTCTATTTTTCATGATGACTTTAATATTTTCTCCTTACTTTGAACTAATTTTCTTTCTCAGATGCCCTGAAAATGCGCCCAGTTTTAGCGCGCAAATCAAAAACTGTGATTCAAACCCCTCCGTGCCTAAAAGGACCATTTGAACCGGATTGAAAAAAAATCAATCCGGTTGAGTTCTGTTATTGTCACGGTTACATCGAACTGAAACTTATGGATTTTAGTTTTATATCTATTCAGCTTGGTTCGGAATTCCATGTAGATACTTCAATGGTGTCAGTTTGGAATGTCGAACTGATTTATCAGGTGGTCGTGATCTATTCGGCTCAGTTCGCAACTTCAAGTAACATTGGAATGGTTTCAGTTTGGAATGCCGAACTGGTTTGTCAGGTAGTCTTGATATATTCGGCTCAGTTCGGATGTCCAAGTAGACACGGGAATAGTTTCAGTTTGGAATGCCGAACTGGTTGGCAGGCGGCCGCTATCTATTCGGCTCAGTTCGGAATTCCAAGTAGACACTGCAATGGTTTCAATTCGGAATACCGAACTAATTGTTAGACTGTTGTGATCTATTCGGCTCATTGCTGAATTCCAAATAGACAACGGAAAAGATAAAATTCTTAGGTATATAACTGCAAAAAAACAACTGATGTGAATTTTCGTGTTAACATATTTTATTTATTAAGTACGAATACAGTCCCCTTTTGTTTGACAAGACAATAATTTGTTTGTCTTATTTAAACATAAAGAATCACATAAAGAAACATGAAGAAAACGTATAATACTCTGGCCTGTGGCCTTCTGGACGTAACTAGGTAATATATTTCCTTTTCATACATGCTACGCAATATCACGTACATTGAGCACTCTTTGGAGCTTTGTGTTTTTTCTTCTTCTTTAAATTACAATTGTAATTTCGATTCAACGTTGAATGCACCACTGAAAAACGATATAATCAATCTTGAGTATAAAACGTACACTGTTTTTCTACCTTACGAAAGCGCTGCAATCACCAAAATGCCAAGAAAACTGTAAAAATCAAATTTGTAAAGAAATGTCAAAATAGTCGTAGTCATTTACTTTCCATAAACCTCCACTGTCCTGATTTTTTTCTAGCCATGTTAATAAAATTTGATTGAAATATGGCATAGTTTTCCACAGTGATCATAGTCGCCGGAAGTGATGATAAAAAAAGGTGTTTTGGGGCAATCGGCCATATTTCCCTCAGTTCTCAATATTCTTTCATTGAAAAATGTATCCAAGTACCAGGAAATATGTACTAATCGATGCTCTGTAGTGTATTTAAAAAAAAAAACAATCAAAATTCCATTTTCTGAGCACAAGCAGATATAACCTCTTAAATACTATAAAATAAAACATTTTCAACACACATCCATCTTGCTGCTGTCCTCCTGATCATCTTCGCTCTCTCCATTGTCATCGCCCTCTCCTTCGCCATCTTCCTCGTCCGGTTCGTCAACATCTCCTTGAACGAATTTGTCTAGCATGTCAGGGTTTTGAGATATTCTAACCTATAAGTGTAAAAATGGACGTTTTTTAAATCATTTTCAGATGAAAATAACTTCGAAACGCAATGATATTCGTCAAGTTTGCCAGCAGGTTCGGATTCCTCATGAAAAAATATACGGTTCTACGGTTTGGTGCTTAGGCACTTCTAAAAATCGCATTTGTTCATATAAAAGGTCTAAACTTTTACCTACAGTCGAACTCCGATAACTCGAATATTTGATTACTCGAACTTTTTTCTCGTTCCCGGCCAAAAGTCCTATCTTATACGTGTTAAAAATATTCGATAACTCGAACTTCGATAATTTGAATTTCGCGATATCTCGAACAAAATCTTCCAGTCCATTTGACTTTTCAGACTCGATAACTCGAATTTCAGTATGTACTTAAAAATTTTAGGAAGGACATTTGTACCTGATGAAAACTGATGACTTCGGAATTTGATGACTACGAATTTTCAGCCTCGCGACTTGTTACCAAGCGCAGTGGCTGGAAATTACCTTTCAACAATTTATAGTTCGCCTTGAGAAATAATTTAAGTTCATTTTTCCATATAACCAATTCATATTTATTTTTAAGTAGAATTTTAATAATATTCTTAGTGTCAATCATTTTTTTTAACTCAATGCGTCCAGAGAAAGGGTTGAAGTCAGGTTTTAACTTGGTTGTAATGTAGCATATTTATTCCGAGCATACCAGGTGTTGCTTGATAGCACTAGTGTCACTGGATGATCGGGTTACGAGTTAATAAAGCTAAAATTAAAATAATTGTTTTAATTCCAAGGGGGCTCGTAACAACCCATAACGGTTATTTACTATTGTCCTCGATAGTACGGCCAGCGAAGAATTAATCTTTCAATATTTCTATATGATATCTATTGGATGTCATATTCTTAAAGTCTCTATGAAGGTTCTTCCCTTCATTTGCATATACTAACGCTTAGTTCTTGTGGTGTTACCTAGCACACACTCGCAATTTGCTTACTGTCTCTAGCATTGTTCTTCGTTATCTTAATAACTAAAGCCTTCACAAAGAGTAAGAGAATCAATGGAATAATTTTGTTTCGTTAAAAATTTGGATTTACTTGTGACTTAAGAGGCCCTATACACAGATTCTGCACTGCACTACACTTTAATTCACATGGGCTGGAGTTTCTGCATTGGTAGTAGGATGGGGGTGTTTAGCTGCACTTAAACCGCCGAAGAGGGTGACTGCCGCGTGGACGGCGAGCCTCGAGGTTGGGATTGGTGAACATCGAAGTTGACATGGGCCTCTTCATACAAAGGTTCGACTCTGTTAAGAGATTGGCTTTCCGGTGTGACTTTCAATAACTTTTTTAATTTTCTTCGGGAGCACTTGGAGGTTAGGGCAGCTGTTAGCATAGTGGCTATCATGCTTAGATGTCCTCGGTTGAGGTACAATATTGCGCCCAGTGCTAAGGATCCCATTCCTCCATATGATCCGTGAATCAGAATTTTATGATTTTCTCGGTTCTCTTCATTGTCTTGGAGACTAATCAATTGTTTTTCAATTTCATGCAAGGATTGGTCAGCTCTCATGTCCAGGTTTTGTTCTGTTTTTGAATTTACCTGTTTCAGTGAGTATGTTAATATTTGTTGATGTTGGTTTAGTGTAGGTGATATCTTTCCCAGTTCCAAATGTAATGGAGCTTCGTAAGTAAATTCCGTCGGGTCGTTTTGTATTGGAATGCCGGGTAGAATTAGAGATTCCGTTCGTACTATGCACCAGGGTAGTACTCGTAGTAACCCCAATCCTTGGATCTGGATGGATTCTGGTCGATGTCCTTGACAAACTGTTTCAGCCGTAGTAACGTTAGATAGAGAATAAATCCATCGTCCTAAGCTCTTGATTATCTTCCAATAGGGCCCTGTGTAAAAGTATAATCTTATATTGCATGTTTGCATGACTTCAGGTGACGGCCGCAACAATAATTTGCTTTCACAAATTTTGTGAAATGCAGATTCGTAGATAGTTTGTAATCCCTTGCACAAGAAGTAAGTTTTGAGGTCCAAGCAGTTTTGAAAATCTTCCTTCGTCAATAGCAGGTACGTTCTTTTAGTTTCTTCTAACGCAATGCACTCGGTCCTAGGTTGATTATAGGCTCTTCCAGTTCTGTTTTCCAAAATGGGTTGAAGTATCGGTACGGGATGAATTTGGTACAATGTGTATTCGCTTTTATCTAAAAGAGGAATATCTAGAGTATTTCTAATTTTCCTCTACTGGCTGTTATTGTAGTCGTAGCAGTCTGTATGAGATTGTCCAGGCTAATTGATGGTCCAGGCAGCGGAGACATGACCTTGGGAGCATGTTCCTGTATGACTCTCAGAATCGGCTTCAACTGTTCGGAAGTAAGTAGCATAGTGTGTAATTTTCCTTGCCGAGCTGAATGAACGGAGATCAATATATGGTTCGCAGATCGAATGTAGTCATCTAAGCCAATTTCCATCGAATTCAGGGTCTTCATCAGCATTTGTTGGTATTCCATTTGGGTGTTACTTGCGTTGATCATATTGACTTTGTCAACCAAAGATTGAAGATCCTATTGTATTTGTTTATCATCAGCATCCGCATGAGTGTGAAGGTCCTCTATTTTTGCTCTAACGATGTGGGTTTGTTGTCCTAGAAGGTGAGTTAAATTTTGTTGATTAGCATTCAGATACTGAATTTCCTCATAAGGCCTTTAATTATCTTTAAAAAGTGATTTTAAGAAATATTAAGATCACATAATTGGCGACCGTGACAGGACAAGTCATGGGTTAAATATTGAGATAGCAAGACGCGCAATCTCAAGAGAAGATCAACCAAAGGAATATCCCAAGACCCGAGGTCAATATTCCAGAAGGACGTCTCGAGACCCACAGACTTCTTCATCGAGAATCTACAAGGCTTGCAGGACTACACACTTCGCGACATAAAATTCCTGCCGTTTGAAGAAGCTCTTTGGAAAATCATCCCAAGACCCGCGGATCATCTTCTAGGACCAGGAAGGCAGAAGCCCATCGCTTCTTGAGGAAAGGACTTGGGTTACGAAGGAGAATGAAAGCAAAGCTACTGTTTTTGTGTTGGGTGAGTACATCATCTATTTGAAATCCACATATGCATTTGAATGCCATTGTTGACTTTCATATCTATGAAATAAAATTGGAATTACTATTTAAACATATAAAATTGAAGAAAAATATATGTACTTAGGGAATATAACCTCAAATTGAATATTATCGAAAGATATTATTATTGACCGATTGATTTATAAATTGACATATCCGGTAAAGTGAGAAGTGAAAATTTGAAAGGGATGATAGGGAGTGTATTTTTGTATATTAAATGTTAGGAAAGTACTGAGAGATTATAGGTATTAAAAGCAAATCAAATACGAGTTGTACGGGATCAGAAGACGGAAGTTCTGAAGCGAGTTTAAATTTTTACGAAACAACCCCCGAGAATAGTTACATTTCCCATAAACATCAAGTGAAAATTATCGCACAAAAAATAAAAATGTTCGAGACAATGAAAAAATTCTTATCAGTCGAAAATATCGAGAAGGCTACGGAAGAAAAGATCGAAACACAATTCTTTAAAATGAAAAACGCGCTTAAAGATGCTCAAGAACGTTTAGTTACAATAAATGTAGACCCTACACTCGCGCGAACAAATCCAACGGCACCAGTTCTCGATGAACCCTATAAGCTAGCATTAAATGACCGAAAACACGTAAATGAGTTGCTTAGAAACATTTGTGAATTTGATGGTACTCAGGAGATAGAACCACATTGGAATTTGGATCGCAGGGTAAATCGTTATCGCAACTAATTAGGGGACGCGACCAAATGTGTCAGATGACGAAAGAGCGAGTGGAAAGTTTCGTTAAACGCTACCAAGAAATTAATAGGAAAATACAACGCGCAATAGATTATGGTCCGGCAGACTTTAAAGATTTCGAACGAAGAAAAGAAGAACGCAAACGAATTGAAAAATTTATCGGATGCCTACCAATGTAAATAAAATATATCGTGGCGAATTCTCAGCCAACAAGATTGAATGACGCATATCAAACCGCATTGCATGAAGAAAAAGATCACCTCGACAGAGAGAACGAGCTGGTCAGGATCCAGTTATCAGGATACAGATGTAGACGAGGATTTCTGGTAGATTCAGGTAGCCCGGAGTCTTTTGTAAAAACAGGTTGCCTAATAAAAAATTCATGTCAACCCGAAATAATTCCTGAAAATCAACGAAAGAGGTTTGAGATAGTCTATGGACTTGCCTAATGAAAATATTCCACCTCAAGGCAATTATAATCCCATTATCTTTCATGTAAGACCCACATGCAAGAAAAATAACAATAAATTACTCAGAGGCGAGTATGTCATCAATGGTAAAGGTACATTACCGGGAATTTACAAAAGTGATGGTTTAAAAGAAACAAAAATTTTAACCCTAAACTTCAAAGGGGAAAAAGAAGCAGTCGAAATTAAAAAGAAAGATTTAACAGTTGATCGATTCAAAGACCCTGAATCGAGTAATTATTTCTACAAAAACAAATTAGTTAATCCAGAAAAAAGAACTAGTTTAATTTTAAAAATTCTTGATAATAAAATTAGTCAAAAAAACAAACAAAAAATCTTCAAAATAATGGTATGGGCAAGAAAAGACTATTCCTATCTTTTATTTGCAAACGTTAGAAAACTATGAGAAAAGGATTAAAGAACTATTATCAAGAAGTTCTTTATCGTATTTAGACAAAACTTTACAAGAGCAAGTAAAAAATCTATTAATTGAATTTAATGATATTTTTTATCTGACTGGAGACCCAATGCCAATGGTCTCAGAAGTAGAACATCACATTAAATTCAAAACTAATAAATCAATCAGTACACCATTATATAGACATCCCATAGCTTTACAACCCGAAATCGAAAGACAGATTAAAGAATACGAGGAAAAAGGATAAATGCATCTAAAGTTGGCGAGTTTCATAAGCGCACGTGTTTTACTATTTCCTCAGTCATGAAGTATAACCGCTTCTGGTTTCTTTCAGGACATGAGTATAGTACCAATAGAATAATAGATTCAGTATAGGTCCTAGTATCATCCGCCAGTCAGAGCCGAAAAATTTAATTTTTACGCTGAATTAAAAAAACGCGAATGCCTCCTAAACTGGGTTCGGGCATAAGGAACCTTTTTATGCGAACGTCCACATTTTGAGTGTAAAATTCATATTTGAATACATCATTTTCAATTGATGATTTGAAAAGAAGGAGGTAGAGTGAAATGCTATTCGAAATGCGTAGAGAGGAATTTTCGAGTGCAGGCTGGTTCTAAAAGAGTTTGTGAAACTTGGAAATTGTGAGGATTTACATTTGAACCACGTAAAAGCAGAAAATCCTTTTGTATGATAATGCCGCATGCTTCAGCCTATAAAGGATACGGTAAATCTATTTGAGTATCAATAGATTCCACTTTGTAAACTGAAAATGAAATTTGATCGATTTACTATTTCTGGTATATATACCAGCATATAATATGCTGGAAATTCGAAATGATGTTAATCATGAAGAAATCGAGTTGCTAAAAATTGGAATTAGCAATTTAAGATTCCAGATCTCTCATCATGAATCGATAGATTTCACAAGATCCCTCAAGGATCTTTTCAAGATTCGCGAAGATTTTTGAAGATTTCCAAGATTTCTGAGATCTCCGGCAAGATCTGAAACTGTTTTTTTTTTTAAATTGTTTTTGAATCGCTGAATCTTGGGATCTCAGAAATTTTCCAAAGCTTAATCAGATTTTTGTAATTCTGATTCTTTGATTTTTTTTATTCCGTGATGACGAGAAAATTAAACAAGGACTTTATATAGTTAGTAATTTGCATGAAAATATTCAACTGATGAAGTATTGTTATTTGAAAGTTGTCATCATTTTTACATCGTCCTACTGTGTAACCAAGATCCCTTTTTCCCCTTCGCTCATAGATATATGCTTTATTCATTTACTTGCAATCTATTATTTATCAAGAATTTTCACGCGTTTTTGCATGCATGCTTCAAACGGTTACCTACTTCTTGATTGAATTTCAGCTCGAAGGGTTTGTACCCCATCAAAAGTCGGTGTAGGTTTCGGGGATTTTAGTTCCATTCAATTGAATCGACTCTCGAAATGCAAAGCAATTCATTTCGGAGTGTCAAGGGTCTGTGACGACTACCCCGTTTGCGGTGGTTCGCGTCTTTAACTCAGGAAGAGCGGTTTGAAGCTTCCCCTGACTTTCCAAGTTCGAGGGCAGTGGCGGATGAAATTAATTTCAGTTGATTCAATTAAGACTCGGTGACATCGTCTACTATACCTCCGTTATCGGAAGCTACGAGCAAACAGTTCCCAGTGGAGAGAGATGCGTAACATGGTGTGCATTTGTGCAAAATAGATAGAGCTGAGTGTATAGAAATGGTTATTTCGCATAAAAATGCAATGCAGCTTATTATAAATTTACATTTCTCTTATAAAGATGCACACTTACTGTTTTACCTTAATTAAAATGAGCATCAATGGTTTATTATTTCTCACAACTTTATTCTGTCAACTTTATTGTTTTTAACTTTCTGATTTACACCAAAAACTTAACTTTTGATATAGTTTCTGTATGATTGTAAAAAAGTTGACCATTTTAGATAATCAGATTTTCAAACACAAATAAATTTTCAAACCGCCTAAAATATTTGTTTGAATTAAGGGTATCCCAAGAGGGTATGCAAATATAAAACTAAGAGATCAAGGAATGTATTTGTGATAGCAAATCGACTACGATGAAACAACAAGATTTAAAAAAAAAATCTGCCCGCCGCGCGGGCATATTCTCTTCGCGAGCTTCGCGCGCAGCTCGCTTCGCTCGCAAGTTTGAGCGCGCCTAGGGCGCGCGACTGTCGGTTCTCGCACTTCGCGCTCGATAATATATTCATCGCGCGCTTCGCGCTCGATGATGTGTTTACCTCGCGCTATGCGATTTGTCTTTGTATTTCCCCCACATTTGCGCCCAGACCTTTCAAAATTAAAGGTCAAATCATCGACAACTGTAATTTCGTGACTGTGACTTCTCTTTTTTTAAAGCTCCTTTGGCTTCAACGAACACATTCTCATCACGTATCTCGATTTTGTCCAAAATCTGAACTTTTCTACACTATGTTCAACACTATTATATCAAATATAAATATATATATATATATATATATATATATAACTCTCCATATCGAGTTCTAAGATGCTTATCAAAAAACGATTAAACTACCTCACGAGAAAAATGTCACAACATGTCTTACACTTTTTATTTGAATGTCTCTGTACCGATTTACAACTACCGTAGTAGATAGGCAGGGAAATTCTGAACCGCGAACCCTACCTGACCGACATCGAGAACAGTCAAAACTCAAAAGCTGTAGTGGGTCGTGTCCATGCGAAGTTTCTAGACTTTTCTGGTTAACGTCATACAATATTGCGCAATTTTGAGTAAGAAATTTTTCATAAACAACTGCAAGGTAATTTATTATTTCAATCAGAATAATTATGAGAAAAACAAGGATGATTTATTGCCTCCTTATAACATAATACATTTAATTATCTTATAAGAAAGCAATAAATCATCCTCATTTTTCTCATAACTATGCTAATTGAGATAATAAATAATCTTAAACTTCTTTAAGCACACTTCGTTACTCACAAATGCGCAATATCATTGTATGACGTTATTCAGAACATTTCTAGAAACTTAGCATGGATAGGGACCACTATACCTGTAGAAAGTTCTCGATGGCGGAAGGCGAAATTTGTTTTCTAAAATTTGTTCCAATTATTAATGGGCCTATTTTTATCAATTGTATAAATCAAATTCAAAATTAAGTAATTTTGAACTTGACGGTATACCTAGAATATGCTTGACGCTCTGACTGCGGTTTAACTATCCATATCGCGGTCTAAGATGTTTACTCATCAAACAATGATTAAACTGCATCATGATAAGCATGTCGCAAAATGTTTCACACATTTTATTTGAATTTTTTTATACCAATTTACAATTGCTGCAGTGGTTCTTGCCCATGCTAAGTTTCTAGAACGTTCTAGATGGCGTCATATAATGATATTGCGCAATTGTGACTGACGAATTTTGCGTAAAGAACTGCAAGGTAAATTATTATTTGAATCAGTTTAGTTATGAGAAGAAGGATGATTTAATTGTCTTACGAGGCAGCAATAGATCTTCCTTGTTTTTCTTATAACAATACTAATTGAGACAATATACAACCTTGACGTTGTTGATCATTGTATGACGCTAACCAGAACATTCTAGAACCTTAGCACGGACATGAACCACTACAGCTGTGAAATGTTCTCGATGTCGGTAAGGTAGTTTTCATGGTCCAGAACAAGCCCTGCCTATCTACTAACGCTGACATTTTTCTTCTAAAATTTTTTCCATAAATTAATGGGCCTTTTTTTATCAACTGTATAAAACAAGTTGAAGATTAAGTAATTTTGAACTTGATGCTACACCTAAAACATTTTTAACGCTCTGACTGAGGTTTAACTATCCATATCGCGGTCTAAGATGTTTACTCATCAAACAACGATTAAACTGCATCACGAGAAGAATGTCACAACATGTTTTACACATTTTATTTGCATTTTTTTACACCAATTTACAATTGCTGTAGCGGTTCGTGCCCGTGCTAAGTTTCTAGAATGTTCTAGATGGCGTCATATAATGATATTGCGCAATTGTGAGTAACGAATTTTTCGTAAAGAACTGCAAGGTAAATTATTATTTCAATCAGTATAGTTAGGAGAAGAAGGATCATTTGATTGTCTTAGAAGGCAGCAATAGATCATCCTTGTTTTTCTTATGACAATACTAATTGAGAAAATATACAACCTTGAAGTTGTTTACGCAAAATTCGTAACTCACAAATGCACCGTATCATTGTATGACGTTAACCAGAACATTCTAGAAACTTAGCACTGACATAAACCACTACAGCAGTAAAATTTTCTCGATGTCGGTAAGGTAGTTTTCATGGTCCAGAACCGGCCCTGCCTGTCTACTAACGCTGAAATTTTTCTTCTAAAATTTGTTCCATAAATTAATGGGCCTATTTTTCAATTGTATAAATAAAGTTAAAGATTAAGTAATTTTGAACTTGATGGTACACCTAAAACATCTTTAACGCCCTGACTGAGATTTAGCTATCCATATCGGGGTCTAAGATGTTTACTCATCAAACAACGATTAAACTGCATCACGAGAAGGATGTCACAACATGTTTTACACATTTCATTTGAATTTTTTTCTACCAAATTATAATTGCTGTAGTGGTTCGTGCCCGTGCTAAGTTTCTAGAATGTTCTAGATCCTTGTTTTTCTTACAACGATACTAATTGAGACAATATACAACCTTGAAGTTGTTTACGCAAAATTCGTAACTCACAAATGCACCGTATCATTGTATGACGTTAACCAGAGCGGATCCAACAAATGTAAAGCAAGTCAGACAGTTTCTAGGTCTTGCCGGGTATTTTCGCAAGTTCATCAAAGATTTTGCGCGTAAAGTTGCCCCGTTAACAAACCTATTACGAAAAAATATACCTTGGTCTTGGAGAGAGAAAGAAAGCGAAGTAGTTAAAGAAATAAAAACAATACTGGTTAATCGACCGATTTGAACCATTTATGATCCTACTCGAGAAACAGAAGTGCACACAGATGCATGTGCGATAGGTTTTGGCGCTATATTGATTCAGAAAGAGGGAAACGAGAAACGCGTAATTGCTTACTATAGTCGAAAGACGACTTCTGAGGAGCGAATGTATCACTCCTACGATTCAGAGACTTTGGCAGTTTTCATAGCTCTAAGAAGGTTCAGAGTTTATTTACTAGGAATTAAATTTACAGTTGTCACAGATTACAGTGATGTACGTGCTACTGCAAATAAGAAAGATATACAGCCTCGAATAGCTCGATGGTGGGTGTACCTCCAGGACTACAGTTTCTAGTTCGCGTATCGTCCTGCTGCAGAAGCTGCACACGTGGATTTCTTAAGTAGAAATCCAATAGAATGTTGTGTAGTCGATGTGACAGAAAAATAATGGATTAAAGTAGCTCAGTTACAAGTCCCCAAAATTGACGTAATTCGACAGATTTTAGAATAAGGCGATAGACAATCAGATACTAAACAATATTTTGAAAAGCATTGCCTCAAGGGAGGTATTGTTTTTCGAAGGACTGACACGGGTAACAAATGGTTGGTCCCTCGAATGTCACGCTTTAATGTGGTGAGATTATGTCACGACGAGCAGGGACATTTTGCACTTGAAAGAACATTATGGAAAGTGCAAGAGCACTATTAGTTCAAAGGGATTAGAAAATTCGTTTTCAAATATGTCAATGCATGCCTGAATTGCTTATACTATAAATCCGTAGCCGGTTGCAAACCCGGGTTGTTACATCCAATAGAAAAGATAGCCATTCCATTCCATGCATTACATCTCGATCATGTTGGATCTTTTGTTAGAAGTATACGCAAAAATACAGAAATTCTTACCATAGTTGATGGTTTTACAAAATTCTGTATTCTCCAACCTGTCCGCAATACGTCGGTTAAACAAGTGTTAAAGGCACTAAGTCAGTTGATTGCAATATTCAGAGTACCCACCCGGATAATTAGTGATAGAGGAACGGCCTTCACATCTAACACCTCAAGGCCTTTTGTGTGGAATACGGCATCAAGCGCGTAGTCAACGTACTCGCCGGAAGTGCAGAGGATTAATGGGACGAAAATGTCAAGAATATAAAACGTGCAATTAACTGTTCGATCGGCAGGACTACGCGTATGTCACCAACTCAACTGCTCTTTGGCTACAAACCGCGCAGTATGGCCGATGCAAAAATACTAGCGACGATTCAGGACACATTGGATCAGGTCAACTTGCAGGATTTGAGGTCCGCGGCGAAGGTGTCTACGGATGAAGAGCAAGATCGACAAAAAAGGAGGTTTGATATTCGCAGGTTCAAACCTCCCTCGTACTGTATCGGAGACATCGTTATGATGGATGCCCACCCCGTTGCTACTGGCGAGAGTAGGAAGATGGCATCCAAGGCGAAAGGGCCTTTCAAAGTGACAGCAGTTCTGTCCAATGACCGGTACGGGGTCCAAGATCTTCGGGATTTGAAGAAATCGCCGAACCAGCGCAGTACTGTTGCAGTAGACAGCATGAAGAGATGGGTCACGTTTGACGCTACGCAGTTAGCTGGTGAGTAAATGCAGTGGTGTCTCCATCGAATCAACCCAGATGTCTCGAGAGCTGTGTTCAATATAATGGAAGGGTTAGTCGGAGTCGACGATCCTGAAGGGCGGTCCTTGGTCAGGATTGTGACCGAACGGACGTTGGTGGGGCTATGACTAGGCCAAGTCTAGTATTCCTAGGTTAAGGAGTTGGCAACCTTAAACTGGGTGGAGTGCTAGGCGGATGTCAGGACTAGACCAGACCAAGTCTAGTATTCCTAGGTTAAGAAGTGGCCAAACTCATACTGGGTGGAATACTAGGCGGAGGTCAGGACCAGGGTTAACAAACAGTAGAGCTAAGTTTGGGAGCGTCTGAGTTACCTCAGAATGGCCCTTACGAAGCGTAAATTAGTTCATAAAATGTTTCTATTTATTTACTTCCTAATCTACATTTTTTCGGTGTTAACTGTGAGTTAATGGATACTTTCGGCGGAACTGATCACTCCTGTGGAGGGATGTGTTCGAGTTGGTTTGATTGTGAAAGATTCGGTTATTATATGTGAAACAATTAAATGGGTATTTGTTACCACACTTTTTCGGGGGTGGTTCTCACCCCCTTAAAACTATTTTGGGCACGTAAGAAAAAACACGTGTCGCTTAGTTTTACGAGTACTATAACATATATGAGAATGAAGAAAATCGGAGAGGGACACCTACCTAGGGTTCCTTAAGTTCTTTCCCAAAGCCTAGGGAAAGTGATGCGGCATCATCTCTGGGTCTGGAGGCATACAAGGTTTCCAGCCAGATACAGGGACTATTGGAGACAGCAAACGGAAAGGCGGGAACCAGATTCAAATATGAATCTCGATTCTTACTTTTGATAGCAACAGCGAGCAAATCCCAGTTTTCTGAAGGCCTTACAGAATTCTTTAATCCCTTTTTGTCCCTCGTTGAGAAGAACCATGAGGCAAGGTCATAAATAACAAACAAAAATACCCTACGAATTAATCCTAGTTCCTAAAATGGACCTAAATATGCCCTTGGAGTGCCGTGCCAACTGACGAGAGAACAGATGTCGCTTTCAGCATCAAATAATGACTTTATTAAGGATGTCGGGTGTTTTGCCAATGCGGACAATCGCTCCAGAGTGAGGACAGAGCTTCATCATTTACCGGAAAGGCTTCGGATCTACTCTATATATTTTAATTTAGTTAGAAATTATAAGTTGTACCGCATTAATTTATAATTCATTAAAATCAGTTTAACTTTCTATTTGAGATAAGGTCCACTAAAATATGTCTTCGAAGCTACGGATCCTCGCGGATCCTTATGATCAGGTGATTGAGCTTAGTTTTTGGAGTATCGTTTTTGGAGTAGTAAACTGAACATGAGAAACCCCTCGAGTCTCCAATGGCTATGGTTTTACTCATTATAATTTTTGAGTAGCGTATGTGACAAAATCGGTAATAATTACTGTCTCTATGTTTGCTCTCGCTAGTCACCTTCTTAATGATTGATACTCGGTAGCACGTTCGCTTTATTTTAGCTTATTAGCGTTTCATTTAGGAAGCCATGTTGGCCTCGTGTTTAAAATTTTGAGTTACCGTTGAGATCTGCTCTCTTTCTTGCCTTTTTTTTATCTGCCGAGAATCTAACCTTAGTTTAGTAAATCTTTGTTTTTAATACAATTTTGAGGTTAGTATCACTTTCGTTAGTATTTCTATGTAATATGTTCACGATCAGGACCTTGGAATATCGGCCGAACGAATTAGCCTCCTTTTTATTGGCTACCTCCTTTTTTGGATTACAGTAAAGTCTCCCACATTTCTGCGTCCTTGAAACGTAGGGATTCATTTTTTTTCAAGGCTGGAGGGGCCCCCACCTCTACCGCGAGTGTGCAGGTTCTTTTTATCAGACGACGTTCATTGGCTGTTCGGCCTTGTATCGCTGCGCTTGCTCTAAGCAAAGATTTTCAAATACGGATGTGCCGAAAACCGCGGTCGACTTGAAATCAATAAATATGTACTATCAATAATAATATACATAGACCCGACATTCCTAGGACTGCTAGCCTACGCAGTTTTTCAGCTCAAAGTAAGAGAGACGGTTGCGACTCTCGCCTCGGAAGGGCCGAGTGCGCGAGTCGTCAGTTGCGTATATTACGCAATATGATGCATTCCAAGTGAAAACAGTCCAGGTGGTCTCGCCTTATCGCGCAGTTGAAAAAGTCGCGGTCCGTTAACCTGCATGCAAGCAATCAGTGTTTTTCAAGCATCTTTCAAGTGTTTTAGTTGGCATACGAAAATTTTTCAACTAAAAATCAATATTATAGAATCAAAAAACGACTTAAATATTTCGCGGAATAGTGAGTCAGGAAGGCAGGCTAGGTCAACTCCCTTGGGCAAAAACGGCAAAGTCACGAACTATGGCGCGGGGTGCGAGAGGCATTAAGGGGTACAGTAATAATTCACTGCCCGACACAGATGGAGTTCGCGCAGTTCTGAATTCAGGGTGCGGGGTACAGAAGGAGCAATGGCTACATACTTTGCCGCCAAAATTGCTCATAGAGACAAAGTTATTAAGCAGTTTCTGAACTTCTGTATAATGCAATACCTTCATTCGACTTCAGCATATCCTAATGCAGTTTTAAGGGCATATGACACGCATAAATACCTACCTTACCGGCCTCACTTTTTCAATTTTCTGAATTTCCTTCTGAATCTAAGAACTTTTTTTCTAAATAAAATATCGGGCTGAAACTTTGTTAAATGTATGAGAAGACAATAAACTACGTTGCAGCCTGGATAAGTTTTAAAGAAGTTGTGAAGAATTTTCTTGGGAACCATAAAAGTGAAAACTACGAAGAAATAGTGATTCAAATGATATCGAATTATAAGGAGCTAGGGTGTTTGATGAGTCTCAAGTTACACTATTTGCACTCACATATAGATCACTTCCCAAAAAATCTAGGAGATTTTAGTGAGGAGCAAGGGGAGAGGTTCCATCAAGACATAAAAACAATGGAAATGAGATATCAAGGTCGATGGGTCAATGGGGTGAAAATGATCCTAGAATCAGATTGAGCGATCCCTATATTTACCCTATATTTGGATTAAGCGACCAAAAAACGTATGAGTAGAGGTTTTCTTTAATTCAATGTTTTCTTTATTGTTGACCTTAAAATCACCTTAATCCCCACCTGATGGGGTCAAAATGACCCTGAATTCAGATTCAGCGACCCCGAAAACATCTTAGATTACCAATTCACACTGATTAGATCATTATTTCTCATCCTGACCTTGACTTGACCTTGATATTGAGCTTATCGGGTAAAAATGACCCCGCATTCGGATTCAGCGACCCTGAAAACGTCTCAGAGTAGAGGTTTTCTCCGATCTAATGCTTTTCTTGACTTTGACCTTGAGTTGACCTTTATCCTGACCTGATGGGGTCAAACTGACCGCGGATTCGGATTCAGCGACCTCAAAAACGTATGGATCTGGTGGTTTAGCTTGGGCTTCAGAATTTTTTTTTGTGTGGCTGTGTAATTGAAGAAAAACGGTCAATAGCGGTATGAATCCACACAAAAGATTACACTTTTTTCAATTCACAGCACTAATAGAACAATATATTTCAGAAACATGTTTTTGTTTTCAAAAAACACGATAAATATTGTTTCAAATCACAATAGCAGTATTATGTTACCAAAGTTTCACTTAAAAATTCATATTGAAAATGTAGAAACTAAACATTAAAAACATTAGAGACGTAGTCCACTTTTTTTAATTCTTGAAATTTGTCAAAGTTAACTTCATGTTAACTGTATTGAACTTTTTATTGGAAAAATAAAGAAAGAACAAACTCTCGAAAGAAACAAAGTTCAGTTTTCAATGTCACGTGATTTTATTTTATAAGTCAAGCATCTTAATACAGACTTCATATTTGTCCCCCTATTCCCCTCTTTGCACCTTTTTTAAAGAATTCTTCTTTTTCCCCTGTTTTCAAGAAATTTCACCTTTTCTCGTTTTTTCACTTAAATGCGAACTTAATTAGCAGAACCCAATAAGAAAATCAAATTATTTTTTATTGAAAGTTCATTATTTTTTATTGAAAAGTCTACTATTATATTTTTGTATCAGAATTCACCTCTTTTGTTTAGAAATTCTACTATTTCGTTATTGAACTATTTTTTTGTAAATTCGATTTTTTTAGGTTGAAAATTAAATTTTTTTTCAACTGTAAATTTATCTATTCTATTTTTAGTTGAAAACCAAACGCTTTTAGTAAAAATTTGACTATTAAATTTGCATTGAGAATTCATCTTTTTGATTGAAAACTCAATTACTTAGTTGAAAATTAAACTAATTTGTTGAAAATTTATTTTACTGCTTAAAGATTTAACTATCTTGTTGAAAATAATTTCTTCACCTGGAAATTTCTCCTTTCTTAGTTACAAATGCAACCATTTGGTTGGAGATTCATGAACATAAAAATAATTTTCTTAAGATTTATGGGAAAATTAAAAAGGATTTTTTTATTGAGAAATTTTTTTTAAGAGAATATTTCAAAATATTTCAAAAAATTTCTAAATTCTCAAAGAAGAATCCTGAAGATTGTAAGATGATTATTTTAATTATGTAGGTTTAAAAAAAAATGTTTTAAGGTTTTGAAAAGATTTTAAAATAATTAAAAGTTTGAGAACATTTCAACAATGTTTTGAGAGAAAGTAAATTTTTGAAGATTTGGAAAAAGCTGCAAGCTTTTTTAGATTGTTGAAGGGTTTTAAGATTTGTTCTTACGATTCATGGGGTTTGAAATTATTATTTATTTTGAAAAATTAATTTTGAGAGAAAAATAAAAAAGATTTCAAAACATTTCAAATTATTTTCTACAATTTCAAAGAAAAAATTCAGAAACAAGTTGTATTAAGTTTAAAAGATATTTAGACGTTTTTAAGGAAAGCAAATGTTAGCTCATACGACATCGACAGATCTTCCACATTTCTGTGGAAGATGCCGTGCATCTTCTTGTCGAGGAGCTGTTCGCGGAAGTTTTTCTCCTGTGCTTTCTTTTATATAACTGTATTATATGAATATATTCAGGTATCAATGGGCCTCAGGAGTTGGAATATGTGAAAATTACAGTTTTCAATTTTTTACACAAAGATCCCCTGAATTTAAAAATCTAAAAAAATTACAATAATAGCTCTTTGGGTGACTATTCTATGGTAAAAAACTGAGATAGTACTTGAGTTTCATCACACGAAAAAATACAAAAAAACATTTTGAAATTTTTTTTGATTTTGAATTTTCCGCCAAATTTTTTTTGAAACAATCATGCACGTTGAGAATAACCGACAGAATTACTGTGAATATTTTCAGATTTTTTCTAACCATAGAAGCAGAGAAAAAAACTAAAAACTAAAATGTACGTTACCCCCTCTAACTCATCTAATATAGCGGCTAACGGTTTGAAATTTTGGAACAAATTTTTTTGATTGTATGCTTTCAAATGGCTGACTCAACATTGGATTCCCTTTGGGGGCATTTTTTGCATGCTTACCGGTTATACCCTTTTTTGCACCTTACAATTTTTTAAACCCATCTTCTCATAATATGCCTTAACTAAAAAAAATAATTAATATATTTCTGAGATGACCCTAGCTTTTTCAACAAAAAAGCATAGCCGAGATTTTGTCACGAACGTTCAAGTGATTCCACAGCGCAATTGGCTAAGGCATCGGCTAGGTACATATGGGTTAGGTAATTTAGGTAGAGTTCGAATCCCCAACGAGTGCGATTTTTCAACGGGTTTAAGCATGCGATTATATGTGTAGGGGACCGTGTGTAAAATTGGATTATTTAAAATATAAACTAAGTCCAGCAATAATACAAAAAACATTTTTTTTGTCACATATCGTTGTAACACTGTTACGGAATTGATACAATTAATGCAAAAACGTTCTAAAACCGTCATGGAATTGTTACGGATCGATTACAGAACAAATTTACATCGTAACACTGTTACATATGTGTTACGGCACTATTACAGAACAATGTTACTCTCTAAACCTGTTCGTATATTGTTCTAAAAATAGTTTTTGGCATATAACGCTGTTCCAGAATTGTTACAGATCTATGACAGAACATGGTTCTGTAACAGCGTTACAGAACTGCTACGTCCATTTGAGGACGACATTACTCAGACCATGGTCCAAGTATATTCTAATCCTGTTACAGAACCTGTTCTTTTGTGTTCTAGAATTGTTATATCACAGTTATATAACAGTGTCCGCTGTGTTAGTTTCGTTAGATTACCTCAAATTTGTTCATTTGTAACTTCAATCAGTATGCTCTCTCGCTTGGGCAGAACAACTTAAGTGAAATTTCCTGCTTGCTGTGACCTGGCCATTTGACAAACATAACACTCACATACAGCACTACTATTAAATCTTGTTCTCTTCAAGGATTTCAGGGCAGAAAAATCTAGCAGTTTAACACTTTTCTCTGTACCACGTTTTATTCGATATACATCTCTTGTGCAGCTAGTGCACAGAACAACGGGTAACCTGAATTCAGTGGAATCGTATTCGAAAATCTTTTTTATGGAAACTTCCAGTTTACCCTGCATGGTCACCAGTTTCTTCGATTTGCCGAAACACAAGAAGCAAATTCGTCGCAAATTTTCGTCGTGCGTTCTCGCGTAACTTTTCGACATTTTTACAGTTCCTTGAAGCTGACTCCACAATGTGTCTTAAGGGGCCTTATCAGCATTATAAAATGGACGGGGAGTTTCCTGCCGCACGGTTGAATATTTTTGTATGATTTTTGGCATACCTCATCTACATATGGGCCTCTTTTGCTGCTAAGTCTCGCTTTTTTGCAAAAATGTTTATATTTGAAATTATAAACAAAAAGAAAAGAACAATAAAAAAATGCAGTGAATCACAGTACTAGCTCAGTCTGTATTTTCGGGATCTAGCCAATCGACCTTCCTCCAATTTAGGAGGCAGTCTCCCCGGAGCGCGAGTGGAGACTCGGGAGCGTGTCGAATTACCCGAAACGAATAACCCTTTTATTGTTATGAGTTGCAGGTCGGCTCAAAAAACTGAAATTATGAAAGCATCGCGTGTTTCAATTTTAATTAGCAGAAATATTTTATTCATATAATTTCAAGAAAGTGAAAAAAAAGATTCATGAAAATCGGATAATATTTGCAATAATAACAGAAACGTTGAAGTGTACACGCTAGTATGATGAAATGCACCGCTGTATGGGAGGAAATGCATTTTTTCGTTCAAAAGGTCTACAGCCTTCAATTTTGCCCCAATCCGCAATTAATTTTTTTAATGGTAAAAATAATATTTAAACCTTAATAATTAGCCTTATAATATACTTTTTTATAATTCATCTAGAAATTTCCTCCCTAAAAAATATATATTTATATATAATTTATTTATAATAAATTATACATTAGGGTGGTCCAAAAAAATTGTATTTCTGATTTTTTTAAATCTCACGCCCTCATTTTGTGTCTTTTTGTGAAAAAAATTTTCCTAATATTTTGAGATTTTTAAAAACATGTTCAGAGACAGGGCACGCCCTTTAAAGTACCCCTAAGCGTTAAAAATTCAGTAAGCCCTTGAATTTTAAAAATAATTGTAAAAACTTTACAACGATGATGTAAAACTGCCATGTGAGCAGTACAAAGCCTGACCAAATTTTTAGAAATTGAATTTACCCCTAACTTTCCAAAAAATCACCCCTCAAGACACTAAAAAGTAATTTTTAAGTATCTTTCCTGAATTCTATGAAAGTAGAATGAAAATTTTAGTGGTAAATTATATAAAAAAATTTATTATACAAATATGAAAAATATTGCCCTTGAAATAAACATTTCCCCCCTTCTCACCCTTAATAATCCTTGAAAAATTACATTTTATTCCTTTAAAACTGATTATTAAAAATATTTTATATAAATTTCTTTATATTGAAAAAAAAAGTTTTAAAGAAAGAAAGGGTAATTTTTTATGGATTATTAAGGGTGAAAAGGGGAAAAAAGTTTATTTTAAGGGCACTATTTTTCATATATATGTAATAAAATTTTTTATATAAATTTGCCACATAAATTTTCATTTTACTTTCATAAAATTCAGAAAAGACACTTACAAATGACTTTTTAGTGTCTTCAGGGGTGTGTTTTGGCAAAGTTGGGGGTAAATTGAATCTTTAAACGAATTTTTCAGGCTTCATACTGCTCACATGGGAGTTTTACATAATCGTTTTAAAGTTTTTACGATCTTTTTAAAATTCAAGGGTGAGACTTTAAAAAATCAGAAAAATAATTTTTTTGGACCACCCTAATATATAATTTATTATATATAAATATATATTGTTCAGGGGAACAATTACAATTGCTGCTGCTTACAGTATGGCAATCGGCTGGTTCCGCTTTGCCGTGCTGTTCTGGCATCAGAGTCTGGTATAGCAGATCCTGACCCAGACTGTTCATGATATACACCAGACAAAATTAAAATAACGTAAAATGGTATTAAATAGATTTCTGTAACAGTTTTACACTATATTTCAGCCCTTTCTGGGAGAATATACTGCGGAGACGTCACAACATTTCAGGAGACTCACTGAAATATTAAAAACATAACCTATTTTCGTATAAGCTTGCATGTTTGGGCATATTTGTGAATCGTTCAAATTTCCGATTACTACATTTTCAATTTCGTTAATTATTGTCTAAATTGATTACTAGTGTTTAAACTAAATACAAGAATCTGGTTCCTTTATTCAATCGATTCTGTTTTTCGTCCATTTCTCCCGCCAGTCTGGTCGACTAGAGGGAGCAGATGCTGACCCAGACTCTGGCCTCTGTCATACAAGGCAGACGTTGCTACTAGGGTCTGTTTGCTTAAAAGTAAATTTTAATTAATTAATTTATTGAAGGTAATGACAAATGATGTCACCTCATAAAGTCTCCTAACAAATACGGTCATAACAAATTCAGGTAGAGAAGTGAAAGTTACTAGGGAGAAAATATGGCCGCAACAGATTGCTGGAGCACAGTTTTAACTTGAGAAGACATGTAGACATGAATCCATAAAGTTGACATGTAACACTGTTGATTCAGGTCAGGGAGGGGGGGGGGGATATGTTTTAATATCATCATTGTTAATTAATCAACACGGATATTATTGTTTTCACAGTTCAGAATTCGTTCAGACTGCAGATTTTTTTTGTTTTTTACGGAAATATCTGTGAAGAACTTAGCGAAATCCTTCCCTTAACATATTTTATTAACGAACGATAATTTTCCATTGTAAACCATTTTTGTTGTGATTTGGTGTTCTATCAGAAAATCCACTGTTGGCGGGTCAAAAAGACCGTATTTGTTAGGAGACTTTTTCAGGTGACATCATTTGTTATTAACTTTAATAAATAAATTAATTAAAATTTACTTTTAACCAAACAGATGAATTTTCAACTACAGTTAAAGTTATAAGCGGTTAGATTTTAATATTTATATTTACTGCAGTATATCAGTGAATGTCATTCCAGACTTACGCATTTGGAAAGTTAAATTTTCCCCCATTGAAAGGTTGATTTAGTTTTGGGTTTGACCAACATTACTTATGTGACCTGTCACAGGGGTGCCTTTTCGCTTCACGAAACATTGAAAAAAGTTCTGTGTTTGACAAACATTATTTCCGTGACCAGTCACAGGGGTGCCTTTCCGCTTCTACGAAACATTGGAAGGAGGTGGGGATTTGACCAACATTACTTATGTGACCTGTCACAGGTGTGCCTTTCCGCTTCCACGAAACATTGAAAAGAGTTCGGTGTTTAACCAACATTGTTTACGTGACCACTCACAGGGGTGCCTTTTCGCTTCGACGAAACCTTGAGAAGAGATTGATGTTTGACCGACATTATTTTCGTGACCAGTCACAGGGGTGCCTTTCCGCTCCCACGAAACATTTGAAAGAGGTAGGGGTTTGACCAGCTTAACTTATGCGACCTCTCACAGGGGTGCCTCTACGCTTCCACGAAACATTGGAAGGAGTTTGGTGTTTGACCAACATTATTTACGTGACCAGTCACAGGTGTGCTTTCCGCTTCTATGAAACATTGGAAGGAGGTAGTGGTTTGACCAACATTACTTATGTGACCTGTCACAGGGGTGCCTTTCCGCTTCCACGAAACATTGAAAAGAGGTCGGTGTTTGACCAGCAATATTTACGTGACCAGTAACAGAGGTGCCTTTCCGCTCCCACGAAACATTTGAAAGAGGTAGGGGTTTGACCAACATTTCTTATGCGACCTGCCACAGGGGTGCACTTCCGCTTCCACGAAACATAGAAAAGAGGTTGGTGTTTGACCAACATTACTTATGTGAACAGTCACAGGGGTGTCTTTACGCTTTCACGAGACATGGAAAGAGGTAGGGGTTGGACGAACATTACTTATGTGCCCAATCACAGGGTTGCCTTTCCGCTTCCACGAAACATTGAAAGGATGTTGGTGTTTGACCAACATTACTCATGTGGCCAGTCACAGTGGTGCATTTTCGGTTCCACGAAACATTGAAAAGAGGTTGGTGTTTGACCAACATTCCTAACGTGACCAGTCACTGGTGTGCCTTTCCGCTTCTACGAAACATTGGAAGGAGGTGGGGGTTTGACCAACATTACTTATGTGACCTGTCACAGGGGTGCCTTTCCGCTTGTACGAAACATTGGAAAGAGGTAGGGGTTTGACCAACATTACTTATGTGACCTGTCACAGGGGTGCCTTTTCGCTTCACGAAACATTGAAAAAAGTTCTGTTTCTGACAAACATTATTTACGCGACCAGTCACAGGGGTGCCTTTCCGCTCCCACGAAACATTTGAAAAAGGTAGGGGTTTGACCAACATTCTTTACGTGACCAGTCACAGATGTGCCTTTCCGCTTCTACGATACATTGGAAGGAGGTGGGGATTTGACCAACATTACTTATGTGACCTGTCACAGGGGTGCCTTTCCGCTTCCACGAAACATTGAAAAGAGTTCGGTGTTTAACCAACATTATTTACGTGACCACTCACAGGGGTGCCTTTCCGCTTCCACGAAACATTGAAAAGAGATTGGTGTTTGACCGACATTATTTTCGTGACCTGTCACAGGGTTGCCTTTCCGTTTCCACGGAACATTGAAAAGATGTTGGCGTTTGACAAACATTACTCATGTGGCCAGTCACAGGGCTGCCTTTTCGGTTGCACGAAACATTGAAAAGATGTAGGGGCTTGACCAACATTATGTATGTGACCAGTCACGGAGGAGCCTTCACGCTTCCACGAAACATTTGAAAGAGGTAGGGGTTTGACCAACATTACTTATGCGACCTGTCACAGGGGTGCACTTCCGCTTCGACGAAATATAGAAAAGAGGTTGGTGTTTGACTAACATTACTTATGTAAACAGTCACAGGGGTGCCTTTACGCTTCCACGAAACATTGGAAAGAGTAGGGGTTTGACCAACAGTACTTATGTGACATGTCACAGAGGCGCCTTTACGCTTCCACGAAACATTGAAAAGAGGTAGGGGCTTGACCAACATTATTTATGTGACCAGTCACAGGGGTGCCTTTCCGCTCCCACAAAATATTGGAAAGAGGTTGGTGTTTGACCAAGATTATTTAGGTGACCAGTCACAGGGGTGCCTTTCCGCTTCCACGAAACATTGAAAAGAGATTGGTGTTTGACCGACATTATTTACGTGACCAGTCACAGGGGTGCCTTTCCGTTTCCACGGAACATTGAAAAGATGTTGGTGTTTGACGAACATTACTCATGTGGCCAGTCACAGGGGTGCCTTTTCGGTTCCACGAAACATTGAAAAGAGGTAGGCTATGCGTATTTTCACTGGCCACACTTCCGTCTTTAGATATGAGGTGAAACTGCGGGCCAGATGCTTGTAGGTTGAGGAAACCTTCTTCCACAAGAAGCTCTTGATAGCTCCTTAAGGCTAATTAGGTTCTCTACGCCTTCATTCAGTGTATTCTGAAACACGTAAACTTCTCTCTAAAATGCGTTAACCTCTCCTGGTTTAGACGGGTTGTCCACAGTATCTGGAGGGTCTCGGTTTTCTCGAATACGTAACTTCAAAGCCATCTGTAAACCAACAAAGAAATTTCTTCTGAAAATGAGTGATATCAGCTTGAACGAATGGGGTAACCAAGCTTTTTTGGTATTTTTTTCAAGTCTATATTGAAAATATTATACATGGTATATATAATAAATTTCATATAAAAAAGTAATAGATATACATATTTTTCAAACAAAATAAATATAGATACCATATTGAACTTAATATGGAAAGCTATTCCTCAGATCTCGATTCCGAATATATTGTATTTTCAACAAAATAGTTGAATTTTCAACAGAAGAATATTGCCTACCAAAATAGGTTAATTTTCAACCCAAACCGATGAATCTTCAACAACAATAAAATTAATTTTTCAACAAAATGTGGCATCACCAACCAAATAGTTTATTTTTAATGCAAAACGGACGTAGCCCTAACAAAATAGTTTAATTCGTAACCAATATTCAAAGTTTGAAGCAAGAGGCGAACTGTTTCCAAGCCAGTTGCGTTTTCAACCAGAAAAGATGAATTTTCATCCAAGAAAGATGATTTTTCTACCAAAAGATAAATTTTCCACCAGATAGTTAAATATTTGACCGGATCGATGTATTTTCAACGAAGAACACTATTTTACTACTCAAAAAGACCCATAAAGACGAACTACTAGCAAAATACATGAATTTTCTACCAAATAGTTTAAATTTCAAATAATCACGAATACATTTTTTAAGCAGAATCGGACACGGAAATGCTTATATAAACAAGTAAATGAAAAAATAACCCAATAGTTGAATTTTCTATCAATTTTTTGCAATTTCAAGGAAAAAGTTATTGATTTTTCAATAAAAGAGTTAAATTTTTCGAGATTCCAGCTGAAAATCAAAAACAAATGAATTCCACAAGAGTGGACGAACTCTTAATAAAACACTTAATTACTTAACCCGAAAATATGAATTTTCACCCGAAAAATCTACATTTTTAACAAAAAGATAATTTTCCACCAAATAGTTGAACTTTGAACTATAAGCGATCAATGTTGAACTGAAAATGGAATAGTTAAACTTTCAGTTGAGCAAATTGATTATCAAGCAAAAAAACCTCGAATGAATCTTGAACAATGTGGCTAAACCTTAAATGAAGTTGTTGAATCTGCAATCAATAAGATGAATATTTCACTAAAATAGGCGGATTTATAAGAAAATACATGACCTCTTCTCCAAATTGTTAAATTTTCAACTACAAATTATTAATTTTCAATTTTTATTGATTTGTGCTGGTAAATCTTTCTACAAAAAAGTTAATTCTTAGTGGAAATTTTATTCCTACAATGTTGGACCAAAAACGATAAATTTGCAACAAAAAATAGAATATTCTCCAACCAGACGAGATGAGTTCTGTATCAAACATATAATGGTAGACCGTTTAATTAAAATAATCATGTTGCAACAAAAAATAGTTAGATTTCCTTATCATCTTCTATTAATTCATTTTGCATTTAGGAAAGGACAAGGACAAAAGGAAAACAGTTAAGTTTCTCAAAAAAAAAATAGGAATATCTAACGAAACGATATGAGATGAAAACAAGGAGAGCGTATGAACTCTGTATTCAGATACTTCACTCTTGAACTGGAATCACTACTTTCCATTTTTCAAGCATTAAAAAAACAGTTATTCACATTTATATGTTCAATTTGTGATGTTACGTTCTGCATCAACCTCTCTACCTGGAAGTGTGACAAAGTTTGTGAATAGCCAATTTCAATCTAAACTGCAAAATTAATAACTTAGAAATCAAAGATGAAGCTTGGACCTCCCTCAATAATGTTCACTTTATAATGCTGTTCAAGCTATGAAAAAATTTTCAATGGAAAATTTCTCTCCTTCCCGTAATCTTAGATCACAATATTGCTAATTCATCAAACAACTTGAAAAATGTAATCATCTCCTTCTTGTTGCAGATTTAGGTTTACAGTTTGATTGTTTACCTAATGGCGCTCCCATTCCCTATGTTTCTCGTGGCGGATCTTCTTCATCTCCTAAACGAATCCTCACCTCCGACGTATCAGCGTTTAGTTACAATAGACTTTAAACGATTGTAGCGCTGGGACGTAACACCGTTACACAGTGAACGCACACGTAGTGTTCAGTGCTCCCAATTTGGCTCTCCAACCGCACTGTGCATGCGTCATACCAGCAGTCTCATTGGATGCTGATCGCGCGCTTATTTAAAATGATTAAATATGCAAATCCATTTTTCACAATATATAATAATCATAAAGTAAAAACAATATTATGAATGATTTAAAATTCTCATTTGTGAAAGGAGGTATTGCTCTCTTTGGATTTAAAATCAATCATTTATTTGTAAGGAGTACAATAAAATCATTATTTCACCTTGCACTCTAAAAGACTATTTTGTGATCTAAAAATTGATTGTTAATATTTCCACAATGATGATTTATTTTGAGAAATTGATTTACACATGTGATAGTTTCAAAAAAACGCGACAACTACAGCCAATGTGACTGTGGACGCAACGCATGCGCAGTGCAGTTGGAGAGCTGCATTGGTGAAATGAACGAGAGCTGCAAATAGGTGAAATGAACGAAAGAAAGTTTTTTCAATTCTCTGAAGAATAAAAGTATATGTAAATACTATAATTTCAATTTCAAATTTTATTTAATGAGCAATTATGAGAAGTATATTCTTTATTGAGTTATAGAATTATGAAATTCTTTTCTAGTTTAAACTTTGAATTCCGTGAATAACAAATGAAAGGTAGCATTGCAGAATTAAATATCCAACATTCTTACGAAAATGTGTTGATTGCATACAAAATTCTTTGAAACTCAAATACATCTTGTGTTATAAGGATTTGTTTTCATCATCATCGATATTTCTTCAAATTATTATCCTTTATTTGAATTTTCTTCTTTTTTGTAGGCGTTTTAGCCAAAAGCGCTAACAGTTGTCTGCCACAGTGCGGCAACGTCATACTTTTTCTTGATTTTCTCAGAATAGAATAATTCTTTTAGATCAAATCTTTTTCCATGCTTCATCAGCATTCCCGTATGGAGGAAGTAAGTTTTTATTTTTGTAAAAAATTGAAAATTCGATTTTTCATTGGCACCGAAACCGATTTGCAAACCCACGGAAATTCTAACCTCAAAATTCTTTCGCGATTTACTAGAATTTCGTTAACTTTTACAGAACAAGAGTTTTTTTCGCGTTCAAAAACTCAATTCCTCGGGAGTAAGTTTTTATTTTTTAATGTAACTGAAGATTGGAGTTTCTGTCACAATTCGTAGTGGAGCCTATCTCAATCTTTGGCTACTGCATTTTAGCATTTTCAATTAAAAATCGTGCAATCTTTTTTTTTAATTTCAAACGCATTCAATTCAAAATTACAAATTATTGTTTCAAAGATTTTGTAAAATCAATATTTTAACCTCTGTTTAATAATGTATTTTTAAATTGTTTATAATTTTAATGTTAGGAAATAAAAAATCAAAGACTTCCAATATTGTTTTATTTCACCGAAATGATGAGTTTTTAAGTCAAAAAGACGAATTTGTGAAAAATAAATTGAAATTATAAACGAAAAATATGCATTTTCTACCAAAAGAATTGAATTTTTGAATAAGAAATACAAATTTTCAACTGAAAAAGAGCAATTTTCTAGCAAAAATTAATTCAAAAAAATTTGAATAATTTTTAACCAAAAAAATTACGTTTATATAAACTGTGTAGAAATTGTTGATGTAATTTGTTGGCTTCAGGGTCAGGTGAATTGAAACGAATTAGGCTGTTTCAGACGTTTCGGCGCACAATGGTGGCCCTCATAAGTGAGTTTTATTAAATCTGTGAAAAGTACATGATATCTTGCAGGTACGAAGTGTTACATTTGGGAGTGTTATTTATTGGTTAAGATCTAAGTTGTGAAATTATAAAAATGATTTAATTTACAATTATTTGGTTTCATTTAATTCTATTAATAACTATTGATGAATCTTACAGTATTATTAAAGCATGGTTTTATTTAACGAAGTACAATTAATGAAAAAACACAAAAAAAAACAATGAAAATGTGGTAGAAAAAATATTTTTCCCAAATCTTTAAAACAAATTATTCCAAAAAGTTGTCAGAAAACATTGCAATCAAAATCGCAACCTGTCAATGGCCTGGATTGACTACCGGAAAGCTTTCGATTCAACCTCTCATAGACTTATCATCTGCCTGTTGGAAAGCTTGAAGGTACATCCACACATAGTGAGATGCATAGAGAGATTGATGCCTCTTTGGAAAACTAGATTTAATATCATTAATTACAATCCTTTCACGCAATTCCTGTAGCGAGGGACATTCCAAATCAAGCATATCAATAATTTCAAACGATTTTTCTACAAATTGTTTCAGCCAATTCTTTTTTCCAATCCTTACACAAAAATTCTTGTTGCACCGGTTAAAATGTTTTCGAGTATTGCAGGTACTTGAGAATACGGAAAATCACCGGAATTCCAAGGTATTCCATGATATTTCCGCCCTGCCCAAATGTTTATAGGCTTATATTTTCGCGGAACGTTGTTCCACTTGCAGGGTGGTTAAAAGAGAAAAGAATATGGCTTTATACCTGTAGCATCATAGAATGGTAATATAGCCAATTCTTTCAATACAAATTTATTGACTGGTAACTTGAAGCACTGCATATCCACCAAGAACTCCATCTTGAATGCAACTAAACTATTTCTACTTGGTTACAGCAGTTTTTACCAACTTTTTCACCCCACCACTTATTGGTTTACACTCAACTATACGATCATGCAAAATTAAGCAATATGCCGACGTTTGAGCGGGCAAATGTGCACTAGTTTGAAATTCCAAACGAACGTCAACTGGTCCGTATTTCAGTGACTCATTTTGTTCAGAGCAGTCAATAGCAACTACAGGTGCATACTCTATAAATTCTCCTCTAGATAGCAGTGGTTGCTGTTCTTTACCATAGTAATTAGTTTGCAAGTTTGTGTGCATTTCATAAAGGAGAGCATACTGATTTCGATTAATGTCAAGATTCAAATTACTATAAGGATAATAATGATCATTGAAAAGTAGTTTGACATTAGTCAGATTGCAATGATCAAAGTTGCTAATGCTTCTAATAGTATTATTTTTTCTGTTTGCTCGAAATCCTAGTATAACAAATCTCGGTTTCTCCAATTGTGATGAGGTTTTTACTGCCCAAACATGGTTTCAAGTAGTTGGAAGTAGAGGATATTCATACAGTTCCCAAGTTCGAAAACTTATTGGAATAGGTGGATCTTTTTCAATATATTTTAGCAACTGAAATTTTCGTGAATCTGACAGTCTAACGCTAGGTAATAACCACTCTATTTTATTAATTTCAATTTTATACTGCTCAATGGGGGCTGCTTGCAAGATGGCATTTGCATCACTTTTTGATCTTGTCAAAATAAGTTCATGCTTAGCATTGACAATGATTTTGTGATAATCTTCAGCAAAACCAAATATCATGCTAAGCGGTATGACTACATCAAAATAACCAGTAGCGATGGTTAGTGATTGATTATTATCATTTATTTCAAGCCAACCAGTATTCTGTATGTAACGTGATTGGCCAGGATTTAGAGATACATAATTTTTTATGAGACTAGTGAGACCAACATTTTTATTTCTACGCGGAGAGAAAAATCGAGGCAATAGCACGTGAACATTTCTCACGCTTTAATAGCAAGCATTTATCTTGGAATACATTCATGGATGCTTCTATTATTCGCAAGATGCAACACCACGGAAAATAAGCACAGCTTACATGCAAAAATGCCAAAAGTTACTTGGGTGAATAGCAAGCTCTGTTTTGCTGTAATACCGTGAACTTAGCCGAGCGAAATTTCCAAGAGCCTCCACGGAATTTTTCGGTGAGTCTCCTTGCGATTTGCCTTTAGGCCACGCTTCCTGCGAACATTTAGTGGTGCGAACGTGTCAACAGGCAGAAGGCGTGGCCTAAAGTCAAATTGCAAGGAGACTCACGGAAAAAGTCCGTGGAGGCTCTTGGAAATTTCGCTCGGTGAAGTTCACGGTATTAGAGCACAGCGAAGCCTGCCATTAACCCACTAACTCGTAGGATTTTCGCATAAGAGTTCGTGCGTTTAGGGCAATAGGGTATGTCTTGCTTAAAACTCATGAAATCTTAGAAAATAAAGCAAGAGACGCCTGCGATATGCGCCTGATAAATAGTCCATGCCTTAATACCTTGAACTTTCTTGCGCTAAACCTCAGAGTTTTCTCTCCGTGTATCTATTTCTATTGCATTGATTTTATATCTTGCTTCTTCAAACAAGTGACAGATGGTATTAGAAACTAAAACTGTGTTTGTCACTGGCGCTCCATCAGTTCTTACGATTCTTCCATGTACATGAAGTTAACTTTTGCTCGGTAGGAGACAATGGTCCTGATTTTGTGCAGCAATCCGTATTTCATCACTGTTATTGAAGGTGGATGAGGCATAAGGCTGATGTGCATGAATTTCACAGTGTGCAATCGACTCATCAAAGATGATTGGTGCTTGAATATTTCGAACCAAATCGTCGAATATTCCACTAAAAAAACGAAATTTAAACAAAAATACATGAATTTTCAACTGAGAAAGACAAATGTTCACCAAGAATAAAATATTAAAATTTTAATATAAAGAAATTAATTTTTTACAAAAAGAAAAGAATATTTAACCAAAAAGATAAATTTACAACAAAAATTGAGTAGATGAATTTTTATTTAAAACAATTAATTTTCAACAAAATACATACATTTTTAACAAATTAGTTAAATTTTCAACCAAAGTGATGATTTTTTAAGTAGAAAAGCCCAATTTTGTAATAAAAATGGATGCATTACGTTTTTAGTAAAACAAATTAATTTTCAAACAAAAAAATTAATTTTCAACCAAATAGTCAAATTTTCAAAACAAACAAAAAACGAAATTTAAAAAAAAAATGTGAATTTTCAACTGAGATAGATAGATTGATTTTCAGATAGAGAAATTAATTTTCTACAAAAAAGAAAGTCTTTTTAACCAAGAAGATGAATTTTCAAACAAACAAAAAATTAATTGTCTACCAGAAAAACGACATTTTAACAAAAAAGTTCAATTTTCAACCAAAATGATCAATTTTCAATAAAAAAGATAAATTTGTAACAAAATACATAATTTAAAATAGTTGAATTTTCAACTAGAAAAGATAAATTTAGAATAAAAATTGAATAATTAAATTTTCAGTTAGAAAAATTATTTTTTATTGAAAGAAAAAATTAATTCTTAAACAAATCATCGAATATCACATACAAAAAAAAACGAATTTAAAAAAAAGTACGTGAATTTTCAACCGAGAAAGACAAATTTTCACCAAAAATAAAACAATTAAATTTTCAGATAAAAAAATTAATTTTTTACAAAAAGAAAAGAGTGTTTAACCAAAAAGATAAGTTTACAACAAAAATTGAATAGATAAATATCTAGTTAGAACGAATAATTTTCAACAAAATGAATAAATTTTTAACAAATTAGTTAAATTTACAACCAAAGTGATGGGTTTTAAAGTAAAAAAGCCCAATTTTGCAATATAAATGGATTTATTAAGTTTTTAGTAAAATAAATTAATTTTCAAATAACAAAATTGATTTTCAACCAAATAATCAAATTTTCAAAACAAAGAACAAAACAAAAACGAAATTTAAAAAAAACGTGAATTTTCAACTAAGAAAGACAGATTGATTTTCAGATAGAGAATTTAATTTTCTAAAAAAAAAAGTATTTTTAACCAAGAAGATGAGATTTCAAACAAACGAAAAATTAATTGTCTATCAAAAAAACGATTTTTTAACAAAATAGTTAAATTTTCAACCAAGATGATCAATTTTCAATGAAAAAGATTAATTTTTAACAAAATACATAAATTTAAAAGAAACTAGTTTAATTTTCAACTATAAAAGATTAATTTAGAATAAAAATTGAATAACTAAATTTTCAGTTTGAAAAATTAATTTTTTATAAAAACAAAAATTGATTTTGAAGCAAATCGTCGAATGTTTAAAAAAAAGGAATTAAAAAAAAACTACCTGAATGTTCAACTGAGAAAGATAAATGTTCACCAAAAATTAAATAATTAAATTTTCAGATGAAGAAATTAATTTTCTACAAAAAGAAAAGAATTTTTAACGAATAAGATAAAGTTACAGTGAAAATTGAATAGGTAAATTTTTAGTTAAAACAATTGATTTTCAACAAAATAAATCAATTTTCAAAAAATTAATTAAATTTTCAACCAAACTGATGATTTTTTAAGTAGAAAATCCTAATTTTGTATTAAAAATGGATTCATTAAGTTTTTAGTAAAACAAATTAATTCTCAAACAACAAAAAATGAATTTTCAACCAAAAATTAAAATTTTCAAAACAAAAAAAAAACGAAATTTGAAAAAAAAACGTGAATTTTCAACTGAGATAGACAGATAGAGAAATTAATTTTCTACAAAAAAAAAGTATTTTTAACCAAGAAGATTAATTTTCAATGAAAAAGATAAATTTGTAACAAAATACATAAATTTAAAACCAAATAGTTGAATTTTCAACTGAAGAAGGTAAATTTAGAATAAAAATCGAATATTTAAATTTTCAGGTTAAAAAATTAATTTTTTATTTAAGGAAAAATTAATTTTGAACCAAATTGTCGAATATTCCACAAAAAAAGGAATTTCAAAAAAAATTACGTGAATTTTCAACTGAGAAAGATAAATGTGCACCAAAAATGAAATAATTCAATTTTCCGATAAAGAAATTAATTTTCTACAAAAAACCAAAAACAATGAATTTGTAATCAAATAGTTGAGCTTTTAACAAAAAAGATGACTTTTCAACCAAGAAAATTAATTTTTTACCAAAGACAAGAATTTTCAACAAAATACACGAATTTTCAACTAAAAAGGACAAATTTGCAACAACAAAAAAACGAATTTGCAACAAAATAGTTAAATTTTCAGCCAAATACTTGAATTTTCAGATAAAAATATCAATTTTAAACCAAAGAAATAAATTTTCATCTAATAAAATTTATTTTTTACAATACAGTTTAATTTTTACCAAAATACATGAATTTTTAAGCAAATAGTTAAATTTTCAACTAAAAAAGATAAACTAATAAACGAAAATCCACGAAATACTCAAATTTTCAAGCAAAGAAATGAATTTTCTACCAAGAAGACGAATTTTCAACAAAGTACATGAATTTACAACTAAAAATGATACATTTTCATCTAAAAGGATTAATCTTCTACAAAAACAAATTAATTTTTTAACTAAATAGTTGTATTTTCAACAAAAAGTCTGAATTTTTAAACAAGCAGATTAATTTTCCGCCAAAAAAGACAAACTCTCCAGAAAATATATGCATTTTCAACTAAAAAAGATAAATTTGCAACAACAAAAAAAAACGTATTTTCAACAAAATAGTTAGATTTTCAACCAAATAGTTCAATTTTCAGTTTAAAAATGCACAAAACAAAAAAATATATTTGCAACAAAATTATTCAATTTTCGACTTTATTTATTTTTTAAATTAATTTTCTGCCAAAAAAGAAAAGAAAGATTCGAGAAAATAAATGCATTTTCGACTAAAAAAGATAAATTGGCAAAAAAACAAAAAACAAAAACGGATTTTCAACCTAACAGTTAAATTTTCAACCAAATAGTTCAAGTTTTAGTTTAAAAATTAAAAAAAAACTTATTTTTAATAAAAATTGTTTAATTTTCGACTATAGAGATAATTTTTACTTTTTTTACTTTTGAAGAAAAAACTTGCAACCAAATTGTTGAATTGTTTACTTAAAAAAATGAATTTTCAACAAAAAAGTTAATTTTCAAACAAATTATTAAATTTTCTACCAAGTACTTGATTTTTCGAATGTTCAACCAAATGATTAAATTTTTATCCAAAATGGTTCAATTTGCAGTTTAAAAGTCAATTTTAAAACCAACGAAATAAAGTTTCAACCAATAATATTAATTCTTTTTAAAACATTTGAATTTTCAACGAAATACATGAATTTTGAAACAAATATTTATTTTTTTACACAATATTTAAAGTAAAATGATGAAGACAAGAATTTTCAACAAAATACACGAATTTTCAACGAAAAAGGACAAATTTTCAACAAAATAGTTAAATCTTCAACCAAACAGTTCAATTTTCAGATGAAAAATCAATTTTAAATTAAAGAAATAAATTTTCATCTAATAAAATTTATTTTTTACAATAACGATAAAAAATTAACTATTTCTTTGAAAATTCCTGTCTTTCGTTGAAAATTAAAATGTTTTGTAAAGAATTAATATTATTGGTTGAAACTTTATTTCGATGGTTTTAAAATTTTAAATCAAAATGTAACTATTTGGTTGAACATTAGTTTGTTTTTTTTTGTTAAAAAATTTATCTTTTTTAGTTGAAAATTTGTGCATTTTGTTGGAAATTCATTTCTTTGGTTAAGAATTAATTTTTTGTTTGTTAAATTCAACTATTTGCTTGAAAATTTATGTATTTTATTAAAAATTCAACTGTTTGCTAGACAATTAATCTAATGGTGGAAAATTTATTTCTTTGGTCTAAAACTGAATTTTTAACTGAAAATTGAACTATTAGGTTGAAAATTTGTTTATTTTTGGTTGCAAATGTATCTGTTTTAGTTGAAAATTCGTCTTCTTGGTAGAAAATTAATTATCTTGGATGAAAATCCATTTTTTACCAAAAAAACGAATTTTCAAATAAATTGTTTAATCTTAACGAAAGACATGAATTTTTAAACAAGAAGATTAATTTTGTACAAAAATAGGAATTTTCAACAAAACACATTAATTTTCGATAAAATAAATAATTTTTAACCCAATATTTGAATTTTTTACCAAAGCAATTGAATTTTCAACTAAAAAATATAAACTTTTAACCAAAAAGATAAATTTTCAACTGAAAAAGATCAACTTTTAACAAAAAAATGGAATATTTAAATTTTAAATTAAAAAAATTAATTTTTTATCAAGAAAAAAAAACGAATTTTGAAATAAATTGTTAAATTCTCAACCATTCTGATTCATAAAGAGGGAAATCACCAGAATTCGTCAAATTTTGGAAGTTCCTTGTTCCAAATCTGAACTTTTTTAATCGAAATATAATTTTTTTTCGCCAATAAAAATTTGCGAGTATTAGAAACTTCCCTCTTGCAAATTTGAGGGGAGGCAAGTACTATGTCTTTTAATTACAATACAAAATGTTGTAAATAAATATAATCTTGACTTGGAACAGGGAATTGTCGTAAAGAATTATAATTTAGACTTTGTAACGGAAACTTCCGTCAAGAATTATAATTTTCACTTTGGAACGGGTAATTTCCATAAATAATTATAATTTTCACTCTGGAACAGAGAATTTTCATAGAGAATTGGGCTTTTTATTTTAGGTTCACTTTACAAAAGCAAATTTCTTTAAGAATTATAATTTTTGCTTTAGGAGAGGCAGTTTCCTTACAAAATTATAATTTCACTTAAAACCGAAATTGTTTCAAATGTAATGAATGAATTTTTGAAGTCGTTAAAATTGAAGAACTTTCAGTTGTGAGTCTTCAAAATTAAACTATTAAAAAATATTTGAAAAATCATATTCCTTTCAAATATAAGTATCAATGATAGAATAATTTGCAAATTTATATTTTTAAATTTCAAGCATTTTTTATCGTAACTCTTCAGAATTGTAAAAATTTGAATTGTTGATATATGAAATTTAACATTATTCATTTGAAACATTTCACATCAAAAATTATCAAATTTTTATGTTTTACAGTTGAAAAATCTGCAATTTTGACGATTTACATCAAAATTCAAGAGTTTTAAATTTTAAATCTTTAAAATACAAGAACTGTTCAGTGCAAATCTTCAAAATTAAACTACAAATTTTCAAAAATATTGAGAATTACCTACCTTGAAAATATAAATCTTAAAAATTAAATAAATCTTAATATCTATAATTTATAATTAAACTATTTGAAAAATATTTCGATGATAGACATTAAATATTGAAGAATTTTCAACTGAAAATCTTAAAATTGATGAATTTTCCATTGCAAATCTTCAAAACTGAATTACATATTTAAAGAGATATTTAAAATTCCATACATTCAAAATATAAATATTGAACTTTAATATATATTTCAATTTCAAATCTTCCGAATTGCAGAACTGTGAATTGCAAATTTTTTCAAATTGAAAAATTAAAGACTGCATATCGTTAAGATTGAAGAACTTAAATTCTAAATCTTCAAAATTGTAAAATTTTGATTTGTAAATCTTTAAAATTTTAGATGCTTTAATTTTTTTTAAATTGAAAACTCTTGACTTTAGATCTTCTGTCATCACAAATTCATTTGTTTTATATGTATTTGCATTTTATCTGAAAATTTAACAATTTTGTGGAAAATGAAGCTTTTTGTTACAAATTGAACTAATTTTGTCAAAAATGCAACTATTTGGTTGATATTAATATTTTTGTAGAAAATTACTATGTTTTGTTGAAAATTTGCATTATTTGGTAAAAAATTAATCTTATTGGTTCAAAATTCAACTATTTAGTGAATTACTAGTCTACTTTGTAGAAAATTTATATAATTTTTACAGTTGAACTATTTTAGTACAAAACTTATAATTTTTTTTTTTTAATTGTAAATTTTCGAAATTGAAGAGTTTTGAAACGCAAATCGTCTAAATTAAAGAATTTTCCATTGTAAGTCTTCAAAATTGATATGTTCCAAAAAAAACTTCCAAACTACATACCTTTAAAATATACATCGTGGAAATTGAATAATTTATCATTCCAAATTTTCAACATTTAAAAATTGTCCATTGCAACTCTTTAAAATTGCAGAACTTTGAATTGCAAATCTTTTAAAATTGAAGCGCTTTTATGTTTGAAAATTTACAATTCAAAATCGAAGAATTATAAATAATATTATTAATAATATGGAGTATTTCAGTATAATTATAATTTATTTTATTTTTTAATTAGGATTAAAAAAAAAATTTTATCATGAATAATTTTTGTAAATGAGCGTGAAAAAAGTGGGAGAAAAAGGGAAAAATTCAACCAAAACTCTCACCTTTTTCTTTCTTCATTCTTTTTAGGACAAAAACAAATACATAAACTTTTGGATTTCTTCAAAATGAGATAAATGCAGGGAGCAAACCTTTTTCTAAAAAATAAAAGAGGATTACATTATTTTAAATTTGTGAAATTGATTGCTCCTTTTGAGGAAAATGGATTTTATTGAAATAGACAGAAATTCGGGTAATGTGGATTGATGTGAGGGGAGGTTTAAGTTGGAAGTCAACATTTTTCTTCACAATTAGCCATGAAATACGAATAACATATTACTCTGGAAATATCACTTTCATGAGTCTGTTTTATAGGGTCCTAAAAAGCCCCTATAAGTGAAAAAATAGCTTTTGCGAGTTTTTGACGCTAATTATGATTTTTTTTTGCGTTTTTTCAAATGCAAATTGTTCTTGATGCATAAAATGCTACACTTAACTGATAAATTTGTAGTTTGAAGGATTTTTTTCAGCAATTTATTATTGTTTTTAGGAATTTTCTCCTAGAATGGAGATAGAAAGTTGCGATTTCAAAAAAAATTTCACTTTTTGTCCAATTGTTAATTAGAGAGAGGTAACAGTTCATTAATATTAACAAACCTAATTTTTTTAAAAATTCAATGATATTGTTAATAATATTCTTTTAGAATAATGCTACAAAATTGCAGTTTTTTGTAAAATTTTCAACATTTTGTTCACTCTTCACTTGGAGTGAGTTGAATAATTAATTAAAGTTAACGAAATATTTGTTAAAACAGTGTCATATTATTTTTAGTGTTATAGTTCAGGTTTCTTCTGGAATGCTTCTCTATTTATCCACTTTTTCCTTAGTGAAGTAATAAATAATGGACTTTAACAAACATAGTTGTTTAAACAATTTATAAGTATTCAGAACTATCTCATCTTAGATAAGTGCTAAAAGTTGCGGTTTTTTCTGAACTCTTAAATTTTTTGTCTACTTTCCACATAGTCAGGTATTAATTCAAGTTGACAAACATGCTTTTTTGAAAAATTGATTATTGTTTATAACTATATTCTCTTAGAGTAAAGCTAGTAGGTGCTTTTTTTCTGAAATATATTCACGAAAAAGAGATTGTTTAAAATATGTTTCTCTCTAACTTATCTAAGAGAAAATGGTTTCAACAGTAATAAATTGTTTGAAGAACTATTTTTATTAACAGGCGTTAATTACTAAGACAAGAGTGGACAAAGAGCTTAAAATATGAACATAAAAACAGCAACTATCTGACATTATTATAGATGCAGATAGGTTATAACAATAATAACTTCTTTGAACAATTATTTTTGCTCAACTTAAATAATCATTCAGTCACTCGAAGTGAAAAACAGACAAATGGTTAAAAATTTCAAAAAAAAACCGCAACTTTCTAACATGAGGCAAAGAGAATATTATTAAAAATATTGATAGATTGTTTGAACAATTATTTTTTCTATAATAAATTAAATATTAACTCGCTCCAAGTAAAAAGTGAATGAAAATTTAAAAATTTCAGAAAAACCGCAATTTATAGCAATATTCAAAGAAAATATCTGATATACGTGCTAAACTTTATGGGGTTTGCGCCGCCTCTAAATATTATTTTTTTCAAATGGATTTTTCCATTCAAACAAAAAAAATGGTTTTCGTTTCGTGTAGATTTAAACATATTTCTGGGCATTATTCATAAAAATTCGAAAAAAATTTCCAACACATTTTTGGAACACCCAAATGTTCATACCTTATCTAGTCCACTCCTTAAAAACAATGCATTTGTTGATTGAATTTATTCATAAAGGATAAGCACCTGTCTTCTTGAAGATTGCGCAACTACGTTGATAGTGAGTTTCAGCTTAATAATTGTTTGCAATTATCACAAGAAAAACGGCATTCTTAGTTGAAAAATGCATAAGACGACAAAACTGTCTTCATAACATAAGTGTTTAAAAATATTTCGAAAATTAGTTATTAGGAGTTGATGAGGCGTTGAGGGAACAAAGTTTGAATGTTGGAAACCGTCAAAAAATGCATTTGTTAATTAATTTGGTTAATGTAAACCGAATTATTTCTAGGGCCCCTTTGTTTCGATCATATATATGCAAAATATTATGCGAATTAAAGGCTGAATGAAATTTTTTAATAATTATCACTAATTTTTCCGAAATAATAAACGCGAACGAAAAGTTCAGTTGGAGTTGAACCGAATCGAAACAGGAGTGCAAACGAGCAAAAACGAGTTAAATCTTGAACTTGTTTTCGGCCGTAGCGCGTTGGCTAATTCGTTCTTCCGCTGATAGATAATAATTAACCCACTTTTGCTCTGACTCTTTTTTTTAGTCCGCTTTTGCTATCAGCCCCGCATATAAACCTTTATTTTCAAGTCGTAGATTCTATTAAATATTAGTAGAAAATTGAATTTATTAATAATAATCGTGTGTAAAAATTGGAAATTCAAAGGAAACTATGTGATATTTCATTTAGTTTTTTCAGGGGTAGATATCAAATAGAATCATTAAATATAAAGTTTAAAAAATTAATTTTCAACAAAAATAAAAAAAATTTTTAACAGTTAAATGCAAAAAGGATTAATTTTCCACCATGAATTTTCAAGAAAATTATTAAATTTTGAAGCCAACATAAATGTAAACAAAAAATTGAATTTTCAACCAAATACTTGAATTTTTAACTAAAAAAGATCAATTTTGTACCAAAAATGGAATCGTTAAATATAAAGTTGAAAAATTGATTTTCAACAAAAAAAAATAAATTTTGAACCAGTTAAATGCAAAAAACAGGATTAATTTTCTACTAAAAAAAAAACAAACTAATTTTGAAATAAATAGTTGAATTTTCAACCAAAAAGATGAAATTTTCAACAAAAAGATTAATTTTGAACTTAATAGTTCAATTTTCAACCAGAAAGGTTAATTTCCCACCGAAAAAATTAGGGTTCTACCAAAAAAGACGAATTCTCAACAAAATTATTAAATTTTGATGCCAAAAAAAATCTATAAAAAAATCTAATTTTCAACTAAATAGTTGAAATTTGAACCAAAAAAGATCAACTTTGTACCAAAAATGGAATCATTCAATATAAAGTTTAAAAAATTAATTTTTAAAATAAAAAAAAAATAAAAAAACAGAATTTTTAATCTTTTAAATGCAAAAAAGATTAATTTTATACTCAACAAAAAAAACGAACATTGAAATAAATAGTTGAATTTTCCACAAAAAAATTAGGGTTATACCAAAAAAGACCAATTTTCAACAAAATTATTAAATTTCGAAGCCAAAGAAAATGTAAACAAAAAATTGAATTTTCAACCAAATATTTGAATTTTGAACTAAAAAAGATCAGTTTTGTACCAAAAATGGAAAAAACAAGATTAATTTTCTACTAAAAAAAAGCAAATGAATTTTGAACTAAATTGTTCAATTTTCAACCAGAAAGGTAAATAGTTGAATTTTTAACTAAAAAATATTATGCAAAAAGAATTAATTTTCTACTCAACAAAAAAAAAACGAATATTGAACTAAATAGTTGAATTTTCAACCAAAAAGATGTATTTTCCAACAAAAAGATGAATTTTGAACTTAATAGTTCAATTTTCAACCATAAAGGTGAATTTTCAACCAAAAAAATTAGAGTTCTACCAAAACAGACGAATTTTCAAGAAAATACATGAATTTTCAACAAAATTATTAAATTTTAAAGCCAAACAAAATCTACAAAAAATTGAATTTTCAACCAAAAATATGAATTTCCTAAAAAAAAGGCATTCTCTACTTAATAGTTGAAATATCAAATACTTTGTGTAATTTTCAACCAAATATTTTAATTTTCTACCAAAATCAGTTTAATTTTTGACAGATAATATGTATTTTCAATTGAATAGTCGAATTTTCAAGGAAGAAGATTAATTTTCTAAAAAAAATGAATTTTCAGCTATATAGTTAAATTTTCTACCAAAAATTACATAATCCAAATTTTAGATAAAAATATTAATTTTTAACCAATGAAAAACGAGTTTTCAAAAAAATAGGTAAATTTTGAAATAAATTGTGTAGTTTTTTACCAAACAGTTGAGTTTTCTATTAAAATAGTTGAATTTTCAACCAAATATTTGAATTATCAACCAACTACTTGAATTTTCCACCGAATAGTAGATGTTTCAACACGAAAATATAATTTTTCAACAAAAACATAATGTCTTAAACAAATATTTAAAATTTTAAGTAAATTGTTTAGGTTTATACCGAATAGTTTAATTTTCTACAAAAATAGTTGAATTTTCAACTAAAAAATATAAAGGTTGTACGAAAAATGGAATCATTAAATATAAAGTTTACAAAATTAATTTTCAACAAAAAAAAAAGAATTTTTGACCATTTAAATGCAAAAAGCAAGATTAATTTTCTACTAAAAAAAAAAAAAAAAAAAAACGTATTTTGAACTAAATAATTCAATTTTTAACCAGAAAGGTAAATTTTCCACCAAAAAAATTAGGGTTCTACAAAAAAAAAAAAAAAAAATTTGGCAAGCTCACAAAATTATTAGAGATTAAAATTTTTTTTTAAAACAAGTTCATAAGCTGTTCAAAATTTTACGAAGTCGAAGTGCTTATTTTAATTTGTTTATCATGATGAATCAATTTATGAAGTATCCTTGAGGTATCTATTACACAAAGCCAAAACGACCCATCCCTTGTTTGTAATACATCAGTTCTTCCTACATCACATATCAATTGCTTTAGAGCACCATCTAAAGTACTTAATTCAAGTTTCAAAATATTTCAAAATATTATTATACTTTCTAAATATTTCTACAAATTTCGAAAATATCTGGAAGATTTAATGGCAACTTTATTTATTTTGAAAGATTTTTCAAAATTTGAGGAAAATTTCGAGTCAGTTTAAGAAATATTTATTTTCCAAACTTTTAAAGTTCTAAATATCTTTCAAACTAACTCAAATTTTTCCTTAAATGTTTCAAACTCCTGAAAAATAAAAAACTAGACTTTTTCGACGTATCTGGAAGCTTCAAAAATTTTTTTTTATTTTCTCAATAATTTTAAGAAAATTATATATTTATTTACCTTTAAAAACAAATAAACAAATGAACTTAAAAAATAAATGTTTGGTAGAGATTTTTATTTCGTATTTTAAATTATTTATCCCCCAATAATAATAATTTGGGTGATTTTTTTTTCTTTCATGACTAAAAATCTTTTTTAAGATAAAATTTGAACTATTTGGTTACAAATTAGTCTTTTTGGATTAAAAGTTAATCTGTTTTTATTGAGGATTCCATTATTTTGTTTTTTTAATTGTTCAGAATTTGAAGAATATTTTTGCAAAAATGTATATAATTTTAAAAGGTATTTAGATGGTTTAAAAGTTTTGGAAATGGTTGAAAAATAAATTAAAATTTGAAAAAATTTCCAAAAATTTCAAACAAAATATAAATTTTTGAAGATTTTGAAAAAGGTTACAAAACATTTTAAAAGCTTTCTAATAATGTTGAAAAAAATCTGAAAAATTTGAGGCCAGTTTTTTTATCTTAAAAGATTTTTCAACATTTCTGGAATTATTTGAGACACTTTAAAATATAATTTTTCTGAAAGTCCTAAATAACTTTTAAACTGACTTTATTTTTTTCTAAAATATTGCAAAATCCTGTGAAACAAAAAAATTATACTTTTACAGAATTTTAAGAAAAATTGTGCAAAAATTCGAATAATTTTAAAAGATATTGAGAAGGTTTAAAAGTTTTGGAAATGGTTAAAAAATAAATTGAAATTTGAAAAGATTTACAAAAATTCAAAACAAAGTGTAAATTTTTGAATATTTCGAAAAAAAAGTCGAAGTTTTTTAATAAGAAGTTTGAAAGGTTTCAAGAAAATAAACAACTTTTCTTGAGAATCCTGGGAAACATTTTTTGTTATTTTGAAAAATTAATTTTGAAAAGGTTTTAAAACATTTCAAAGTATTGCTACAAATGTCGAAAAAAAATGTAGAAGATTTGAGGGAAATTTTTTTAATTTTCGAAGATTTTTCACAATTTTAGGAATAATTCGAGTCAGTTTAGAAGATATTTATTTTTTAAACTTCTGAAAGTCCTACATATCTTTTAAACTAACTCCAGTTTTTCGTAAAATTTTGCAAAATCCTGTCAAATAAAAAAAAATCTACTTTTCCGACATCTCTGAAATCTTCAAAAATCTTTTTGAATTTTCTCAAGAATCTTAAGAAAATGATATTTCTATGACCTTAAAAACAAATGAACAAATAAACCTAAACAAGAAATATTTATCGAAATTTGTATTTTGTATTAAAATCCATTTATCCGCTCATTATAATTTGGGTGAAAATTTTTTTTTCTTTATTGGCTGAAAAACTTTTTTTGGTTAAAAATTAAACTATTTGGTTAAAAATTCGTCTTTCTGGTTTGGAAATTAATCTGGTTTGTTTGAGAATTCCAGTATTTTATTGAAAATTCGTCTTTTTCGGGTAAAAATGCAACTGAATGAAAATTAATCTTTTTTCGTCGAGGATTCAACTACATTATTAAAAATTCATTTTTCTTTCTTAAAGATTCATAATTTTAGCCAAAATTCATCTCTTTGGTTGAGAATGTCTCTATTTTGTTGAAAATTAGTCCTTTTTGGTAGAAAATTCATCTATTTCGTTAAAAATTCATATTTCTGTGTTGAAAAATTGAACTATTTTGAAGAAAATTCGTTTCTTTTTTGAAAAATGTCATCTTTTTTGGATAAAAATGCAACTGGTACAAACAAATTTTTTTTTGGTTGAGGATTCAGCTATTTTGTTAAAAATACGTCTTTTTGGCATGACTTCAACTGTTTTTTTTAATTAAAAAGCAAAATATTTTTTGGTTAAAATATAATTTATGTTATCTAAATAATATATTCATGATTTAATAATAATTAATGGAACCATGAAAAATATGTTTTTCATGTACTTGATTATAATTTAATACTTCATTTTAAATATTAAATCAACCGATGTAAAGTATATACTACACATATATATATTGTTGAAAATTTATCTTATTTTGTTCAAAATTTAACTATTTTGTTGAAAATTCGTTATTTTTAGATGAAAATTAATTTTTTCAACTGATAATTCAACTATTTGACTGAAAATTAATGTATTTTGTTAAAAATTCATCTTCTGTGGTAAAAATTTAATTTTCATGGTTGAAAATTTATCTTTTAGGTTGGTTAAACATTAATTTCTTTGGTTAAAAATTTAACTATTGTGTAGAAAATTCGTTTTTTCTTAATTGAAAATTAACTTAAGTGATAATTTAACTCTTCTATTTTTTCTTGAAAATTTATCTTATAACTATTTTAATGAAAATTCGTTCTTCTTAGATGAAAATTAATTTTTTTAAGTGATACTTCAACTATTCCATTTTTTGTTGAAAATCTGTCTTCTTTTGTTAAAAATTCAACTATTTCGTTGAAAATTAATTATTTTCTTAAAATTCATCATTCGTGGTAGAAAATAATTCTTCAGGGTTGAAAATTTATCTTTTTGGTTGAATGAAAATTATTATCTTTTCTTGAAAATTTAAATATTTTTTTAAATTATTTTTTTTCAAAATTAATTTAACTGATACTTTAACTATTTCATTTTTCGTTGAAAATCTATCTTCTTTTGTTAAAAATTCAATTAATTGATTGAAAATTAATGTATTTTGTTAAAAATTCATCTTTCGTGGTAAAAAATTAATTTTCATGGTTGAAAATTTATCTTTTAGGTTGTTTGAACATTAATTTCTTTGGTTAAAAATTTAACTATTGTGTAGAAAATTCTTTTTTTTTTTAATTGAAAATTAATTTAAGTGATAATTTAACTATTCCATTTTTTGTTGAAAATTTATCTTATTTTGTTCAAAATTTAACTATTTTGTTGAAAATTCGTTATTTTTAGATGAAAATTAATTCTTTTAACTGATAATTTAACTATTCCATTTTCTCTTGAAAATCTATTTTCTTTTGTTAAAAATTCAACTATTTGGTTGAAAATTCACTTTTTTGGTTAAAAAATTAAACTTAATGGTTGAAAATTAAACTTTTTGGTTGAATGAAAATTAATATCTTTTCTTGAAAATTTAACTATTTTTTTAAAATTATTATTTTTTTAAATGAATTTAACTGATACTTTAACTATTTCATTTTTCGTTGAAAATCTATATTTTTTTGTTTAAAATCTTTCGTGGTAGAAAATAATTCTTCATGGTTAAAAAATTATCTTTTTGGTTCAATGAAAATTAATATCTTTTGTTGAAAATCGAACTATTTTGTAACTTTATATTTTTATGAATTTGTTTAACTGATACTTTAACTATTTAATTTTTGGCTGAAAATCTATCTTCTTTTGTTTAAAATTCAACTATTTGATTGAAGATTAATGCATTTTGTTAAAATTAATCTTCTGTGGTAGAAAATTAATCTTAATGGGTAAATATTTAACTTTTTGGTTGAATGAAAATTAATATCTTTTGTTGAAAATTGAACTATTTTGTAAATTATTATTTTTTAGTTAATTGGTTTAACTGATACTTTAACTATTTCATTTTTGGTTGAAAATCTATCTTCCTTTGTTTAAAATTCAACTACTATTTGGTTGAAGATTAATTTATTTTGTTAAAATTAATCTTCTGTGGTAGAAAATTAATCTTAATGGGTAAAAATTTTACTTTTTGTTTGAATGAAAATTAATATCTTTTGTTGAAAATTTATGTATTTTGTTAAAAATTCATCTTTCGTGGTAGAAAATTAATATTCATGGTTGAAAATTTATCTTTTAGGTTGATTAAACATTAATTTCTTTGGTTGAAAATTTAACTATTGTGTAGAAAATTAATTTTTCTTGGTTGAAAATTAATTTAAGCGATAATTTAATTATTCTATTTTTTAGTTGAAAATTGATCTTATTTTGTTCAAAATTTAACTATTTTGTTGAAAATTCGTTCTTTTTAGATGAAAATTAATTTTTTTTAACTGATAATTCAACTATTTAATTTTTTGCTGAAAAACTATCTTCTTTCGTTAAAAATTTAACTGTTTGGTTTAAAATTCATGTATTTTGTTAAAATTAATCTTTTTTGGTAGAAAATTTGTTTAACTGATAATTTAACTATTCCTTTTTGTTATCATATCTTCTTTTGTTAAAAATCAAACTATTTGGTTGAAAATTCATGTATTTTGTTAAAATTCATCGTTTGTGGTAGAAAATTAATTTTCATGGTTGAAAATTTATCTTTGAGGTTGATTGAACATTAATTTCTTGGTAGAAAATCTGTAGGCGTAGTTTTGAGTCCTAGTTTGTCACGTAGACCTGGGCACATTTTAGTGGGATGATTTAATAGAAAATAAACAGACATTCAGACGGGCCCCAACAAATTTTAAAAATGTATGACGATGGTCTAAGTAAACGAGCACACAATAACTTTCAGAGTTTAGGCTAGTTACCAAGATAGGGTTGTCAAAAGTTTCAAGAAATATGTTGTTTTCAAAGTAAAATGTTATTGTTAAAAATTACAAAATTAATTATACTCTTAAAAATTGAGACTTGGTACGACATTCCGGTTTGAAATTGCAGAACTCGCAGAAAAGTCTTAATACTGTCTCGAGGATATTATTAAAATTCATTCTGTTTCAGCACTTAGATGGTAAATAATTAACCCATATGTAGAAACGAAGATAAAAATCCCATCTTGGAATTGATTTAGTCGATTTAGTGTCGCGAGTCAGATTGTAACCGATTATTGTCAACAGCAAGAAATCATATTCATCATTTTAGCTAAGAGTTTATCTCTTTGTTTGAACCTTCAATAATTTCGTTGAAAATTAATTTTTGCTTAAAAATAAAGGTTTTTAACTGATAATTCAGATGTATCGTTGAAAAATCGTTTTGTATTTTGTTTCTTGAAAACAGTATTCAGGTTTAGTAATTTTACTCTCTGGTTTAGTACATTATTCCAAATAATTTGGATCCAGTTGATTCCACATAAATTCTTCTGAGCATACATAAATTCTCCTGGAGTCACGTGAATTCCTTTAAATTCACATTTACTTCGTTAAAATTCTTCATAGTTCTTAAAATTCTGTATATTCTTTTTCATTATTACGAATAACTTGTAATGTTTTATGCTCTTCCAAATCAGTTTGAATTCTTTTAACTTTTTCGAGCTTATCTGAAGTCTAGATCGTTCTTAGTTATTGAAAATTGAACTACTTGGTTGAAAATGTAACTATTCTATTGAAAATTCATCATTCCTTTTTTGGTTTATGCCTTCTCGAACTGCGATTGCCTAGGTAGTAAAGGGACGTCTATAAGTCACGTGATTGGAGTTTTGCTAAATTTCGACACCCCACCACCTCTATTATTACGTGACTTTTCTTGAAATGACAAAAATTTGCATGAAATGACAGTAAACGTTATAGAGGATTTTTTTAAACTGTTAATTGAGAATAGTTATTTCAGGTTGAGTGGGGGAAATCCAATATGTCTATACGCCGAGCCCCGAACTGTAGTATAAATTGCATGGGATAAAACTGTATTATTTTAGTAACATGAGAAAATATATTTTTCATAATAAGTGTATATGGATATTATTTTTTATTTTTCAGAACCTATTTGATCAAATTATAAATTCTACTATTTTTTGTAACGATTTCATCAATAATTTTAACAGCTTTTGGAAAATAAGAAATAATATCTGAATAAATTTATGGTGAATAATCATTGTTTTCAAAGTAACCAAATTAATTAATTATCCGCGATTCTCATCTCAGATTATATTTGCCTGTATTTTTATTTGTAAATCTAGTAGTGAAAATAATAAGTTTTGAAAATTTAGAAAGCATATATAATAAACAAGTCTATTCTGTGATATGAATTCAATAATGACCAATGCTACAACAATTTAAATAAGTTTCATATTTTCTCAACAGAACGTAGTAACGTGGTGGCTAACCACCCGTTATTGATCCTTCCCCAGCTTTTTAAAATTAAACATTAGACCGTGATTATTCCCATGGCCGGCACAAGCTCAAATTGGAATATAAATTTAGAGATAAGATCTTATTATAACCTAAGGGGTGAGGACTGAGAGAGAACTTCATTTTCTTAATTATTTTCTTTGAGAACAGATAGAAAACGAACTATTCGGGTTAGAATTTTTCGACTAACTTTGTATGTAACATGTCATTATTAATTAATTAATTTTTGATAGTGTTATTTTTCTATACGTCGGTAAGGTAGGGAACAATGTTACCATCAGACGGTAAGACAGGTAAGTCGGCAACCTTTTATATTATCATTTCAGCATGTGTCGGTAAGGAAGGGGACAATGTTACCATCAGTCAGTAAAACAGGTAAGTCGGTAGCTTTTTATATTATCATTTTACCATAGGTCAGTAAAACAGGGGCCATCGATAATGCACATCTATAGCCAAAGATGAAGCCTCAGTCGCCATATCAAGAGCCTACCTCATAAATCGGGTGTAAATAACTGATGACGTCACTCAGTACTTTCTGCCAGCACTAATATCAATGTATCGACAGTCGGTAATGATGGGGGAATTTTACAGTGTCGGAAATTTTCTTTTTCGGAAATTTTTCAAATCGGTCATATTCTAAACTTTCCGGGAATTTTATTATTAAGGAATTTTGTTATTCCGAAATTTGGTTATTCGGGAATTTTATATTCGGGAATTTTATTGTTCGGAAATTATATTATTCGGGAATTTTATTAATCATGAATTTTCCAATAGCGGAATTTTACAGTGTCGGGAATTTTATTTTTCGGAAAGTTTCTAATCTGGTCATATTATAAACTTTTCGGGAATTTCATTATTTAGGAATTTTTTTATTCCGAAATGTTATTATTTGGGAATTTTATTATTCAGGAATTTTCCAATTGTGGAATTTTACAGTGTCGGGAATTTTAATTTTCGGGGAGTTTTCCAATTCGGTCATATTATAAACTTTCCGGGAATTTTATTATTGAGGAATTCTGTTATTTGAGAATATTATTATTCAGGAATTTGATAGTTTCGGGAATTTTATTTTCCGGAAATTTTCCAATTTGTCATATTATAAACTTTCCGGGAATTTTATTATTAAGGAATCTTATTATTTCGAAAATTTCTTATTCGGGAATTTTCCGATGGGGGAACTTTACTGTGTCGGGAATTTTCTTTTTCGGGAATTTTTCAATTCGGTCATATTATAAACTTTCCGGAAATTTTATTATTAAGGAATTTTGCTGTTTTGAATTTGGTTAATCCGGAATTTTATTATTCGGGAATTTTTCAATTCGATCATATTGTAAACTTTCCGTGAGCGTTATTAGTAAGGAATTTTGCTATTCCGAAATGTTGTTAATCGGGAATTATATTTTTCGTGAATTTTCCAATCCGTTCATATTATAAACTTTCCGGGAATTTTATTATTGAGAAATTTTGTTTTTCCGAAATTATGTTATTCGCGGATTTTATCATTCAGGAATTTCCTGATTGGGAAATTTTATGGTGTCGGGAATTTTTCAATTCAATCATATAAACTTTTCGGTAATTTCATTATTAAGGAATTTTGTTATTTCCAAATTTTTTTATTGGGGAATTTTTCTGTGTCGGGAATTTTATTTTCCGGGAGTTTTTCAATTCGGTCATATTATAATCTTTCCGGGAATTTTATTATCAAGTAATTTTGTTATTCTGAAATTTTTTTATTTTGGAATTTTGTTATTCGGGAATTTCATTATTCAGGAATTTTCCAATATTGCCGAATTTTACATTGTTATTCGTTATTATTTCTCCTTCGGCAATTTTATTTTTCGGGAATTTTATTATTTAGGAATTTTCCAATATTGGGGAATTTTAGAGTGTCGAAAATTTTATTTTTTTGAAATTTTCCAATTCAGTCAAATTGTAAACTTTCCGGGAATTTTATTATCAAGCAATTTTGTTATTCAGAAAATCTTTTATTCGGAAATTTAATTCTTCGGGAATTTTCCGATGGGGGAATTTTACAGTGTCGGAAATTTTCTTTTTCGGAAATTTTTCAAATCGGTCATATTCTAAACTTTCCGGGTATTTTATTATTAAGGAATTTTATTATTCGCGAATTTTATTTTTCGGAAAGTTTCTAATCTGGTCATATTATAAACTTTTCAGGAATTTCATTATTAAGGAATCTTTTTATCCTGAAATTTTGTTATTCCGTAATTTTATTATTCAGGAATTTTCCAATTGTGGAATTTCACAGTGTCGGTAGTTTTATTTTTCGGAAATTTTCCAAATCGGTCATATTATAAACTTTCCGGGAATTTTATTATTAAGGAATTTTGTTATTCCGAAATTTGGTTATTCGAGAATTTTATTATTCGGGAATTTTATTATTCATGAATTTTCCAATAGCAGAATTTTACATTGTCGGGAATTTTATTTTTCGGGAATTTTACAATTCGTTCACATTCTAAACTTTCTGGGAATTTTATTATTAAGCAATTTTTTTATTCCGGAGTTTTGTTATTCAGGAATTTTATTATTCAGGAATTTTATTTTTGGAATTTTTGCAATCTGGACATATCATAAACTTTTCGGGAATTTCATTATTAAGGAATTTTGTAATTCCGAAATTTTCTTATTCAGGAATTTCATTATTCAGGAATTTTCTCATTGGGGAATTTTACAGTGTCGGAAATTTTATTTTTCGGAAATTTTCCACTTCATTTAAATTATAAACTTTCCGGGAATTTTATTATTAAGGAATTTTCTTATTCCGAAATTTGGTTATTCGTGAATTTTATTATTCATGAATTTTCCAATGGCGGGATTTTACAGTGTAATTATTTTGACGCCCCCCCCTCACGTAAGACAGTATAAAAAATAATTGACCCCCCCCCCCACACACCCGAATGATTGGACAATAGGGTGGTCCAAAAATTTTTTTTTCGAAAAAACAAAATTATATATAGAGATGCCTCAATCCCCATGAAGTTTAACACGTATTTCCCATAAAAAAAGACGTTTTTGTAAATTGTATTCAGAATCCTCAATATTATCTCAATCGAGTTGAAACTCAACATTTCTCCTCACAATTAGCTATAGAATACGAATAAAATATCACTTTTCAAATATCAACACCATAAGTCTGTTTTATAAGGTCCCAAAAAAACCCCATAAGTAAAAAAATGGGTTTTTCGAGTTTTTGGGACTAATTATAATTTTTTTTGCGAGTTTTTCAATAAGAATTGTTTCTGGGACATGAAAGAACATTTCACACTGATAATTAGATGTTTACATACATTTTTCAAACAATTTATTATTATTTTTAGCAATTTTCTCATAGAGTAGAGTTAGAAAGTCGCGGTTTTTTCAAAAAATGTCCACTTTTTGTCCAATTTTCAATTTGAGGAAGGTGATAGTTCATCAGTGTCAAGAAAAGTAATTGTTTAAACAATTTATTATCATTATTCTTAATATTCCATTTGAATAATGCTAGAAAGATGCGTTTTTTTCTGAAATTTCTGGCTTTTTGTCCAATTTACAATTGGAGTGAAATAATAATTAATTCCAGTTAAAAAAAACAATTGTTTAAATAATTTATTATCATTGTTAATAATATTATCTTTGCTTAATTGATAGAATGTTGCGGGTTTTTCTGAAGTTTTCAACTGTTTGTTTATTTTTTATTAGGCGTGTCTTAATAATTAATTAGATTTGGCAAACATGATTGTTTAAACAAATTATTGTTGTTTATGACTTTTTTGGCAAATTTTTACATTTCTGTCCTTTTGTCACTTAATGAGGTAATAATCAATGAAAGTTAACAAAAAAGGTGTTTAAACAATGTAATATTGTTTCTAACTATCTTTTCTTGAATAAGTGCTAGAAAGTTGTGTGTTTTTCTGAAATCTTTAACTTTGCTTCGTCTTCTTAGTTGTCAACAAATAATAAATAAATATTAGAGAAAACTATATTTTAAATAATCTCTTTAATTTAAAGACAGTCCTTCCACCTACTCCTAATTATTCCATTCTTTGTTTTTTCCTCTTGTGTAAGATACCTTTTTTTTTCAAATTAATTTTTTTAAGCATTGGGAAAAGAGTAAAAATAATTCACTCAAAACAATAATACTATTTGAAAAATAATTTTGGTTACAAATTTCAGAAAAAACCGCAACATTCTATCATTAGGCAAAAAGAATATTATTAACAATGATAATAAATTGTTTGAACAATTATTTTTGTCAACTTGGATTAATTATTATTTCACTCCAATTGAAAATTGGACAAAAAGCCAGAAATTGCAGCAAAAACCGCATCTTTCTATCATTATTCAAATGGAATATTACTAATAATAAATGGTCTAAATAATTAATTTTCTTGTCTCTAATTAATTATTTAGCTTATTTTAATTGAAAATTGGACTAAAAGTGATTTTTTATAAACTGCAATTTTGTAGCATTATTTTAAGAGAAAATTATTAACAATAATAATAAATTGTGTAAATAATCACTCTTGTTGAGATTGATGAACTATCACCTCTCTCTAGTTGAAAATTGGGCAACAAGTGGAAAATTTTTGAAAAAACGACAACTGTCCAACTTTATTCTATGAGAAAGTTGCTAAAAACAATAATGAATTGTTTAAACAATTTAAGTAAACATCTAATTATCAGTATGAAATGGTCTTTCAAGTGTCAGAAACAATTTCAATTGAAAAAAACTGCATAATTAGCACCAAAAACTCGCAAAACCCATTTTTTCACTTATGGAGTTTTTTTGGGACCCTATAAAACAGACTTATGGTGTTGATATTTGAAAAGTGATATTTTGTTCGTATTCTATGGCTAATTTTGAGGAGAAATGTTGAGTTTCAACTCGATTGAGATAATATTGAGGATTCTAAATACAATTTAAAAAAACGTCTCTTTTTCTTTTTGGAAATACGAGGGGAAATGCGTGTTAAACTTCATGGGGCTAAATATCATTTTTTGTTTTCAAAAGAAAAAAATGGATTAATTTTTGTGTGGATTCGAACAAATTTCCGGCCTGTCTCCATAAAAATTCGAAAAAAAAATTGTCGCACCACCCTGTTGTCCAATCATTCGGATGTGGGGCAAACATTTGGCAAAGCGAAAGGGCATAAGCTCCGAAGTATTAAAATTACAAAAGAGTATAAGCTCCGAAGTTTGAAAATTACAAACGGGCATAAGCGTTAATGTTTGAAAATCCCAAAAGGGCATAAGCGCCAACATTTCGCAAAGTGAAATAGCATAAGGGCCAAAGTTTAGAAATTCCAAAAGGACATAAGCGCCAACATTTGGCAAAGTAAAATGGCATAAATGCCAAAGTTTTAAAATTCCAAAAGGGCATAAGCGCAAACATTTGGCAGAACAAAAGGGCATAAGCTCCGAAGTTTGATAATTCCAAAAGAACATAAGCGCCAACATTTGGCAAAGTAAACGGTCATAATCGCCAATGTTTGAAAATTCCAAAAGGGCATAGGCGCCAACATTTGGCAAAGTATCAGGCATAAGCGCCAAAGTTTAAAAATTCTGGAAGGACATAAGCGCCAGCATTTGGCAAGGTGAAATGGTATAAGGGCCAAAGTTTCAACTTTCCAAAAGGGCATAAGCGCAAACATTGGGCACAGCGAAAGGGCATAAGCTAAAAGAAGTTTGACAATTCCAAAAGAACACAAGCGCCAACATTTAACAAAGTAAACGGGCATAAGCGCCAAACTCTGAAAACCCCAAAAGGGCATAAGCGCCAACATTTGGTAAAGTAAAATAGCATAAGGGCCAAAGTTTAAAAATTCAAAAACGGCATAAGCGCCAACATTTGGCAAGGTGAAATGGCATAAGAGCTAAAGTTTAAAAATTCCAAAAGGGCATAAGTGCCAACATTTGGTAAAGTAAAAGAGCATATGGGCCAAAGTTTAAAAATTCAAAAATGGCATAAGCGCTAAAATTTGGCAAAGTAAAATAGCATTACAACCCAAGTTTAAAAATTCGAAAAGGGCATTAGAGCACAAAGCTTGATAATTCCAAAAGGGCATAAACGCCAACATTCGGCAAAGTAAAATGACATAAGGGCCAAAGTTTGAAAATTCCACAAGGTCATAAGCGCCAACATTTCGCAAAGTAAAATGGCATAAGGGCCAAAGATTTAAAATTCCAACAGGACATGAGCGCAAACATTTGGCAAAGCGAAAGGGCATAAGCTCCGAAGTATTAAAATTACAAAAGAGTATAAGCTCCGAAGTTTGAACATTGTAAACGGGCATAAGCGCTAAAGTTTGAAAATTCCTAAAGGGTATAAGCGCCAACATTTGGCAAAGCAACGGACAAAAGCGCCAAAGTTTGATAATTCCAAACGGGCATAAAAGCCAACATTTGGCAAAGTGAAAGAGCGAAAGCGCCAAAATTTGAAAATTTCAGAAGAGCATAGGTGTCAACATTTGGCAAAGTACCGGGAATAAGCTCCAAAGTTTCAAAATCTTGAAAGGACATTAGCGCCAACATTTAGCAAAGTAAAATGGTATAACGGCCAAAGTTTTAAAATACCAAAAGGGCATAAGCGCAAATATTTGGCACAGCAAAAGGGGATAAGCTAAAAGAAGTTTGAAAATTCCAAAAGGGCATGAGAGCCAACATGTCGCAAAGTAAACGGGCATAAGAGCCAAAAATTGCAAATTCCGAAAGGGCATAAGCGCCAACATTTCGCAAAGTAATATGGCATAACCAGAGTTTGAAAATTCCACAAGGGCATAAGCGCCAAAATTTGGCAAAGTAAACGGGCATAAGCGCCAACGTTTAAACATTCTAAAAGGGCATAAGCGTCAACATTTGGAAAAGTGAACCGGCACAAGCGCCAAAGTTTGAAAATTCCAAAAGGTCATAAACGCCAACATTTTGCGAAGTAAAATGGCATAAGGGTCAAAGTATGAAAATTCCAAAACGGCATTAGCGCTAACATTTTGCGAAGTAAACGGGAATAATCGTCAAAATATGAAAATTCCAAAAGGGCATAAGCTCCAAAATTTCGCAAAGCAAAAGCTCTGCAGTTTGAAAATTACAAAAGGGTATAAGGACCGAAGTTTGATAATTCCAAAAGGGCATAAGCGCCAACATTTTGCAAAGTAAACGGACATAAGCGCCAAAGTATGAAAACTTCAAAAGGGCATAAGCGCCAAAGTATGAAAATTTCAGAAGGGCATGAGCGCCAACATTTGGAAAAGTGAACGGGCGTAAGCGCCAAAGTTTGAGAATTCCAAAAGGGCATAAGCTCCAACATTTCGCAAAGCAAAAGCTGTGCAGTTTGAAAATTACAAAAGGGTATAAGCTCCGAAGTTTGAAAATTACAAACGGGCATAAGCGCCAAAGTTTGAAAATAATTATTAGATCAATCAAAAAATTATGAATGTTGCTAAAATTCTTATGAATGTCTTAAATGAAATGACTGGCATTGTAAAAAAATCCAATTTTTCTGCCGACAAATGCCCAAATAATGCATTTGTTTAATAAACTTGTTTGAAAAATCATAAGATTAATCAACGAGTTCTGAATTTTGCTAAAATCATCATGAAGTTCCTAATTTAAAAAATTAAAATAAAAACAAAACGAATTTTTCTGTCGGAAAATGCCTGATTGATCCATTAGTTTATTAAATTTCTTTAAAAAAGTTATTAGATTAATCACAGAAGTAAGAATTTTGCTAAAATTACCATGAAGATCCTAACAAAAAAAATTGACTACGAAAAAAAACGAATTTCTCTATTGAAAAATGCCTGATTAATGGATTTTTTATTAAATTTATATTAGAAACAATTATAATCTTAAGAGAATTTTTTTTAAATTATAATATTATTTTTATTTAAATTTCTTGCAATATAACTTAAGAAAACGTAAAATTATGAAAAATCGTGGAAAACATTCTTTCAACAAATAATTTGTTTATAAAATTCTTTTTTTATGGTATAATATTGAAACTTCTTTAACTCATGTTGCCCCATGAAACTCAGGCGATCTCAACAATTTTCCTGTTATTGACGGGCACCGGGAACGTCAAATAGAAAAAATGGCTATTTTTTTCATCAATTTTGTTTATTTATAAGAAAAAATTGAAAGCCTAATTTAAAAATCAGGCTCGACAACTCTCTTAGAAATCTTATCATCTTTTTCTCAAATTTTTTTTGACCAAATCGGTCAATATTTGTGAGCTGTACGTTATTTTGAACCAAAAAAGTCATTTTTGTTCCCACTGTGCGGCGCTCAATATAAATTTTCATCTATTGTCAAAAATATTGTCCTTTGTTTTTATTTATATTATTGTAGATAGACACACTGGAACTTGGATTTAATTAGTCCGGATTTACTGCGTTCCGTGACAAACAGCTCGAGAGCCGCACTCTCAGCGCGTTAGTTGCGTCAGGTTGCGTCAGGTTGCGTCAGGTTGCGTCATGCGTCCAAATCCTACAGAAATCGTTCATGTGACCCTGACTATCCAAAAATCCAAGTTCCAAGGTAGTAGATATGATGAAATAAAAAAATTTAAGTTGTAAATTGTTAAATGTTGTAAATTTTGAATGTCAAAATAAGAGCGTTTGCTTCAAACAAAAAGCTCTCGTTTCTTACGCTCTGGTAACGTATTTTCTGGTCTGTTTTCATAAAAAAATTTAATTTCAGGAGATACAAGATTTTCTGGACAACGCGACTGAAGGAGCCATCTATTTCTCTTTGGGCTCAAATTTGCAGACAAGCCAGCTACCGACTGGTGCTTTGACCGCGTTGTGCGATGCACTCAGCTCAGTGAAGCAAAGAGTTCTATGGAAACATAGCGGAATCCTGTCCGTTCAGTCGAAAAACATCAAATTTGTAAAATGGGTGCCTCAGCAAGCAGTTTTAGGTTCGATACTTGATCTTGAAATCTTCTCAAACTTACTTCTTTCTTTTTTCACGTTATTTCACGATGATATTGAATTATATCCCCACTATTTTATGCAATACTTGATTTCAGAATAACATATTTTTTATAATTTTGCGTGTATTTAAGTTAAGCTCCCTTTTGTGCGGCGATTCGCAATTTGTTTACAGACCCCTGTTCGATATCCCCACTACTGCCACGCTGATCAAAGCCTGTATATGCTCTCTCTCGCTCTCTCTCTCTCTCTCTTCTGTTCTCTGCACTGTCTTACTATGCGATTTCCTCAAGTCAATAAAATTTATGCCGTATGGCCCCACTACCACACCTAAGGGATCGCCCCACTGTCACACCTAAGGGATCATCCATCAACTACGTAACTAATTTCAGGGTCTACATGTTTTGCGAAATATGTCCCTGCGACGGTACAGTTCAATAATAATAAAATTAATATTAATTATTAATAATATATGCACAGGGATCACAGTGCAGAATGACCTCAAAAAAGGGGAAAGGGGGTGATTTTCTCACGAAAAAAGGGAAAATAGGGGAAAGATTAAATATTTATTTTTATATCTCGAAAAGAAAAAACAATCTTTTTATAAGAAATTTTATATTTTTAAATAATTTGCAATGATATTTCAATGATTTTTGCCATTAAATAAGTTCTTATTAAAAATTGGATATACTTAGGTCGTTGGAAATCCATTCACAGTGATATGAAAAAGTCTGAGAAAAAAATAGAATTACTGGTTTAATGTTTTAAGAAAAACGTAAGTTTTACCAGTCGCATAGTTTTTCTGAAAATTGAATTTTTTATTTTTTTGAAAGTCTTATTACAATTAAAATTAAATATACGTTTTATCAAAAAACAGTCTGAAGTTTCGTAAATCTTTTGGAGGTGAATAATTTGTTATTACAATTTTTCTGCCATATCTCGCATATTTTTTCTGGAAAACAGATTTTTTTTAAGCGTTATTATAATTTACTCGAAAACTTTTCGTCTTACCGAAAAATGGACTGAAATAAATTTTTATATTTTTCTTTCGTGTAAATAATTTTGCTTTTTAACATTTTAAAAGTATCTCATATATTTTCGCTGCAAAATGTAATTTTTGATCTTTCAAAAGCTTCCACTATCAATGAAAATAGAAATGCTGTTCAAAAATGGCCGATTACGGAACTCGTCCTTTTCTTTTGGCCTTAAAAAATTATGCCAAAGCCCAATCCAAACTGAATAGCCTTGCAAAAGTTATCGTGTCTGTACGATACTACAGACTACATACAGACAGCTTTGAAAAATACTTTTTTCTGACTCAGGGGTAATTAAGAATATGATAAAATCTATCAGAATTAAAAGTTAAATAAACAGTTTTCAATGCGAATTGAAAAATTAAAATTCCAATAAATATCAACTTAATTCAGGGTATTTCAAAAAAAAATTTTAAATCAATGGATCGAGAAATTTTCGGCTTTTTTGTTTGAATTTATGTGATAATTTTATTTAAAAACGTGACTATATCAAAATTTATCTTTGAAAGTAACCAAAAAGTGATTTGAAAAAAAAGTAACTACAATTAATTCAGGTGACTCTCTTCTTAGGGAACGTGGGACCTTGTAGCTCGAGGGAGGGCTTAAGGATCTCATCGGACTATAGATGCGAAATAGGCAAACTAAAAAGGCTGCATCGTAAGGTGTAGCTGCTCTAGAAAACTGACGGAGAGGGTCTCACCTTCGCGCAGATAGCTAACAATGCTCTGGTGAGGGTTGTCGTTGAGTCGGATTATCCTGAATATTGAGCTAAAGTTGCTTGATACTAAACTCCTTCAAATTTTCAACTTTTCTAGGCAAGTAATATATCATTGGAATCGGAAAAATTCATAGATGCTGATTATGCAATTTTCAAATCGCTAGTTGAAAAATTAAATTTTTTAAATTTCCTCACATTGACATGCCTGTGGACAAAATACGCTTGCTGGAGTAAGCTTACTCACACTGAGGTTCATGAACAGACCAAAAAGTAGTAGAAAAAATTAATCCGGGACGAGCCTGACCATACCTGAAGAGTGAGCAAAAAGTTTGCCGACCACTGGTTTAAGTCCCTAGAAATTGGACAGGCTGAGAAAGGAAATCTCTAAAGAGATTGAAGCGGTAACTTGCGAAGGTCGCGCCCCCAGATTCAGCGATATCTTCATCAAGCCAGGGGCTATCGTAGTGGAAGCCGCAGATATCTGGTCGCGAGATCGGTTCTGTGGCACCTGAGCTTCCAGAACCTCATTCTACAAACCGATTCGTGGAAGGTGCATTCCAACATGTAAGGAGCCGGTCCGAAGAGAAAGGGCTGGCTACTGGTTGATGATCTTTTCGAATTTAATTCAGGGCCATTGCGGCTCTGGATTATCGGCTCTATCTAGAACTGGGTAGGGTTACATTCCGGAATACCCATCTGAGCTTTGTAGAGGGAACACATGCGTCCAGACATGGCTTGAATCAACCTATCAATGGCTTAGACGGGAATCCCCATTATGTAGATCAATTTTCATCCCAGAAAATGCGCCTTTGTGGGTCTCGCCAGGCGTATGTCAGTGACGCAGACAGGGCTTGCCCTAATGATAGAACTATGGGTATCCTAGGAAAGGATTAGTAGCATGGGAGGGTGCTGCTTCATATAAAAGGGACAGTGCGAAAAAGCTCCAAGGGCATGCATAGCCGTCAAGGATACAAATGCGGGTTTGGTTTCTGAACTCTGATCCAGGGACCTCGCAATTATTGAGGTGGGACTCAAGGGCAGAAGCAAAGAAAGACTCCTAGAGAGGTGGAGGCTATAATTTAGGCACTGCAAGGAGAACATGATTTCTCGTCTGTTGGGCCGTGATATAAACTGCCACTATACAGTGTGGGAAAGCACAAAAATCAACAGCAGGGGAAGAGATTAAATTGAATACCTAGAAGGCACTGATATGGAGATTCTAAATCGTCGTGATACTCCCACATTCCAGATTAAACACAGGAGTAAGGTTCTTCATTAAAATAGTGCAACGAGTGGCCTTAACACACATTTTTAATCATAATAAAAATTTCCTATAAATAAAAATTGTCGATATCAAATCAAGTTAACTGATAAAATATTTACAGTAATCAAAATTCCAAAATTAATACTTCAACAAATTTGTTTATAATTAATTAAAAATTGTATATTTGTGTGATAAAATATTATTGTCAATAATAAATTCAAATTATGAAAATGGTAGAAAAAAAGAACGAACAATAATTATTAATGAGCAAATAAATATATATTATTAAGTAAATACATACTTATATGTAATATTTTAGGATCGAGGCAGTATTTAATACCATAATTCAGGTCCGTACGATCCGTTGCGTTGACAACAGTTGAGATTCTGAGGTTAGAAAATGTTAAAAAATGTGTTTTGTTTATCTTTTCAAATTCAAATCCTACACTACTCGACACATACGCCACTACAATCAGTGGTCAGTTTGCGAAACTTTCTGGCTTACATTAGGGAACTTTCCCCACCACGAGAGCCACCGGACCTGTGTACCTTAGACGACTTTACCTCTACCTTAGCGAACCTTTTTCAGTCGCTAACCGACTTTACCCTCTGCCCTAAATAACTTTACCCCGTACCCTAGCCAACTTTACCCTGTACCCTAGCCGACTTTACCCCGTAACCCAACCGACTTTACCCAGTGCCCTAGATGACTTTACCCCGTACGCTAGATGACTTTACCCCCTACCCTAGCTGACTTTATCCCGTACCTTAACCAACCTTATCTGGTACCCTAATCGACTTTACCCCGTATTCTACCCAACTTTACCCCGTCACCTAGCCAACTTGACCCTGTACTCTAGCCCACTTTACCCCGTACTCTACCCTACTTTACCCCGTACTATAGATGACTTTACTCTGTAAACTATCCGAATTTACCACGTACACTAGTCAACTTCACCCTGTAGCCTAGCCGACTTTACCCCGTACCTAAACCAAGGTTTTTTTTATAAAAATGTTATTTAGAGTTCCTCAAGTCCCATGAAGTTTAATACTTATTTTCCATTAGCAAAAAGACGTTTTTCATGGTGTCTAGCGTTTCTTTAAAAAAAAATTCAAGAACTTTTCCAGATTTTCCAGGACAAAAAGTGAATTTTTCCAGTTACCTTTTTTTACAGTCAAAAAATACTTTTCACGAAATATAGTAGAACTTGTAGGTCTAGTAGAACTAAAAAAAAGTTTCATATGCGAAATTTCTTTTGCAGCCTCAAACTCTGATTTTATGGTAAAAAATCCAAATATCCCAAAAATTCCAATCCAATAATTTTTTTCTGTTGATATAATCAAAGTAAGTTCAATTCCGCGTGTAATGAACTTTTTAAAATTAGAATTGGTTAAAATTCACTGAATTATCGAATTTTAAGCTAATTTACGTTTAGTTTTCAATTAAACAATTACATTTTCAACGTAAGAAATGAATTTTCAATCAAAATCATTAATTTTCTACCAAAAAGACGAATTCTCAACGAAATACTCGAGTTTTTAAATAAAAAAGATAAATTCACAACCAACTAGGTTAACTTTTAAATAAATAAAAAAATTACCCAAAAATGGAATAGTCAAATCTCCAGTTTAACAAAAAAAAAAAAAACGAATTTTCATCAAAGTAGTTAAATTTTCAACCATAGTGATGACTTTCAAACTAAAATGGTGAATCTTCAACTGTAATAGTTGAATTTTCAACCGCGGAAGAGATGAATTTTTAACTAAAATTGTGGAAAATTCAACTGAATATCTTAAATTATCGGTTTAAAAATTAAATTGTTACAAAAAAAAAAAGAATTTTCAACAAAGTACTTAAATTTCTAGTTAAAAAAATTAATTTAAAAAAAATTGAATCTTCAAAAAAAAATGAATTTTCGACAAAGGAGTTTCAGTTTCAATAACGTAATGGAATTTTCAACCAAAATCATTAATATTCTACTAAAAAAAGACGAATTTTCGACCAATTGAATTTTTAAATAAAAAAGATAAATTTTCATCTAACTAGGTAAATTTTTAAATAAAAAAATTAATTTTTACCAAAAAATGGAATAGTCAAATATCCAGTTTAAAAAATTCATTTTACAACAACAAAAAACGAATTTTCATCAAAATAGTTCAATTTTCAACCAAAGTGATGTATTTTGAACTGAAATGGTGAATCTTCAACAGGAATAGTTGAATTTTCAACCGCGGAAGAGATGAATTTTTAACTAAAATTGTGGAAAATTCAACTGAATATCTTAAATTAACTGTAGGCTTCATTCTTGATTATAACTCTAGGTATGAACTTATTTATTAATCTTAATTGCGCTATTATTCTGATAAAACCGAGTGGTGTTCTTGACAGAGTTAAATATTTCTGAGGTCCATCTCGCAAGGTTAATTGAGGATCAGGTATTAGAGCAGAGAACGAGTGAGTTTTCTGTAAGTCTCCTAGATATAATATTTTATCATAAGCTCTTATCCATGCCAATTAATTCTTTTGTAGGGAGGCAAGAGAAAAAAATTCACAATCGCCCCCTATCCCAATTTTCTAAAATGTACTTCTAACCTGGCGGGCCCAGTTGTATTTCTCTAGGGTTGAGAAATCGTCTTTTAATCTATCCAATTCTCTTAATCTTAAATAACATTTTTTTCGGGTATCGATAGTCGGACATATTGAGAAGTTTCTCTATCCAATTTTGAATTGACCCAAAAAGTCTAACTGCTTGTTGGGATGCACCTATTTCTAATCCAACAGCATATCCAGCAGTATTTTGCGGAACATGCAGAATTCTATTATAAAAAAAGGTTTGAACTTTTTCTATAAAATTTAAATATGTACATGAGATAAGTTTTAATCTGTGAATTAGAGAAATCGTTGCTCCCACAGCGAGGTTAGACTTACGAACAGCTTCATCTTTCGCCCTGACAAAAAGTGCATATTGGGTGAATGGGGCGCCCAGGTAGATATAACTTTTAACAATATCAATTTCGGCGGTTCCGTAGATAAAAGGTGGGTATTTTTTATGATGGCCATGACCTCCCTTTCTGTAGATTACTATTTTTGTTTTTTCTATGTTGACTTCAAGCTCATTTATCCTACAGTAATCCAATAATCCTTTAAGAATTTTACGCATTCCAACCAGGGAGTCCGCAAAGAAAGCCAAATCGTCGGCGTAAGCTAGGAGCAATCTTCCCAACAAATGGTCTACTGATACACCTCTGATACCTCTGGCATACATGAATTCTTGAAGCATGTTCACTTCGAGAGTGCTTGTATCAACCCGTATCAGTGGACGGGAATATGCTTACCGACCGCTTACCGTTGCAAACTTCATATTGCTCCAAAAGCTCATAACCCCCATAACAGACATTTTTTGTCCTAGTGCACGATAAACAAGACATTTGTTTTATACAATTTTTATAGAAAACAAATGAAAATTATATATAATATTTCACACTTTGTATAAACTATATATAATTTTTCCGCTTGGGTGGGGAATATGCATGCGCCTCTATTAAAATCTTTTGGTTTCCATTGAAAAAATATTGTTATACAGAGGTTTCACAATATAATAGGGACGTTCACAGAGCATTTCAAGATCTTTTTACTTCATAGAAATTTCCGACGTCCTAAAGTAAATAGAAAACTACGTCAGATACTACGTAAAGCACTGCGTTAGAAACGACATAGAATATGACGTAGACGCAGGATCAGAAGTCATGACTACATAAAATGTTTTGTATAAATAGTTTATTTATTATCAAAAAAAAGGATAAAAAATCATTTAGTTTCTTTAGACATTTAGTTGTCTGCATAATTGGATCATCACTTTATTGCAATATAATTCAAGTTCAAAAAAAAGATTTTCTCAAAGTTCACTTCACCAAAAGTATAAATTGTATAAGACATGAAATTACACGCATTTTTATGGAAATTGTAACAAACCGAACTTTGTGTTTGGATATAAAGCGACACGCATCCGGTTTTCTCCTAACTTAAACTTCTATTTGTCACAAGTAGACTCTAACTGCACGTACAAATTTCTATTTTAACAATTTCCTCTGTTAATAAACAGAATTTTAAGAAAAACGTTATTAAAACTTGTATTTACAGCAATAAAGTGATGAGCCATTAATAAAGAAGACTATTTTGAAAACGATTATGTTTATGAATTTCATAATTATGTTTACACGTTTCAAGGGAGGTTTTTGTTAAATTCAAGGCTCTTTTTAAAATAAGAAATAACTATTTACAACTACTTTTTGCTTTAAGTCTTAGTGTCGTAAGCTACGCCTGAAACCATCACGACAAAAAGACGTCGTAATTCACGTTGGAATCCTACGTCGTATACTACGTCATGTAATATCCCAATTCCTACACAGTTTACGACGTCGGAAGTTTTAAAAGGGTACTCTTCAAATGATACTAATAAATTATATAACTTATATAATTTTTGCAGAACCATCATCAGTTCCTCACATTCGTCAAAAGCGAATGAATTCTCTACAAAGGATTTCACCACGAGACGCTTTGCCACCTTTCGTTTACGAGACTAAAAGAATATACCAAAGGCCAATCCAATAGGTCAATTCTTTCGAAAGTTATCGTGCTCACATACAGACATACACACATATATACAGACAGACAGACAGACAGACAAATTCGTAAAAACCTTTTTTTGGGGTTCAGGGGATCTCAAAACGTGGACATTTAACAAAGAATGGGGGAGGGGGTCGAATTTTACACAAATCTAATACCTTCTCTGGATGAGAATGTAAAAAGTATATTTAGGTAAAGTGAATGGTGGCTCGCCCAGAGGCAGATCAACAAAAAAATATCGGGACTGTGTGAGTGAGACCCCAAATCGAAAAGATATAAAAAGCCACAGAAACACAAAAGCTTGGATGAGAAAGTTTTTGGACATAAACGAAGCTGAGGTTGTATACCAAGACAGGAAAGTGTGGGGACAAATAGTTTATAAGAAAAGCATGATGAAGAGTGTCAGTTGAGTGAAAGGCGCCTGGAATGAAAAACCTTGGATACTAATGGGCCAACGTGGAGAGCTTCACATGATGATTTTGCGAAGCTCTTCACCTGGGGTGCTTGCTAGAGAGATTGATCAGCGAACTGGGTCGGAGCTTCATACACCTTGCTTTCTCAATCCTCTCATATGAACTTCTTGATCCCCGCCAGTACAACGATGCTAGAACCGAGTAAGTCACGCTTACCTTGAAAGGGATCTAGCTTACTGGTATAATAATGTTTAGAAAAAGCTTGAACCAAACCAGTTGAATGTTCAGCATATTTCTAGCAAATTATATTGAAGATTCAAAAGTCGATTACAAATCGACTTTCAAGAGAAATACTTCTGATCAAAGATAACTTCGTTTCCTCGGAGTAACTTTAAACAAAAATTGCATAAAAAAGTATCAAAGGAGGAAATCCATCTTTCCAATTCTTTAGCATATCTTTGAGAATTAACGTTAGATTTGCAATGCTTTAAATTAGCCGTTATAGTATACACTATATACATGTCAGCTTTCCTCGAGGCGTCAAAGATTACAAACATGGTGACATCAGTTTTAATCAAATTCGTAAACAAATTTTTTTCTTTCAATCTGATTGTTATCAAATGTAAATATCTCGAAAGCACAAAGCTGATACCTTTAATGCGAAAAAAAACTATAGTATAGACTATATAAGCTAATGAAGTAGTAGAATATTTATCAGTTACGTTGCTAATCAAATTTTTCATTACTAAATTAATCAGTTTCTCTTATAATTAGAAAATATGAGGATTGTCTGGACCTTGTATTTGACGATTATCCTAGATTCTATTGGTGAATATAATAATAAAATTCAGGAAAAAGAAATATAATAAAGAAACTTTATATGAAATGGTAATGGGTAGAAAGTAAGAAATAAGAATTTGATAGATGAAGATCGTGTAAGATATGGATTTGTTGTGGTATAAAAATATTTTGAATCTGTTTTCAAATTATTCGAGTGGGATTGGCATTATTAGTCCAAGCAGTGCACTACAGATATTGACATTTTTTGTCTAATTGTACAAAAGGTATATTGGGCATTAAATCGCTAGGGCACGCAAAATTGATTTTGGTCCTTCTAAAAGCGCAAAATACATGAGTTTTCAAATGAAAAAACAAAACGTTTCAACCGAAACAACAAAACTTTTCAATCAAAACAACAAATTCCCAACAAAAAATGGAATGCGTAAACTTTCAAACAAAAACATTGATTTAAAAAAAAAAAGAAAAATTAGACGAAAAAAAAAATTTACTTCAAATCATAAACGGTTTACGTCAACCAAAAGAGAAAAATTTTCCATTAACGAAGGTGAACTTTTGATCAGAAATGAATTAGCTGAATTTCCAGTCTAAATAATCAATGCTTGAACAAACAAAAAAAGAATTTCAAACCAAAAAGTTATATTTTCAACGGAAAAGATTAATTTTAAAACTAAAATGATAAACAGGGATAACAGTTCACAACTATGTTGATAAGTACATTGCCAATTACAACCACATTCACAACTAATAATATACAAACATATGATCGTGCATTTTGAAAAATTTGTAATCTTCTCTTTCTTGTTGCGGAATTAGGTTCACAGTTTGAGTGTCTGCCTAATGGCAAACCTATCCCTGGTGTTCCTCGTGGTGAAAGTTTCGCATATTTTTTTGACAGATATTCTTCAGAAAGACCTCTTCCTTTCGACAGACCTCATTCTTCTGCCAGGTCTGCTCCTCCTGTCGAGCCTATTCCTCGTGCCAGGTCCAGGTCTCCTCGAGCCACCCAAATATCACCTTTAAGTGTAAAGTACCCTTTTCCAGCTCTTCTCAACCCCAAAAATCACTACGTGTGAAATTTTATTTTCCAGTTCTTCTCAGCCCCAAAAATCGCTCATAATCTTAAAAATCCCTTTTCCAGCTCTCCCCATCTTGAAAAATCACCCTTATGTATGAAATTCCGTTGTCCATCTTATCCTAGTCACAAAAATTGCCCCTAATTGTAAAATCCTATTATCCAGCTATCGCTAGCCCCAAATATCACCTTTAAGTGTAAAGTACCCTTTTCCAGCTCTTCTCAACCCCAAAAATCACTACGTGTGAAATTTTCTTTTCCAGTTCTTCTCAGCCCCAAAAATCACCCATAATCTTAAAAACCCCTTTTCCAGCTCTCCCCATTTTGAAAAATCACCCTTAAGTATGAAATTCCCTTGCTCATCATTTCCCAGTCTCAAAAATCGCCCCTAATTGCAAAATCATCTTGTCCAGCTATCCTTAACCCCAAAAATCACTTCCACGTGTAAAATCTCCTTGTCCATCTCTCCCTAGCCCCAAATATGACCTTTAAGTGTAAAGTACCCTTTTCCAGCTCAACCCAACCCCAAAAATCACTTCTAGTGTACAATTTTCCTTTCCAGTTCTTCTCAGCCCCAAAAATCACCCATAATCTTAAAAAACCCTTTTCCAGCTCTGACCATCTTGAAAAATCGCCCTTAAGTATGAAATTCCCTTGCCCATCATTATCCGGTCTCAAAAATCGCCCCTAATTGCAAAATCTTCTTGTCCAGCTATCCCTAACCCCAATAATCATTCCCACGTGTAAAATATCCTTGTCCAGCTCTCCCTAGCCCTAAAAATCACTTTTAAGTATAAAATTCCCTTTTCCAGCTATACTTACTCATAAAAATCACCCCTTAGCATAAAATTGCATTGTCCATCTTTTCCTAATCTTAAAAATCGCTCAAAAATGTAAAATCCTCTTATTTAGCTATCTATACCCCCAAAAATCACTCCCAATTATAAACTCCCCTTACCCAGCTCTCCTTAGTCCCAAAAATCACTTTTAAGTATAAAATTCCCTTTTCAGGCTATCCCTACTCTTTAAACTCACCCCTTAGTGTGAAATCGCATTTTCCAGTTCTCTCTAGCCCCAAAAATCACCACTAGTGTGAAATTTTCTTTTCCAGTTCTTCTCAGCTCCCAAACTCGCCTATGATCTTAAAACCCCCTTTTCCAGCTCTCTCCATCTTGAAAAATCACCCTTAAGTATGAAATTCCGTTGTCCATCTTTTTCTAGCCACAAAAATCGCCCCTAAATGTGAAATCCTCTTGTCCAGCTATCCTTAACCCCAAAAATCACCCCTTAACATAAAATCGCATTGTCCAGCTCTCCCTAACCCCGATAATCACCTTCAAGTGTAAAATACCGTTTTCCAGGTCTTCTCAACCCCAAAAATCACTATTAAGTGTAAAATTTTCTTTTCCAGTTCTTCTCAGCCCCAAAAATCACCCATAATCTTAAAAACCCCTTTTCCAGCCCTCCCCATCTTGAAAAATCACCCTTAAGTATGAAATCCCCTTTTCCCCCAGGTGTAAAATCCACTGTTCAAGCTGTCCCTAATACCAAAAATTATTTTCAACTATAAAATTTCCTTTTCCAGGTAACTCTACTGCCAAAATTAGCCCCTAAGTGTAAAATTGCATTGTCCAGTTTTCCCTGGCCCCAAAAGCCACCATTAAGTGTAAAATCCCCTTGTATATCTTTCCCGAGCGCCAAAAATCATACCTATGTGTATAAATCTTTTTCCCAGCCCTCCCCAGGCCCAAAAATCACCCCTTAGCGTTAAAAACACTTTTGCAGCTCTCCTCTCTCTCAGAGAGAATTCATGGCGATGTTATTTATATAGGGAGAGGGTAACAAAGCTATTAATTTAAAAAAGAATCTCTCAAGATACAAGGTAAAGGTACCTATCATGAGACAAATTTTCAAGGGATTTTGAGATTTTCATTAATTTTGAAACGGTAGTAGAATATATTTTCAAAATGTTTATATCAATGAATGGGCTGATCTTTCATAAATGCGGAACGCCTATTAAAATTTTAATTTAGTATAAGCAAAAAGATTATATTTATAAAAAAGCGGAACGACCTATATGTACCTATTATGAAATAAATTTGAAACTCTTGTACCGGTATTCCATAATGCATGTCCCTATTATGGAACAGCAAAGAAATGTGTTTTTTATATTAATGTGGCTTATTTTATATTATTTTCTAGATTAATCATTGAAAATTATTTAAAAATATAACATTTCTTATAAAAAGGTTGTTTGTTCTTTTCGACATGTAAAAATAAATTTGTAATCTTTCCCCTATTTTCCCCTTTTTCGTGAGAAAATTACCCTATTTCCCTTTTTATGAGCTCCCTTTGCGCTGTGATCCCTGGAATGACTATTTGACACTCTTATTATTATTCTGAATTACTGTTTGGCATAATTAATGTTTTTCCGAATTTCTATCCGGCATCATTTTTATTTTACAGAATAACTGTATGGTATCATTTCTATTTTACCGAATAACGATTAGAAATAATTTTTTACGGAATGACCATTTGGCATAATTTTGATTTTTCCGAATTACCATTATTATAAATAATTTTGACTTTCGAATTTCTATTTGGCAGAAATGTGTAACAAAAATTTCATTTTCCAAAAAAATGCCAACAGCATAAAAATAGTTGCGCGAAATTGAAATCAGCCTGTCAGAAATAGAAATTAGAAACTCTTATTGATATTTCGCAAAAAAAGTTTGTTCATGTTTCATAACGAAAATATTCTTTGAAAATTTTGCAAAATTAATGGGACAAAAAATGAAAGTTTAAATAAAAATTAAACTATCATTGGAAATCGTGCAAAATGATACCTCACATGTATTGAAAATGGCATAAAGCAAAAATAGTAATTTTGAGGGAAAAAGCATTATAAGCATATATTTCGAGAACTGTGGAAAATCTTCAAAAGTGGTACAGGAACTTTTCATAGATTTTTTAAAAAACATCAATTTTTTATATTTTGCTGCGGATTTCAAAAGAATGTGAAATCGCTCGCCAGAATCAAAAATATATATTTAAATATCTTAATTCATATTAATATATTGATTTCTGGACATAGATTTTTCAAAAACAACATGTTTTTATGTTTTGCTGCGGATGTCAAAAGAATGTGAAATCCCTCACCAGAATCAAAAATAAAAATTTTAATATCTTAATTAATTGCTAAGATACCGCATTTCAATAAAAATTACCATTATTTGAAAAAAATATGTCATAAAATTTTTGGGACCCGGTCAAAAAAGTTTTCTATTACCAAAAGGATGATACGCAACAAATTTTATGCTTTTGTAACAGTTAGAGGAAAATTTCAGAGTACCGCTTGCATTGGATTTGAATTTTGTATAATTTTATTGTGGACGCGATTTTTATGAAAAATGAAAGTTATATAAAATAGTGATTCGGTAAAATAAAAATGATGGAAAATAGTATTTCGGAATAAGAAAAATTATGTAAAATGACAGTTCCGAAAAATAAAAATGATGGCAGATACCGATTTAGTCAAATAAATATTATGTCCGTGAGATAGTATTTATTTAGGATTATTCAATAATAATTTTATTATTATATGAATTATCACATATTTATAATATTGATAATAATTATTATAATTAGTATTAATATTTATTTTCTGTCTGAGTTAAGATGGTTACAGCCCAATATGTTGCATGATATTATCTCATATTGATTGCATTATTTTCAATTATTTTTATTAATGGTCGCAAACACAATAAATTATAGAAGCTCCACTAAAATGATAAATTAATTCGTAAATCTCCCTGAATTTGTATAGCATTCAAAGGACAATGAAAAGCGGGAAGGGGTTTCGGAAGTCTTTTGAAAAATGTTCCCTCTGTTCAACAAGGGTAAACTAGATTTTTGCCGGGTCAGCACTGCGGATAAAAACATCGCAATTTTTTCCTCTCAACTCGACAGAAGACAGGGGCACGATTCGCGGCTATTGTCCCTTTCTGAATCCGTGGGAATTCCTGGATGAGAAGAATTTTTATATTTGTGAGCCACTCTTCCCTTTTATTTTTTTCACCACCCGTGGTTCTTCTTTTCTGTCTTTCTGAATTCGAGACTTTCGACTCGAGAGTATGCTTTTTATGGCTTCACTGGATAGAAATTAAATTTCTTCCGGGAGCAACAATAATAGGGATTGAATCTTCGATATTAGGCAGCCAACCTAGAAGGCAATTTGATAGCTTTAGAGTTCCCCTAAAAAAAAAAAAAAAATCTGCCCGCTGCGCAGGCACATTCTCATCGCGCGCTTCGCTCGCTAGTTTGAGCGCGCCTAGGGCGCGCGACTGTTGGTTCTCGCGCTTCGCGCTCGGTCTTTGCATTTCTTCCACATTTGCGCCCAGACCTTTCAAAATTAAAGGTCAAATCATCAACAACTGTAATTTGGTGATTGTGACTTCTCTTTTGTTAAAGCTCCTTTGGCTTTATTATTTACTTTTTTATTGAATAAATAAAATTTCAGTAATATTTTCATAAATAAAAATTAGAAGGGGCCTGGTCGGGGTTAGATCGGGCCTTCCTTATGGATACCCCAGTCTGGCCCCGATCGGATTAGGTGTTTCATTTCGAGTCTGGCCCTGACTGGGATGCCCTGGTCGGGGCCAGGTTCTGCCAGATCTGGCCCCGACCAGGGCCCCTCCGAAATTTCTGCACGGGATTTCTTAGAATCTTTTAAAATATCCCAAAAATATTTAAAATATTTGAAAATATTTGAAATCCTATCAAGTTCCTCAATGCTTGTGAATAATTTTTTTGAAATCTTTTAAATATTATAAAATCCCATAAAATTACATGAAATTTGATGTTTCCTGAAATCTTGAAATATTTATTCAAATATCTTTAGATCTTTTAAAATCACCTTATACTCGTAGGTCTTATAGAGTCGTTTCATATCATCCGAAATTCTAGGAAATTCTCTAAAACCCCATGCAAATTTTTTCAAATCCATTAGAACCATTCAAAACCTTCGAAATTCTTTGGAATATTTAAAATCACTTGAAAATGCATTGGGATAATTTAAAATATCGTAAAATAGTTAAAATCCTTTGAAATCTTTCGAAATCCTTAAAATCTTTTGAAATCCCTTTAAACTTTTTAAAGCTCTTGAAAATTACTTGGATGTCTGAAAAATACCCTAAAATCTTTTATATCATTTTAATACAATCAAATTATTGAAATCTATTCAAAATTCTGTTGAACCTTTTAAAAAGTCTCTAAAATATTTCGATTCCCTTGAAACTTTTTCAAGCTCTTGAAAATTCCTCAGAATTTAAAAAAATACCCTAAAATCTTTAAAACCCTTTGAAATCTCTTCAAATTATATAAATCTGTTAAAAAGTTCTTGGAATCTTTTAAAACACCCTACAATATTTCAAAAGAATTCACGAAAACTCACAAATAGGATTAATTTATTGAATGAAAAGTGACTAAAGTGATTCAAGTGATTCTTACAGAAATTCCCTGACCAGCAATTTTTTTTTCAAAATCTCTGACTTTTCCCCAACTTTCAGTGACCAAAAAAATTCCCTAACTTACAGTTTTCCCCTGACCTGCGTTCAAATCCCGATAAAAATTCTATAATCCAGATATACAGATAAATTAAATAATCTCCTTTTAAATTATATCATTCTCCAAAGCCACAACACCCTGTCAATATTTTTGGAAACGCGTGTTATTGAACGATTTGTTTAATAATAAAAGCCCATAGAGGACGATCTGCTCTTTCCAAAGATGTTTTCACTTTGACTGCAAAGAGTACTTAAGTATTCATAAGTGATGCTCGTGTTGAAACCGAGCTTGAGTAGAGTCACGAGAAGAGAATGATGAAAAAGTGCCAAGTGCCAAGTGTCGAGCGAATCGGATTATCTGTCGTCCTTGTGTCAATATCGTAACAGCTTCTTGAATTAAGCGAACTCGTTCAACGATGAGTAATAAATGAAAGAAGCGAAGCGAGTTTTTGCTTTTTGAGAGTAATTATTCCATTTGTGAAGTATTTATTAGGGACTTTTTCTTGAATATTTTACAATCAAGAATATATTCTGACATTCGATCGAGTGTCGAGGGCAACTACTTTCTCAGAGGAATATCATTTTTATTCCGTTCTCTTTACCTTTAAGGGGGGGGGGGGGGTATTGTTAATTGAGGTAAAAAACAGCCTTTTTCAATAATTGAAAAAAAATTGCAGGTAATGTATTTTAAATTAGCTAATTACAGTAATGTAGTGTATGATTTGAAAGACATTTTGTGAAATTTTCAGTGAAAAATATCGAAAACTCAGCCGTTGGCAGCCAATCTCCGGAGACGTCTCGAAAAAAAGATGTTTTGCGGTGGAGGTCATTTCTCGGCACTCGATTATCTGAAATCGAAAGATCAAATTGTTTTTGTTATTTTATGAGTTTCCGCAGGTAACTCTGTCGAGTTTTTTTTTTACTGATTTTTCAACTTTTAGTAACACTAGAAAGCGAAAAACGCGATTTTGGCTTAAAAACTCGGTCAAATTGTTATTGTAAAATAAAAAATAACAACAAATTTTCAAAAAACTCGACAGCGTTACCTCATGAATTATACAGAGAGTAAGTAACCGGCTTTGTAAACGGGAAGTGTAGGAAAATCGATTTAAAGTTTTATACAGTAAAAAATCATGTATACTTACACAGAATCGTCGATGCCTTTTTCTTTCTTCTCTGCTAACTTTTCTCGGCATTAACTAGTTAAAGATACAAGAGTCATGAGGGGATCTGAATGCAATACTGATCATTACCTTTTAGTCTCCAAAATAAACGTCGGCCAGGGATGGAGAAAAAAGAAAACAACAAAAACGAAAGAAACGCGAATCAGCATTGAAAATTTACAAAAACCGTAAGTGCGTATAGATTTCCAGAATAAGATAAACAAACGCATGGATAAGGCAACTTGGAAGGCGCTTAGAAACAATATAGATATAGATGGCGCGTGGACTATGTTACGGGATATCATTGTTAAAACTGCGATTGAAGTATGTGGTACGAGGGTTATAGGAAGAAAATCTGGTTATGCATGGTGGAATGATGAAATTAAAGCAGCCCAAAAAGAAAAGAAAAAACTTTCGAGAGAACGTTAAACATCACAGGTCTTAGCGATGAGGAGAGAAATAAGCTTCAAAATGATTACAAACTCAAAAAGAGGAAAGTTAAACGACTAGTCAAGGAAAGTAAAGATAAAATCAGAAGAGAAGAAAAGAAGAAATTAGAAGAAGACTTTCAAGGAACCATGAAACCAGTATTTAAAGAGATGAACAGAAGTAAAAGTACAGAGTTTGTGAGCATGAGAAACAGCAAAGGTGAATAGCTATATGATACAGACGGGATAGTAGACGCTTTGAAAAACTCTTTCAAAGAATTTTTAGGGGGTGAAGATATAGGGCAACAAAACTGCGACATAGAACATAATGAATTAGAAAATCCAATTGTGAAAGTCTGTGTCAGTGAAGTTGCAGATATAATCAAGAACTTAAATAATGGTAAGGCTGCGGGTGTAGACAGTATTAGCGCTGAATTGCGTAAATACGGTGGCGAATACATGCCTCAATGGTTGTGCGAATTGATAAATTTATGTATCGAGATAAGACAAGTCCCAAACGATTGGAGAAACGCGATTATCGTACCCATATACATAAGAAAGGGAGAAAAAATCAACTGCAATAATTACAGAGGTATCAGCTTACTAAGCACCGTAAGTAAAATATACTCAAAAATACTTATCCGCAGGGTAATCGAAATTACAAAAGAAAAGATATGGGAAGTCCAAAGTGGGTTTATGCCAGGAAGATCATGTACAGGTCAGATATTTAGCTTAAGACAGATGACAAAAAAAGCTTAAGAGTAGGAAAGAAAATTTTCTGTGCATTTGTTGACCTAGAAAATGCATTTGACAAGGTGAATAGAAGTAAACTTTAAGAATTCCTTAAAGAGTACGAAGTCCATGGATGGCTCCTACAAGCAATACAAACTATATATGCAGGCAGTAAAGCGAGTGTAAGGGTTAGTGGGAAACTGACTGACTGTTTTGATATTGTGCAAGGCGTGAAACAAGGATGCGTTATGTCCTCATGGCTATTTATCATATTTATGGATAAGTGTCTAAGAATAGCCCTATTCGACGAAGAAGGTGTGGATCTCGAAACAGTGAAGGTGCGTGGATTGGTTTTCGCAGGTGTCAAGATTGTTATGGCAGAATCAATCAGGGAATTGCAGAGAATGTTGAATAAACTTAATAGAAGCATAAAGAACATGGGCCTCAAAATTAACGTAAATAAAACAAAGGTAATGGTGTTTGCAGGAAAAAGTGAGAAAACAATGTGCAACATTGTCTTCAATAATGAGAAATTAGAGCGAGTTGACAAATACGTATATCTGGGTAGCCTATTCACCAGCGACGAATAGTATTGATCAGCTACCTGGTTCGGAGCAGTGTTGCAGAGAAAACGCGTCATTTAAATAAGTAACACGAGAAATCTAGATCAATCTAAAATATCTATACCTTACACCTACATACCTATCTACCCCATACCTATATACCCATCCGCACACTACTAATTCTCAAAGGAGCAATTCACACCTACACCGAAAGGGAAATCGCTCAATGATATAATAATAATAATAACCTATTCTATTGAAAAATAAAGAATCCCATCTAAAATAATGTGTGTGTGCCCCGGGATGCGAGATAGAAGTAAAACTTCAGAACAATGTTTAAGTGAATTCCGTGAATTTCTTGAATTCCGTAAATTTCTTGAATTTGTCAGTTCCGCGAATTCTGTGAATTCCGCGAGTTACATGAATTATGTCGGGAAGTTCTTTTCTTGAATATTCTGGAGATTTGTTAATCACAAATTTCAAAAAAGAAATTTTTATTCTAAAAATCATTCCTAAGACAAAACATTTAGATTGTAAATGTTTTTTTTAACAATAAAACGAACAGTTCAGTCCTTGAATTTTTAATTGTATATATATATATACATATATATATATATATGTATGTATGTATATATGTATATACCTTAATCAATAGATATAGATATATTAATCAATAGGTAATAGATATAAAAAAATTCTAAACATTTTATAATATTTCTATAAACTGCAAATATTTTCACAAAAATAAAGGGATTTTGTAAGATTTATAAAATTTTAGAATATTGAAAAAAGACTCCAATGGATTTGAGAGAATTTCCAAGATTTACACATATTTCAAAAGATTTTTAAGTGATTTTATAAGATTTCCGAGGATTTCAGTAATTCTAAGGGATTTTAAAGACTCTCAATAAGATATTTTAATAAATTTTCCTAGAAGTCAAAGGATTTCATAGGGCTTCAAATATTTCAAGATATTTAAAGGAATATCATCAGATTTCATGTAATTTCACGGGATTTCAACGGATTTTATATTTTAATGGATTTCAAGGAATCTATTCACAATAATTGAGAGATTTCAAAGGATTTCAAAAATTTGAAAAGATTTTCATGCATTTAAATAGATTTAAAGAACTTTAAGGTTATTTAAGTAATATGAAAGGCATTTTCAAAGATTCCCAAGAATTTTCAAGCGCCTAAAAATTTCTAGATATTTTCAAAGATTGCAAAGAATTCGAAACATTTTAGGACATTTCCAAGGATTTTAAGGAATTTTCAAGAGATTCAAAAAATTTGATGGAATTTCCAAGGAGTCTAATGATTTTAAGTAATTCAAACAATTGTATGTGGTTTCAGAGAATTCCTTAAAATATCAGAAGATTTAGAAGGATTTTATAGGTTTTAGGAAATTTAAAAAAATTCCATGGTATTTTAAATAGATTTTAACGGATTTAATAAGATTTCCAAAGATTTCAATGATTTTATGGGATTTAAAAAAATACCCAGGTATTTCAAATAACCTTTCAATGATTTTAGGAAATATCATACGATTTCATAGAATCTCACGGATTTTTGAAGGGATTTTATTGGATTTCAACGGATTGTAGAGATTTGAAGTGATTTCCTAATATTTCAAGGGTTATAAAAAGGAATTCGATGAGATTGAGGGGATTTTAATAGGATTTCTAAGAGTTAAATAGTTTTTAATTTTTTTTCAATTTAAAGGACTACGTTTTTATAATTAATATCAAAAGAGTCATAAATTATTGATGACAATAGTATCCGCGCAAATCCTACCGAATGCTTGTTTTTCTATAGTAAAATTCAAAAACTGGCAACCTCCAAAACTGATTAATTTCAAATTTAATGTCCGTAAAAATTTAATAATTCTAAAAAAGCATTAACAACAGTACATTTGAAATTAGTGTTATCTGTTTAAAAAGGCTAGTATAACAATCTAAACATTAAAAAATTAGTAACGTTCTTGATTGTGCATTTCAAAATTAAGAAATTAAGAAACAAATATTTTCGCATTTCAAATTTTCAAACTAAACAACTTTTGTTTCTAGGTTTCAAAAATTAAAATTTTTCAGAATGACATTCAAGTCCCGAAAATGACATTCAAAGTCCCGAAATTCGGGATGACTAGTCAAATATTTTTCATAAGATTGGCTAGTCGTCCCGAATTTTCGGGACAACTAGTCCACTCTCTTTTCCAATTCTCCCAATTTTTCGGGACGACTGGACAGCTTTCTTAAAACGTTGAAAATTATATGATTTCTAATTGGAAGCAAATTTTGTTTCTTGTACGCGCCTTGAAATGCGGGTGCAAATACGACCGCAGATTTTCAGTAGGGTAACGCATAGCTTTAAATAATAAATTAATAAATGATAATAAATTGCAAAAGTAGATATTTGTCAAATGTTTATAAAACCTTTATAAAGAATTTGGGTACAAATACAAATATTTTATATATTGCGTAATATTTCTGAAATTCTACACTATTCTTCAGATTTCTTGCCTACTTTAAAAGCAGAATAAGATGAATAAACACTCAATAAATACCCATATAACAATTATGCTGCAGTATTTCAGCATCATGCCGTGTTGACACATAATACATGTACACAGTCAGTAGATCGCAGACATGGCGCGCATGTTATCTTGTGAGCGCACAGTAACTGCAGCCGGGCAGCAGGACCTGTAGAGCAGCGTTTCCCAAAGTACTACCCCGGGTAGGGGGATGCCACCCCGGGCCCGGTAGCTCAGCAGGCTCCGAGGCAGGCTCCTCGCTGCGAGCAGACGGCTACTTTCGTATACCTACCACGAATAACCCTTTCATTGTTATGAGATTACAATAACTGAAAGAAGAACAGGTAGAACAGAAAGGAAGTATTCCACACAATCAAACAGGATTTAGGAAGGGGATGGGAACAGTGGACAAAATTTTCGTTCCAAATTATCTAGTCAACAAGAACCTGGGACAGAAAAAAGGAAAACTGGTCGCACTCTTCGTAGATGTTGAAGCAGCTTTCGACTTGATGAATATGAAAGTTTTGTGGCAGGCAATAAAAGAGAGGGAGGTGGACAAAGAGCTGATTGAGAGGATAAAAGAGGTCTTTATGGTGACGAAGACAAGGGTGAGGAACGGGGAACAGAAGGGAGAGGAGTTCTGAACAGGGAGGGGTCTCAGACAAGCGTGCCGCTAAGTCCGTTGTTTTTTTAGCATATTGTTAGCAGACCTAGAAGAGAAAATAGGAAAGGAAGTTAAAGGGGATACAGTTCTAGGAAATAAAAGAACATACACGTTAGCGTACGCGGACGGTGTTGTGCTTTCAAAAGAGGATGAAAGTGGAATGAGCTTGCTAATAAAAGAATTCGAAAAGTATGTGAGGGAGAAAGACCTGGCAATTAATGTTACCAAGACAAAGATAGTATGTTTCAGGAAGAGAAAGAATGAAGGAAAGTATGGATGGAACATAAATGGGGAAATGGTGGAAATGATGAAGGAATTTCGTTATTTAGGATTCTGGTTCGAAGCGGGTGGTGGAACTGATCTTCAGATGTGAAAAAAGGATGGAAAGTGCGAGTAACGTGATGGGTCAAGTATGGGGGAATGGGAAAAGAAGATTTAAAGAGGAATGGAAGATGAGAGTATGGCTGTTTGATTCACTGGTATCGTTAGTGATGTGTTGTGGAGTGAAAATTTGGGGGTGGAAGGAGTACAAAAAGGTAGAAAGCATGCAAGAGAGATTTCTGAGATGGGTTATGGGAGTGAGCTGGAACTGCCCAGGTTATATGTTGAGAGAAGAAAAAGGGAGAGAGATTGGTGATAAGGCAGAGGAAAAGGGTTTGGAATTTTAAAGAGAAACTTAAGAGTGGTAAGTGTAGCAAAGTTGTATAAGTATGCCTGCCGGAAATACTAAATAGAGAAAGGAGAGGTAACACGGGACATTCAAAATGGGAGAAGCAGAGATGGCAGGTTTGAATCCATCTCTTCCATTCAATTTCATTTCTCCTTCCCTTGAGGGATTCAACTTCATCATCACTTCCCCTTCCTTCTTCTGGTTGATTTCCCAAAAATGTAAGGAATCCGGAATGAAGAAGAAAATTGCAATAAATGAAAAAGGCGTCATCAGAAGAACAAGATTCATATTTTTGTAACTCAAAAATGCTCCCAGGACCATGGTGAACAGGAATCCGAGGTTCATCAAGAATTTCATCAAAACGAGAAACACTCCTCGATTGTGTATATCATTAATTTGTGAAATGTAGACAGTGCAAGCAGAGATTCCTCCTCCGTAGCCTATTCCGTCAATAATTCTGGACATATATAAATTTATGTGATTTTTTGCTAGGACAATTAGAATCCATGAGGCCATTTGTGGAATGACGTAAGTCATCAAAGTCCCTTTTCGACCAATACGATCGATAAATAGAGGATTTATTAAATATCCAATTATTAATACGACCGGGTAAAGGGAAGTTATCCAGGATCCTTGTCGTTTTGATACAGGAACTTTCGAGATTGTTTCAGTCAAAAAAGGTCAGGCTGGCGATGGCCAGCAAGGACCACAAACAAATCCAATTGCTGTTATAGATGCTGAGAAAAAATGTTTGAATAATATTGATTAATTTTTAATAAACGTTTTACATCCATGGAGAAATAAATTCTATGAATTCTTACAACTTTCAATTTTGAATTGAGCATCTTAGTGAAATATTAGTAGTTATTAGTTACATATTTAAAAAATATATATCTTTCACTTCAATAATAGAATTTTTTGTTCACCTGAAATATATCAATTTTTAAAATGTTTATTGAATTTTTTTACTCACTTGTGATAGCAGCAGTATATTGTAGTAAGAGATTACCTTTTTCATCCTTGACCATTTAGTTAAATTTCTGTGTCAAATTTAGAATGAAAAAATTAATTAATTTCACACTTCCAATAGAAATCTGTATTATCATCGGAGAAGGTAACGAATCGAAGAGAGAAATGGAGATGGAGAATAAACATTTTAAATTAAATTTTATCCAGAAAAAAGATCTTCTTCTTCCACTCCGCTGGGATTCGAACACCAGGTCAACTGAATTCCGGTCAGGTGCTCTAACCACTGAGCTACAGAGAGATCAGAGGAAGATCAATTAATTATTCTCCCAAAAATAATTCTTATAAATAATAGTAATATTGATAAATTCATTTTAAAAGCTTGAAAACTCATCGTTTTAATTGAAAACTGAAGTATTTTCTCAAAAATTTAACTTCTCGGTGAAAAATTCATGTGCTTTGTTAAAAATTGTTATTTTATGGAATAATATTAATTGGTAAAAAATGTAACTATTTTGTTGATAAATCGTTGGTTTCAGGTGGAAATTTATATAACAAATGAAAAATTAAGTACTCAAGTTAAACATTCATCATTTTAGGTAAAAATTAATCTCTTCCTCTGAAAATTCAACTACTAATTGATTCTTTCGTTCAAAATTGAAATATAATCTTGAAAACACGTTTTTATTGTTTGAAAATTAATTTTTTCAATGGAAGATTTATCCATTCAAATCATGGTTAAAAATTGATATTTTTCAGTTGAAAATTTAACTACATAATTGATTGAAAATTTATTTTTCTGTTTGAAAATTAAAGTTATTCTCTGGATGATTCGTATTTCTTGTTAAAAATTAATGTTTCTAACCAAAAATTTAATTTTTTGATTTTCGGGTAAAAATTCGTTAAGAATTTAACTATATTGTTAAAAATTCATGTGTTTGTTAAAAATTTGTCTTTTTGGTGTAAAATTAGGTGTCTTGGTTGAAAATTCAACTGCTTGGTTGGCAGTTGAAGCGCATTGTTGCAATTTTTTTTGTTGTGTTAAAAATTTAACTTAAAAAAAAACGTTGTTATTGGTTGAAAATTTATTGTATTATTCAAAATTTAAGTATTGCAGTTCAAGGTTCGTCATTTGATTTGAAAATTAATTTCTTTACTTGAAAATTCAATTATTTTTTTTAAAGTTCGTTTTTCTCTTAAGTAAAAAATTAATTTCTTCAAATGAAAATGTAACTATTTTATTTTTGGTGGAAAATTTATCTTTTTAATTCGAAAATTCACCCCTTTGTCTCAAAATTTATGTATTTTGTGGAAAATTAGTCTTTTATTGTAGGTAATTGAACGTCCTGGTTGAAAATTCAACTTATTGATTGAAAGTTGAACTACTTGGTTAAAATTTCATTTTATTGGTTGAGGATGTAACTATTTGAAAATTCAACTATTTAAGTTTTTATTGAAAAGGTATCGTACATATTTAGTTTCAAAATTAAACTGTTCCAATAAAAGTTTAACTGAATTGTTAAAAATTCATATCGTTGGAAGAAAATTTAACTATTTTGTTACAAGAAACTTGTATAAATAGAACATGTCAAAGATTTCTGCTCAACAAATATGTATCCACGCCAATATTTGAGATCCTCGAAATTGAAGAATGAATCAATAAATTTTTTAATAATATCATTTGAAGAAATCTTAAGTGAATAACATTACAAATTAAACAATTAAAATATTTTTAAACCAGAGACTTGTTTCATTGTAAGTCAAATAATTTATATTTTAAACCATTTTAAAATAATACTTTTATAATTATTATTTATACATTAAAGTACAACACTCTTTTTCACAAATTAACAATTTATAAAGGAGAAAAACACAATTGTAAAGTTGTAAATTTGAATGTAGGATGCAGCACACTGAAATGTTCACGATTCAATCGAATGCATTCTGTTTAAAACAATTCAGTTGATAATTTTACACTTTTCGATATCTGCTTTATATTCGCTTCTTTATAATAAATAGTCCAATATTGCCAAATATTAAAAAAAGATTCTTTTTCATTAAAAAGCAATGAAAGTTGAAAGTAGATTCTGTAGTTGCATTTAGATGTTTAAAATTATTTACTACTAAGGCGAAAGTACACATATTTCACTATAGGGAAAGTAAATTTCAGAATTTTCACTCCAACCATAACCGGTTTAACCAGGCAGTGGAGAAGTCAGGGGGGGGGGCGAGTGACGTCAAGCCATTGTCAAATTTCCCTCTTCGCTCGGTTCAACTGAGAAGTGCACATCTGTGGAAGGAGTATCGAAAACCAGACACGATCCCGAGCCGCTATATCGACTTCCCGAGCCAAGTCGAGTCGAGCTAAAACCGACTGGATCTACACCGGATACTGGAGGCTAGGATCGAGTTGGGATCGTGTCGAGATCGGGAAACATCGATGAATTTGGCACATTTATCCAATCCAAAGTAAATCCCAATCTCTCCTGTGTACTTCTTGACGATATTTATCGCAGTTTGAAGTTTGCCTTTACCAGAGGCATAGATCTTCAGGTCATCCATATAAAATACATGAGTGACCTTATGCTCTTCCAAAGACGAGACATTCCAGTTTGAAAAATCGTTTGTGCCTTAAAATCCCCTGTGTGTAAACGGAGGGTTAAAGAAGAAATAATTATCATTAATTAAAATATTAATGATTAATTAATAAATATAATATAGAATAACTAATAATGAAAAATAATTGTTTATTTATCTCTACGCAATAACTGTACCTTTTTCTTAACACTTTTCGTTCAATTGTTGGGTTATATCCCTCGTGAATAGAAAGATCAACTTAATACCACTTTAAGATCAGTTTGAAACAACGTTTGGTCTTTTTCTTGTCTGTACCCTTCAGCCTATACCTACATCATTTCTAGGGCATTGAAAGACACCACTTTCTCCCTCTCTCTCTGAAATAAGGATAGCTGTTTGTATCAACAGGCTAGCTATACCTAAAAGTCCTATGGAAGCTGGGCTGATTTATGAGATCTAGAGGCTTCAGCGAGTTTCCGTTATATTTATGGATATTGGGGTTTTAAACGGCTGGCTGGGACAAAAGGACTGTGGTCTCCTGGGTACCAGAAAAAATCAGTTGAAGATCACTTTAAGACAGGCCTATACCTGCCTATACTGTAGTCCTTAAGTTGGTCTTTCATTTCAAGAGGGATAGAATTTGTTAAAATTATGAATTTGAATAAACTGGTTTTAAGGCAGTTGACTACATGCCTAACTTAAAAATCCTGTCTTTTCATTATACTTAATAAAAATTAGATTCAGATATTTGTTCACATTGGGCTAGGATGCGAAAAAATATCTAAATCTAATTTCTGTTGAGTTTCATGAAAAGAGTGAATTTTTACGTTAGAGAGTTTGTTCAGCAGCCTTAATTATTACATATTTTCTCTATAAATTTATATTTTCATAGTTTTCATACATTTTTTATACGTTCATATTTCATGTGATCATCTTCCTCAATTTCTTCTTTAAAATTGTAAACCTATTGTATAATTTTATTTGAAGATCGCGCACTTTTCAGCACTTCTGGTTCCATGTAGATACCTAATGTTCAATAATTTATTGAATGAAATCTTACATTTCAAAACTTAATTTTCAAGTCCAATGTAGACAGAAAACGGCGGCATAAAGTTCAGTTTAAAGATGTCGTCATCGAAAGTCAAACAAGGACAGACTGACGCGATAAAACCACGGTTTTCATCTTTCCGCTAAGGATATTTTCCAACAAATTCTTTTGCATGAACAAATGTGGACTTGTTTCAGGCGCAATAAAGTAAGCTTTATCATGTTATAAGCTGTGTTTTTGTGCGATTTTTCTCTTACGAGTAAATTACCAAAATGTGCAGCTGTTTTGGAGGGGCCTTCGTATCGTGAACGGATAGTAGATACGTATCACGATTCGCTAGACAGAGCGAACAAGAGAAATTATGTACTCCTAATATGTGGATCACACGGCGATTGAGAGCTCTCTGAAATCAAGCTTATCGGAATCGACGCGAGGGGCAAGGACTCGACAACGTGATAATGACCAATTTCTACAAACTGGCGCGAATTCATATAAGGAGCCACAACATGCCGCCCGCCTCGTTCCGATTTTTAATTTTGAACGAAAGGCTTACTGAAAATAATAATGGAATTTAAATAATAATTACATAACAACATAAGTAACCGTCGAATACATACATATTTCTATACGATGATAAATTTTCATTAAGTACCATTTCGGTTCACATTTATTTATTTATTATTATCATTTTATTTTTGTTTTTGTTCATACGCATAATAAGGCGTGGTGCCGCCCGCCGTGACAAAACTAGTCCTTCTAACTGAGGATCTTTTGCACTGACTGGAAGTAAGCATACTTCATGAATCGGATGTCGGTAACTATCTTTAGCAGTTTTCACATTGACTACTCTTACTCGATTGTCTTTACAGGGAAAGCATTCAGTTATTCTCCCTGAAGGGCCATTGAGAAGGTGGAATATTTGAGAGCTTTATAAGCACCATGTCTCCAATGTTGATATTAACTTTTACATTTTGCCATTCATATCTTTGTTGTCATTTTTGATAATACTCAACATACCAACGTTTCCAAAAGTGTTCAGTTACACGTTGAGTAGTTTGCCATCGGAGAAGAGGATTTTCCTTAAGTTCTAGAACAGAAGGTTTAGGAATTGAAATCAGTGGACCTTTAGTTATAAAATGTCCTGAAGAAAGATAGGAGAAATCGTCGGGATCACTTGAATTTGCTGCCATTGGTCTGGAATTTAGACAACCTTCTATCTGACATAGAACAGTAGTTAGCTCTCCTGTGACCACCCATCTCACGGTTGTGAGACGTGGCCATGAATGGGATTTACCGCGGTCCTACTGGGAGCCGATGACATTTTTTAGATGACAGTTGCTCCCAGTGGGAACCTGCGGTGATTGTTAACCTTTAGTTTTCAATTATATATATATATATATATATAGTTTGTTAAATGATCCACATAGCTCATTTCGAGAGCGCTTCGCAATGTTGCGTTGCCAAGATTTTTCATTAAATACACGTTTTCAACCACAATCGACGTTCTTTCTTAGACTACGCATTTTAATCTTTTTTTACACAATAAACTTCGATACCTTTTGAATTTAGGGTCTGGATCAAGAAACACGCCTAGCGCTCGAGATCGGGTGAAGTTATTGTCCACACACGAAATGCCCAAGTATCAAATCGAGTTAGGAAAACGCATAAGCACGTTGCACACTGGGTTGTTTTCTTTTGTTACATAATGCAGTTGTCCACTGTTGGCAAAATTTTGATACCCTGGATTTTTGGGTGCAATCGTCTCAAGGGACCGGAATATTCAAAATCACAAAATTGATTTTTTTAAAATATAAACTTGTGAAGGATGACGAGACGGAACTTTTTTCTATTTTCTGTTTTTCCATCGAACGAGGATTTTTGATAACAAGCATGAAAAACTGAAAAAAAAATTTTTCCCAAATTCCATTACTTTTTGAGACCTGAATCATCGCAAGTTGGGCAAATATTATTTGAATGGTTTGAAACTTCTATGAACATACGAAATTTACCTTAGCCATGCCTAACAACTGAAGAAAAAACTGAAAATCGCCTATTGTTTAATAATATGTAATTGCAAATTGAGTTAGATCGGTAATCCCGTTTTTTCTGTTGCGCCGACAAAAAGTGTTGAGCTTTTTGGAAATTTTTCAATCGATTCATTGAGAAGTGACGGAAAATCAACTTTAAAGCTCCCTCGATACTTTTTGTCGGTAAAAATGAAAAAGCGGGTTACCGATCTGTCTCAATTTGCAATTAAATATTATTAAAAAATAGGCGATTTCCAGATTTTCTTCCGGTTTTAAGCATCGCTGGGGTATATTTCGTATGTAAATCAAAGTTTCAAACAGTTTCAATAATATTTGCCCAGCTTACGATAATTTATTTCTTAACAAGTAATTGAATTGGGGAAAGTTTTTTTCAGTTTTCCATCCTTATTATTAAAAATAATAATCCGTTGAAAAAACAGCAGATAGAAAAAAGTTCCGTCTCGTCATTTTCTACCAGGGTGTATTGGAAAAAAAGTAATGTTGTGACTTTTAAGACTTCCGTCCAACGACACGTTTGGACAATACTTTCACCCGATCTCGAACGCTGGGCGAGTTTTTCGATCCAGACCCTCAATTACTGTCGGGTTTCAATTTATTTTTGCTCAGAAAACACAATCAACAAAAATTGAGCAAAATTGAAAAACATTGGTTAACACTAAAAAAAGAATGCGCTAATATTCAGCTTTGTTTGCCTGCCCGTCCTCGACGTTTGTCTCTTCTTTCTGCTCTCGCAAACGCTCACGCTCGAGTTTTTTGCGCGCTCACTTCAACCAACGCTGACTCGCTCATTTTTCGCTCAAAGAATCTGAAACTTTCCAAAAAACTTCTTTCGACCCTAATGCATAATTCTCCGCAGAAAGTTGTTTGAACTCTAAAATTCCCCCGATACTTTTTTCCGCCGAACGTGAAAGAGCATGGTATTAAATAGCTATTGACGAACAGCGAAATATTGTTAAACAATTAACTTTTCAATGCACGAATCAAATTCTGTAGGCATCGATAGAGTATAATACGCTTGGGGTTTGAATTTCAAGTCACTTCATTAGAATGAAAAAAAGTTCAGGCGAGTTTATTTTAAAAAACGCATTAAATTCCGCTGGTCGAAATTTGCAGTTTATATTTTATTTCTCACAAAGTTGCAATCAGACCATAAAATTGTCAACACAAAAATTGTGCTCTTCATTGAGCTCTATATGCTCATATTTTTTTCGAGTGCTTGTCTTAAAATTTGAGTTTCAGATAATTTTTCGCATCACTTTATCTCGAATGGGAGGCAAGAAAATACAAAGCCGAGCGTCCCGTCGGTTATTGCATCGAGATCCTTAGGTATGTGAACTTTATGCATTCGAGAATGCCGAATTTTGCGCCAAAAGTCGAGTCTTTTATGCGGTGATTATGCGGTGAAAATTCCGAAATTACGCAGGCATTATGCGCTCAAAAATACAGGTCTATACATTATTATGCATTATAGTAGTAAAATTGCACCAATTTTTTGTTGGTAATTTTACAATTCTAACTGGTACAATTTTTTTATTTTCTACAGTGTAGAAGATTCGTTTTTTTATTGTAAATTAAGTTTTTAAACTAAAATTTACCTATTCCATTCTTGTTAAAAAATTTATCTTTTTAATGTAAAAATTCATTTATTTGGTTGAAAATTCGTGTCATATTTTGAAAATTCGTCTTTTTTGGTAGAAAATTAATCTTCTTAGTTGAAAATTGAACTGTTTGGTTAGGAATGTATATATTTTGTTAAAGATACGTCTTTTTTAGTAAAAAAAATGTTGTTTTAAAATGCAACTATTTGGTTAAAATTTGATGTATTTTGTTGAAAATTCGTCTTCTATCGTAGAAAATTAATCTTCTTGGTTGGAAATTCTAAATTTTAGATAATTTTTTTTTCTTTATCGACTGAAAAATCCTTCATTTAAAAGTTAAGAAAGAAAATAGAGAAATAAGGTTTGATAATTAGGGGACTGAAATTTGTCAAGGATATTAAGAGGCCTTAATTACATTATGCACCTGAGACACAAATTTTCAAATTTTAAATTTCGTTTCTTAGAAATCTTGGGGGGGGGGGGTGCGATAGCCCCAATCGCCCATCTCTGGATCCGACCTTGAGGATATGTACGTAAGAGTCATCATATAAAAAAACTTACTCTTGTTGTAAGCGAAACGTAGAGAATTAATACACTGGAATCTGGAATTAAGAACGGTTTCGGCCATGCCTTGCATTGGCCTTGATCCTATTTCCAGAAGGTCCGAACGTAAATAGGCAAGGGCGCGTGAATCATTTCTGTTGGATTTGGACGGATAACGTAACCTGTTGCAACTAAAGCGCATCCGAAAATCTCAGCGGCATCAATTCTCGGAATGGCGCAAATCCCGACTGTTTCAATCCAAGTTCCAGTGTATTTTAATAGAGCATCGTCTGAAGGATTTGGAAGAATCACGAAAAAGAGTATCTCTTTTGAAAATTGATAAAAAATGGATTTATTTAAAATGTAACATTGTGCATTCAACTTTTGCTTAAATTCGTATTATTTTATATTAATTTACTTGGATATAATTTTATTATTATTATTATTATTATTTAGATTCAATTCCATCATTGGGAGCTGGTTTGCTCTTCGGATCTCTTTTGGGAATGGGAGCGTATCGTATCTCGCAAGATCCGAATAACTTCACACCCCTCTTGGGAACGAGTGCAGCTCTCGGATGCTTGATGGGTTATCGGTATTACAATACCGGAAAAATAATGCCAGCAGGAGTAGTTGCCTTGCTGAGGTTTGTTTTTTGTTATCTAAAGTTTAGATAATATCATAAAAATTACTAGAAAATTGTAATACCATACAATATTTCTTTTCTAGCGCCGCCATGGTCGTCAGAATTGCAGTCATGCAGTTTTATAAACCAGTAAAACTACAGTAAACTCTGAACAGAAGGCATTTATAAAGTCGGCAATTTTTTGTTTCAAAGAAAACTCGGTGTAAATGTAAGAAAATCGTTTTATTTTGATAATTTATGGCATACGTCGCATAGTAGAATCCACTTCAGTACTTATAGAATATATTGTAATTAATAATATTGTTTTTATAAAGGAATTCCATTTTTGAATGATCACCTTAGTCGTTTTCTTCAAACTATCACAATTTGAGTTTTCTTATATATATATATATATATAAACGGTTTCGATTCCTTTGGAATAGAACTGAAGGGCCTATGACAAAGCCACCGAACGGAATAACCCCTAAGTGGAGGCGTAGCAACCGTGCCGAAAGCTGAATGACACCTGGGTGAGGTGTCTTAAACGGTGACTCTGGGATATCAGGCGACCTCTCAGAGTATGCATCCTCATTCTTACACGCAGGGCTCTACAAGGGGAGACCAACCCTTTTCCTAGCTGCTCATGGGAACAACAAGGGCACCACAAAAACACCAAAAAGTTGTAGATGCGGTTTAAGACGATCGAACGCGCAGAGCACCAGACAATCGGTCGGCAAACAGTGCCGATCACCCTAAAGTTCGGGGTGCTGAAAATAATTTAGATCGAAACACGACGACAAACCGGCGAAACGCCCACATTGAGTGGGCGAATCAACTCGTGGATGACTTGCTAGACTGCTACGATGCCAGCATTATCTTTGTTCACCGAGGCTTTATGGCACGAATGCATACTCTGTGGTGCCAAAAACACCCGGAGCTTCAGCACGTTTCGCTTCAATCCTTGCGAAATCAACGTGCCTATCATTTTGAATGTGCATTTAAAATTTGTATCGACGGAACTTAGAAATTTTATCGCGTACTGCGACAATTTTTTTAATCACAAATTTTTTTAAACTTGCCTGTAACATTTTTCTTTTTAGGTCTTTTAGACTATTTTACGACGATTAGGAATTACATCAAATGTAATTTTTTCTTAACATTTACAATTTATCTTAAAGATGGAACTTAGAATTTTTTTTCCTTGAAAAAAAAAACAGAAAAAAAATTGTTTTCGTGATATTTCTATTTATATTTTCTCGAAATTGAAGAACACATGAACAGTCTTAAAGTCTGGTTGAATTGATATTAAAAATGTTGTATTAAAACAAGAATAGCCCTACATACACAATTTCAAGACTAGCCCTCGACTATAGTGCCCGCGACTTTTAATAGGGCCAAGTGAGGCTATTTCTACACGGGTAAAATCATTTGTTTGTGGTAAACATTCTCTACAAGTCTACGGTTTTCAATTTTGCAAATAAATTTTTCTATGGCCATAATTTATTAAAATGCAAACATTAACAAAAATTGGTCAGAAGAAGACATGACTTATAATATAATTTCAATCAAAAAATGTAAGTACAACAAATTTTTTAATGTTTAATTTATGGATTTAATGAAATTATCTTTATAACTTGTCGTGTAAACATTTTTCTGAGCATGTGTGGACTTTTTTAAAATAGAAGCGCACTATTAGCTAGATTTCGAATCCCAAAATTGGTTGTTTTTGACCCACCCTATTAAACATGTAATATAAATAAAATAATTTCTTTATGAAAAATCATCTTTTAATCAAATGCTCTTATCCCAATATTAACTTATCTGGGCTTGTATAAATGGCGATAGGGATCTGGAAGAGCACAGTGTTTGATACATTATCAGTCAAAAGTAACGCATCCACGTTACCGTTACTTTTTTAAAAGTATAACGCGTTACCGTTACTGAAAAAAGTAGCTGTATTATTCTTCTTATTATTCTTATCGACCTAAAACTTGAGCATATTGCTATCGAGCAGGTTTAGGAATAAATACAAGTACTTTTGGAAGTATTTCACAAAATTCTCTAACATTTTTATTTAGAAGGAAAAAGAGTCAAACATCTAGAAGTCTAGATAAAACAATTGATGCTGTCATGAAATTTGCAGGAGATTCCTTATTCAAGAGAGCAATTAAACTTTCAAAGAATTCACCCAACGAAAAAGTCAAAAGAGTTGAAAATATTCACAGATTGAGTCAAAATATTACATTAGATATATGATTAAAAATGCAATGGGTCAAGAAGAAACAAAAAAATGACTAGTCGAATCACAATCAAACAAATTAGAAAAGTATCAAGTTCGTCAGGTTGATGAAAGATGTCCTAATTCATGTTTAGAATGTGACGTTATAACAGATATTGCAAATTAGCAATATCTATGTACACGTTCAAATGTTCTTGTACAGACAATATAATATTAATGAATATTTGTAAGCATATCCTAGCATGTGCTAGTAAATTTTACAAGGGTATTGATAATTTTTTATACCTGCCCTGATATTTCCAGAACATCAAATTCAGCAAAGAATAAGGAAGTAGAAAAGCTCATTGAGCTTAACAACCAGAATCTTGGAGGGCGCGCAAACTTCAATTAAAAAATTACTAACAAAGTTCAATGTATTTTGAGTTTATGTGATTCAGTTATTATTTCAGGTAGTGTTTCACAAATAAATAACAAAAATTTGAACTATGTACTCGGCGTTCTCAAGAAATGTAAGGTTATCAAACTTTAAACTAAAGAAATTGTCAATGTCAAGCAAAACGTTTATATAAGCAATATTGCATCTTTATTTAACAAAGAAGAGACGGAAAAATGTGAGCAAGTTTTCGAGGCCATCACAGCTACTGAAACCAGAGCTATTGTATAGATGGTCATTGATGACGGCAAAATTATCAATATTCACAGCGATTTTGATCACAGATATATTTAAAAATCCCTTTTCCATGTCTTCGAATTTTCGGAATGCGATTGTCTCATTATATATATGTAATATATCTATTTATATATTGTAATATAGAATACCCTATGTTAATAAATATCCTATTTTACTGAAAAGTAGAGGAGTGTTCTTTCGTAGGCAGTCTTAATTTAAATCAAAAATTTAAAAACGATAAATTCTCATAAAAGGAAAAGCCGTGATACCTTATTATTATTTTACATTCCGTTAAAATAATCTCGCTCAAAACTTACTAGTATTATATATATATATATATATATATATAGCTATGGCTTTATAATTTTAGTTATTGGAACATGCCTTAATCTTATGACAATGAAAGGGTCATCATAGCAGGTACACAAAAGTAGCCGTCTGCTGGCAGCGGGGGGGCTGCCGAGTTGCCGGGCCCGGGGTTGTTTTCACCCGACCGCGGTCGGGGACATGACCGTCGGCAGTAGTTTGGGAATCGCTGTACTATACACTAGGTCCTATGACTAGGTGACTAGATGGTCCAAACATGCATTGGAAATTTTGTTTTCCAAATTTTCATGCACATAATTTCTGATACATAAAATACCACTTTCCACAAAAATAATTGTTTAAACAACTTACCATACATTTTAGCAATTTTCTCTTAGAATAGATTTAGAAAGTCACGGGTTTTTCCGAATTCATTTTTAACTTTTGACTTAGAGTGAGGTAATAATTATTCGAAGTTAAGAAACATGATTGTTTAAACAATGTAATTATTATTTTTAATAAAATTCTCTTTGAATAATGCTAGGAAGTTGCAGTTAAAAAAATATATATTCTCAAAGTTTTGTCTAGTTTTTACTTAGAGTGTAGTGATAATTATTAAAATTGAACAAAAATAATTGTTTCAGCAATTTATTATTTTTTAGCGATTTTCTCTTAGAATGGATTTGGAAAGTCACGATTTTTTCCGAATTTTTCAACTTAATTTCAACTTTTCAGTTAGATAGGAGCAATAATCAATTAAATTTAACGGAAATAATTGTTTGAACGATTTATTATCATTTATAATAATATTTTCATAACAATCTTCTCTTGAATAATTTTTTGAACTAAGAGGAAAGAAGTGGTCAGAAAACAAAATTTTCTGTCTGCAAAAATCAAACAATATAAAAACGGAGGTTTCCAAACGAGGCTAGACTTTCTTGAGTGAGTCTCGTTTTTCGCCTGTCACAAACCGCATTAGAAGAAGAGGAAGAAGCTGTAAATATTTAGGTAGACACACACGAAAAACTGTTTTAAACTATTTTCAGAAAGTTCGTTTTCCGAAAAAAGAAATTCCCTATTTTTTTGTCTCGAACTGGTCAACATTAACCCGTGTCTCCGGGCTTTTGAAATACCCATGGTAACAAATTTAAATTTTGACACCCCAACGCTCTTGTATTATGCCCGGAAAATGCCCCAAAATATGCAAAGTTGCAGTTTTCTGTAAAATTTGCGCTAAAACTGTTTTTTTTTTTTCAATTTTCGCAAAATTAATTGTTTTTATTCGATAGTTTTTCTCGTCTGTACATTGTACAAATTTGTTATTTTTTGGGATAAGTGATACAGTTCAAGAATTTCAATAATTCTTGTTCAACATATTGGGTAAATATTTAAACAATTTTGATTTCTTTTAATATTTTTTCCCATGTAAACTGTAAAAAGTTATATTATTTTCTGGAATTAATAACACAATTAATGAATTTTGAATTTGATATCTTTTGTTTAAGATATTTGGCAATTGCATAAACAATTTTCATTCGCTTAAACATTTTTTTCAATCTGTAAATCATGAAAAGTTATTGTTTTCTGGAATTAATGTTACAGGTGAAGGATGTTAAGAGTTATATTTTTATGAAAGACAGTTTGAGATTAGTTAAATAATCAATATCAGTTGCTTTTCTTTATTGCAAAGATAAAGAAAATTCTACTTTCATTGAATATATTACGCTACGTCGTTTATTAAGCAGTATTTTCTTTTATCAATTAAATCGATTTGAAAATATAACTATCAATAACATAACTGAAAAAATTGTTTAAAAATGATTATTGACTCAAAAATTAGGGTATAAGTTCTAACATGAAAAATTATACTAAATAATAAGCTACATAGTGTAAGAGATAAAAATAAATGAGAACTTGCTCCAACCTATCCTATGGAAACGCCCAAGTGAATGATGATTAATCGTTTAAATAATTTCAAACTTTCTTTCACATAAAAATATCACTCTTATAACTCATTAAATACTTGATCTATCCCAGAAAGTAGAAATTTTTCAAGATTTACAGGGCAAAGAAATTATTCAAACAATTAAAATCGTTTAAATAGTCGCTAAATCAGATTTTTTTTAAATATTATTCTAAACATTCGTTAATTGTGTGATTAGTTTCAGAAAATAATAACTTCGTACGATTGACAGAGGAAAAATTGTTTGAACAAATGAAAATTGTTTAAATAATCACCAAACACGTTAAAGAAGAAATGTCATATTTGAAATTCGTCAACGGTTTCATTTATCCCAAAATATAATAACTTGTCAAGATACCTCCAAATAGTGCATATAGAGAAAATTTGTATTTAGCAGAATAAATTTTTTTTTGCTATTATCCCTCAAAAAAAGATTTCTGGGACGTCTGTTGCTCTATTTTATAGCATCTCCAAATACAGTTTTAAATTTTTTAAATTTTTGTGGACAAAAACCCGGGGGAACTGATGTATCACATGTCCTTAAGTTGAGAAATGCAATGTAAAAACTAGCGATCTCTTTTTTTATGGTATCATTTTTTTCGTGTCCTGTTTTTGAATATAATAACTTCATGCTGTTATTCTCAATGTAAAAAGAAATGAATCTAGCTTCCCATCAGCGGTATCATTTTAGTACTCGAGACTTTTTTTGGAGTCTTATTGCAATACCTGAAACTAGCCCTTAATAATATTTTGTTTTTAGAGTTGTATTCAAATTCAGAGACGAACTTAAATTCAGCAAAAATGTATGCATGAATTCAAGTAAAGTTGATCTGAATTTAAGAAATCGTTTAAATAAATTTTGATACGAAATTCTTATGAGAAACGATTACAAACTTTTGATACTTTAAATATGTACTGGAAAAATATCTAGAAAAGGGCATTCAAGGCGACGAGGAGTGTTTTCCAGAATGATAAACAAATAAATGATGGAACCATAATATGCGAATTAAAATATTTGCAAATCATTTCAAAATCAATTTTGTAGTAAGTACTTATTTTCATTAATAGTTAAATATTCAATTGTTCATTGTATATAAATATAAAAGAACTTGGTGTCTCAATTTTTATTCGTTGTAGATAACAATTATAATTTTAGATTTAATATTTATCATGGACGCGGCTTATTTTGTTCCTGGAAATATATTCTCTACAACAAATACAATTCCTGGTAGTTTCAATAAAACAGAAGTTTTACTCAAGTTAAACTTATCAAAAACAAATAATTTATACACTTCTAAAATAATAACTGGTTATAACTCCTACAAATAGAATTATATAAACATGTTCTTAGTAATAAAAGAATGATAAAGTAAATGCACAAGGAAATGTAAAATCGGAAAAACCAAATATGTAACTCATTGTTAATAAACAGTTAAATATTCAAGTGTGTAAAAAAAGTTAAACTTATATTCTTCTTCCAAATTATATGTCACTTTGAGGTTATGCCTCGTGTACATCTCAAGAAAATCAGAAATATACAAGTCGAATGCCGTACATGATGCTACTGTCCGGTAGACCCAGCCCACTGCCATTTAACCAATCTACCGGATACAAACATAGCGCCCGGCACCGGACATCTATACACAGCCTATTTTTAAATGATTTGGACTTACGATGCGAGCAACGAAGAGAGTTTTAAAGGGATCAGCAGTGACAGCTGGAATCCCCGCAGGATCCCAAACGGCGATTTCTTGTTCTAACTTGTAAGCTGTCTGCTCAGCTCGTTCACGTCTTCTTCTTTCAACGCGCTCCTCTCGAGTTTCAACGCGCAAAGGAGGTGGAGTTTCCTTCGGATCCTGCAAACAAAAATATATGTAATAATGTCAGGTCCGGCATTTTTTGGGACGCACTGTTCTTTAATAAGGGTATCTCGCAGATCATTGCTTTTTTCTAAGCGCTCCTTTCGCGATTCAATAGAGTTAAGGATGTAGCATTTTCTTATCTAATCCTAATGTTGTAGGGCCCATTTTATTCCTTAAAAGATTCTCTACAAAACACTTTGGTACGTTTTTACTTTAAAAATGTATTTATGAATTATACAATTGTTATTTTTATAAACAATATTTTTCCTTAATACAATTTTTCGAATAAAAACATACCAAAGAGATTTGTAGAGAATCTTTCAAGGAATAAAATGAGCCCTACAACATTATAATTTAAGAGTTTAAACTTTTACCTAAACAGAAAGCAAAAACATAAAACCCTAAATAAATATTGTTAACTAAACAATTTTAACCTGAAATATTTTTTTCCTAAATTCACCTTCGGCTTCCTTCCAAAATTAGTTACAATTTACAATGGGAATATTTTCCTCGATTTTGTAAATCATTTTTCACAATGATCATTTTTTAACTTGAAATAAATCTGGTTTACCCTTCACGAACAGCTCGAAGGCAATTTTTTTTTAATTGAACAAAAAAAGTTATTCAACTCTGTCAGAGTCAAAATCGGCGTTTTTTGGAAGGCACCGTTCCTTTCAGATAGTTTAGGAGACAGGGGGGGGGGGGTCGTGGCCGATAGGGGTAACGGGCTCCACCCAAGTGCTTTTTATGTATTTTGACTCGCTGAACACGATCAGATCGTACGACGTCTTTACGATATCGTAAAGACACCTTAACGACATGGACATAGGATGTCGTAAAGTTGTCGTAGAGATGTCGTAACGATGTCGCAAAGGCGTCGCTAAATTTTTTGCCCACTGTCTATATTAAATAAGAAAAAAAGCCACGCTGAGAAATCTAAGAAAATAAAATTTATAAAGCGCGCGAAAGTCAAAGTGGAATTTAAAAATTAGAACTTTATAAGGCCTGTGATAATGGAAGAAGCTTGAGCTCATCAATTTCTTATGCGATGCCGAAATTATCAAGTTTATTAGCAAGATGTATGATTTAAGGAAACTCTTATCCTATAGTAGGTGTTAACCTGCAACGATGAAATCATTAAAGAAGATGTTGTTTATAAACGTTACCAAAGTTGTTAAATACTATTGATAAATATTATTTCAATAACTAAAAGAGTTTGCGACTTATTATTAATCCAATAACTTAATTTCTTTGGGACAACATGGAATATCTGAAAAATAAAACAAACATATAAAAAAATGTATGCTAGGTTGGGTTATGAACTTCCTTGTATCAGGTACCAACATCACGGAATTTCACATATGAGAAAGTGTCAAAATTTTAGTCGTTGCGATTTTTCGTCAAATAAAGATAGTTTTAACTATCTTTCAATCAGTAAACCGCTTGTAAGTGAAATTATACTTATGATAAATTGTGATTATCGACACCTAATCATTCTATCATGCCTAGGTGTAAAACTACCAAAGATTATTTACTGAGGGATGGACGTGTCAAAATCGCACCCTTAGCAGCGTCTGATAAAACTCTTTATTATAGCTAAGTAATTCATTTAAAGATACTTTTTTCTACTTGAATAGTCATTTTACAACACAAGTTTTATTTAAATAAGGAAATTTTTCCATTTTGTTGCAAACTGATGCACAAAAGCGTTATGGAATTTAGTCCTATCTACTGTTGGGTGGTTTCCCTTCATTAAGGTCATTGCATTTGCCTTCCTTCATTTTATATTTCCAAGTTCTGCAAGAATAAAAGAACATTTGAAACAAAACTTGTTAAGAGAGTTTCAAAGAACTCTAAATACTCATACGATAATTTGCAGAGCATCCGTAAATTATGTTGTTTTTCAAGTGATTCTAAACACAAGACTAACTCCTATACGCATTCACTCACTTTAAAAATACATCAAAATTTATCAAAAGTAGGTACATTATGTAGGTATTTTGATCGATATATTTCAAGGACACAGATTATAATGGTCACAAAATTAGAATTTTTAATGCTAGGCTCTCTTTTATTTCTAAAATTACTTTTATTCCATCCAAGGTGGGCCGAAAATATATAACTTTTGAAAATCGAAAATGGCTAGGGCTGAAAATTTGTTACGTGTTATTGAAAGTAAAAAAACTCGAATAACTTTATTGAATAAAAAAATATCCAGTAATGTCGCAATGAGGTCAAGAATTTTTAATTTTGAGAATAAACCAAAAAATTCCCTATGGCTACGAAGATTGTGGTATTTTTGTGCAGTCGCAGTTCTTGGTATTGAATGCTAATGAAAAAATTAAAATTAAAGAAATATAAGTTTTGATTCAGTTATCATTCTTTGAAAATGAGAAAAAATGACATTTTCAAGAATTGGTTAATTATTATTAATGAAATAAAAAGAAATTGGTATTATATATAACATTCTTTTAGTTCGTACTGAAAAAGTAATCTATAATTTCCTTCGACCTCAAAAAAGTTTCTTCTAAGATGTTACAGCCGTCAAAAGAAGAAGTCATAAGCGATTACATTCTCAAATTTTTAACAAATGTATAAAGTCTAAGAAAATTTTGTTTTGAGATTTAAGGAAATTATGCCTTGCTTGTCGAGTGCAACTAAAGTCATGTCATATATAGAATAAAAAAAAACTTGATAGAAACTAATTAAATGTTAAAAGTGTCATTTTTCAATCGCTAAAGCGATCATCTCGCGTCATACGAGACTGATCGATAATTTAATTTCATAATAATAAGACAGCTCCACAAAAAAAAATCGAGAAAAGTACCCCTGGAATCTAACTATGTCTATCATATGTTTTCGGGGTCGCTGAATCAAAATTCGGGGTCTGTTTGGCTTCATCATGTCAGATTTCGTCCATAACCTCAAAAAAACGTGAAAATTGCTGATTTAAGGTGAAACATCATTCGTAACTATGAAAAGTGGTCATATCCAATGTTTTCGAGGTCGCTGAGTACGAATCCGGAGTCGTTGTGGTTCTATGACGTCAGTCAGTTTGCGAAACTTTCTGGCTTACATTAGGGAACTTCCCCCACCACGAGAGCCCCCGGACCTGTGTATACGACCTTGGGCAGCTTAAATTTAGTGAAAATTATATCAATGTATAAAAAAAGTGATCTTGAAAAATATATATTTCCAAAAAAAAATCCTAATTTTTTCAAAATTAAAGGTATTGAAATAAAAGTAACGCTATTCTTTATTTAAATAGATTTTCTTTCATGAAAAAATATGCCAATGCGATACAATTATATTAAGTATTTTTCCCGATGTGTCAGATTTTCGGTATTTTCGTGTGAAGTATATCACGAGTGAAGGACAGGACACATTATTATTTTTGTAGTATACGAGCATATTATGGTAAAAACATTGTTTTTCATGAAAAATTTGGAGAATAATTATTTTATAATGACATTGTGAAGCTATCCAAATGGGTAATTGGTAAAAAGGTTGATCAGTGACCTGTGTCAGAACGGTGATGTGCGATGTTAAGGTGCGTTAGTAAAGAGTAAAAGTACAAAGAATATCAAGAGAAAAGAACAAAGTTTTATTAATTATGTTTCAGAAAAAAATGAACATTATTTTCTTGTGAAACGATTAGTCTTATGACAAACTTCATTGAACATTACTTATCAAAACCATTGCAGTCAACGCAGACATAAGTCTGTGATCGTCGCACATCGTCTTAAGACTCCTCTGCTCATGCCTGTAGAACAGTCCTAGAACTTCGCAAATTGTAACAATGTCCTTCCTCCACCAATCTTATTATGAAAAAAAAAAAAAACAAAAGGCTGTTGAAAAAATATTATTATATCATTTTAGAGTCTAACAGTAGTGAGTCATTGTAAAATGTATGCTTTTAATGCAATATTTTTACTGAAACATTAAATGTTATTCATTATTGTTTATAATATTTCGTTTTGTTTATAGACATATTTATGAAGAAATTAACTTACCCTTTTATCAAATATCCTGTTTCAGGCACAGAAAAAACGTTCTACAATTTTTCATAAAACACGACTTGGCACCTTGTAACGGCATACTAGTGCGAATTTGCACCAGTTAAAACATTTACAGTAATCTACTCGGCTGCTTGCAGGCGAATGAATATATGTTTACGCGTGGTGTATTTGTGGGGGTGTTTGAGGGTTTTTAATTTTCGATGCATTTTCATAACAAGAGTTTATAACAAATTTGTAGATCTTTTTTGGTCAAACAACTTTTGTCCTTTCATTTTTTCTCTTAGCTTGTGTCGTTTGTCAAAAAATTTAATTTTTTTATTTTTAATCTTCTTTTTCATGAATAAAATAAAAATTACGCGTCCTATCAAAAAGTGATTAATGACAAATTTCTAGATATTTTTTGGGTAGAGAATTTTTGTTCATATTTTTTTGTATCTTGCATAGTTTAACCGCAAAATGGAATTTTTCATTATTTTTTGTGCGATCAAAATTTAAATTTTTGATTTTTCGAAAAAATTCAAAAAGTTGATTATATAATCTTGTCGGACTCTCAGGAAGAAACGTTTTTCTCCTCTCGACATTTTTTTTTATCGTACGTTGTTCGGCTTACAATGTTAATTTTCGCTTTTTTTTATTTTGAAAATACAAAAGCGTTATGTAAAATCTCAAGTCCAAAAGTGAAAATTCTGATTTGTAATAATTGATATAAGTTTTGTATTATTTCCATACCAGTATATTATAAAATAACGCAAATTATTGTAAATTTGTATCAAATGAATGATATAAAGCTTTCCTTTTGTGTGATATTAACAATTCACTCAAAAGGAAGTATAGATTGCAGAATTTTTAAAGAGATTTTCACTTTCATTAGGAGTAGAATTACAAAACAGTAAGGTAAACTGAGAGTCGCTAGGGACGTCAACATTATCAGGGCTGAAGTTTAAAGCCAAGTCCCCCGTAGACACTTCAACATTTTTAATTTTCGGTTTATGTTGTAGAATTTGACAGAATATTCAAATATATAGACTATCCTTCTCTCTCAGTAGATAATACTCATTAAGTCACTAAATAAAAGTAGAATGTATTGAAAAATTGACGTATAAAGATGCGAGTGATACAAAAACTTCGGACGGCACTGGACAACTGACTTCAAACTTCGAAGCGGGAGATCTCCGAAGACTCATTTTTTAAAACAAGGTTGAATTTATAACGAAAAAATATGAATTTTCGACCTAAATAATTGAATTTCTCATAAAAGAGAAAATGTTTTTAACAAAATAAGTGAATTTTCAACTTGAAAAGATCAATATCTACATGAACTGCAAATTTGAGCTCCTTCTGGTAGTGCAGGGAATTTCAAACGCAAGTCGTGGGCAACACCACGAAGTTTAAGATTAGTTCCTTTATGCCTTACTTTTTCAAAAGAGCAGTTATTCTAGTAGCATATAATATTACTTAAATTAAAAAATTGGCACTGAAGCGTTGCACAAAGATCCTCGGCGTGAGCGCACCAGGGGAGATCGCGCGCCACCCGCTCGATCATGGCATCTTGTTTGTGTATCATACTATTACTCAAAGACGAATTAATTTGCCACTCTGAAAATTAGCGGTCTTATAGGGAAAAGTCTCAGCTTTCTTTTAAAACTATTTTGAAAAAAAGGGCAAATTTATTTTTGATTTTCAAAAATTAGGGTCAAATTTTGACTTTTTTTTTAATCGTTATGACCACCAGGAAGTTTGTGAAAAAGTCTATCAAAAACACTGACACTGAAATTATGTTTAAGGCAAGAGGAAAAAAGTTACAAATATTTGAAAGTAAGGCTTTGCTTAAAAAACCCAAAAATTGTACCCTGTTCACTTTGATAAATGATTATCAAAATGAATTGATTTTTGGTGTGAGAAGTAAGATCTGATAGCTCTAGAATTGGGCTAATTTTTAGACCGATCGCACACCTTTCATTTTCGAGGTGGGTACACTTCAGAAATTATGCCCCACATTTTGACCATACAATTGCATTCCTTATTTTTAAAGAGATTTTCCGATAGATGAAACCAGAACCGCTGGTCGAAAGTGAATGGTTAATGAACTCGTTCTTTCTTTTTAGGCCGTAAAAAGTGTGCGAAACTTAATCTAACCTCGTACTAATATATACATTACAAAAATTTTCATGGAATTTAATCAGAGGCGCAATAGGTAAACTTTGGAAAGAAATTGAACCCCATACTTTTTATCTAAAGAAGACTGATCAAGCTCTGAAACTATGCTTAGAATCATCTTATTGTCAGTTCAATGGTAAATTTTACCAAAAAATTTACCCTGCCTAAAATAATAGATAGAGAAAGGATCCGATAGAGACGGATAGGATTCGGAATTTCTTCGCAACTATCTGGATCTTTGTACGGTATTTGTGTCTGGTTTTAAATCTGGTTCCATGCGGAACTTGGTCGGTGTATACAACATCTTCTATCTGGTGTTTTATCCGGTTGTATACGAAATATTTTCGGTGTCCAGTCCTATTTTATTTGGCCTATCTGGTTCTTTATCCAGCTCTATGCAGAATATTTCCGCTGTACTTATTGACCTATGCAGTATTTTGTCGGGCTCTATACGGATTCTCATACGGTGTAATAAATTTGGATTATCTTGTTTTTTATCCGGCTCTATGCGGAATATTTCCGCGGCCCATATTGCCCCATCCATGACAGCAGCTTGTAACAGATAAATAAATTTGCAAACAAAAAATTGTTTTATTTATAACATTTGCACTTGATTTATTTTTGAAATTACGAAATTGCACACACACCCTGCCTAAACAACCTAAATATAAACCGCACGCTGTAGCTAATTACGCTAATGTATCGCTTAGATTTGGTCGAGAAAATCTCAGCCAAGCTTTTTCCCTGAAAAGCCAGGGCTAACGGAGGAATATTTTTTCATTTTACACAATTTATATGAATAGGTGGTTTTAAAAATGCGTAATTATAATATTTAAATTTAATTAATTTAAATTTTGATGGTTAAATGTCTAATTTGAATATTCATTTAATTTGTGATATCTTTTCAAATTGTAAAGCTCCAAAACTTAAAGGATTTATTACTTTCAGATATATTATAAGTAAAAAATATTGAAATTTTAGTACAATTTTCTAGAATAAAAAAATAATCCAATGATTATAGTTATACTAATCTTATTCAGTGGAAATTTGGAAGTAAAGACAAAAGAAGCTATTACAAATAATTTATTGGAACATTTCAGTTAAAAAAATTGTTTCAGATAACAAATACTTGAACTTGGAATTAATATTCAAACTTTAAACTTGAACTTGAACATCAAGTCGAAGGCTAGCTGAAATTAGAAGTCTTAAAAATAAAAATTTTTAAATAATAAAGCTTTTATAACATTTGGCTAAAAGCTAGTAATTATTTATACATTTTTATCAAATATATGAATGCACATTATATAATATAATAAATAGTATAATAGTATATTAAATTATTACATAGGTAAGTGAAGTAAACGGTGTTTTTTTGTTAAATAATTTTTTAATTTTATTTCTGGAACAATATTTGAAGGGTTGCAGTAAAGCAAAAAGAAACTGACAGCCGGGAATCGCTATTCTGCTCCAATTTAATGAAGTTAAAAGACGGTAGATAGCGCTGGCTTCGTAATTCTCGTCCTTGCTCTTGAAGTTCGACCAAACAAATTGTACATCTTTTTAATATCTTTAATTTATAATTGAATCTTTTTCCCCGCAGATTCATATCTTGGTCGCAATCTTCAAAAAACATGATTTCGCAAACTTTGCACAGTGGGCACTTTTTTGCGGACTCGAATTTTTCGTTGAAAACATACTGACCTTCATCCACTCTAAAATTGTGTTACCAAAATACTCTTTTTCATGTTTCACTGACTGGCCTATAACTCTTACGGTTTTGTAGCGCAAATTTGTTTATTGATGGCGCATGCGAGCGCATTTGCGACACCATTCTTTGGGCTAAAGACATAGTCTACATAAGCATGTTTTTACGACGATATTCGGTACAAGCAAAATATGTAATTAACTTCTGAAACTATTTGTGGAAAAAATGAATGTTTCACTTTATTTTCGGTTGGAAATTTGAAAAAAATCTTCAATTATTATTTTAGAGCCCTCAAAATAATTCCGCTCCTAGGCGGCCGCCTACCCTGCCTTCATGATAAGACTAGCCTGCATCTAAGGTACTCCAACAGGTGGATTCCATGTCATTTCATCACACTAATTTTGTGTCAGTGAATGCGGAAAAAGCGAAAATTGTTGATATTCACATATACCTTCGAATGATAAAAGTTAAAAAAGAAATTAAAATTTGAAATTTTGTTGAGAAAACCAAAAATTAAAAATGCACTCCTGAAGAAACATACCTCGATTTTTTCTTTTTTGGACTTAAGGAAAGTGTACAGGGAAAAAATAAGTTTCACAAAGTTTATGGAACTTATTCAAAAACATTGGATCTAAGCGATGACTGAACAGAGTTTCATACAATTTACAAAACATTCCAGTTAGACTGTACAATTATTTAGGTGTAATCTCTCGAAACGATTTCGAAAATACTTCGTGCGCAAGCGTGTATGTTTTGTTAGTGTATGTGAAGGTCGATAGTTATAGGGTTGTATATGTTGTTGAAATTGAGGTTAGTAATTCTTTTAGAGCACACAGTTATTTTTTCATTTTGTAACATATTTGAAGAGTTACACTCGGACCCCGATTTAGTAAAAGTGTCGGAAGTTGCCTGCAGATAGCCTTGTTACTAAATCGGGGGAATCGAAACGTAGACAATCAGGGCAGCCTGGACCGATGACAATTAGAATGCATATTATTACGCAATATACTCGAGGAAGTACTCGTGCATGTGGCCCTTCCGAGGCGAGAGTCGCAAGCTTCTCTCGCCCTGCGTGCTGAAAAACTGCGTGGGCCAGCAATTCTAGGAATTACTAAACCAGGGGTTACAAAATCGGGATCCGAGTGTATTAGTTTTCTGCAAACAAATTTAGAGACTGCCAATTATAAATTTTAGTGTCGGTTCATAATTTTTTTTATTTTAAGCTTATTTTCTGAGTACTAGAATCAGAGGGACAAAGCTGATTCGCTCTCCCGTCGTTTCCGAGAAAATAGTCTTTAAAATATTTGCTACATGCCATATACAATAAGGCGAAAAACTGTTCCCATCGGCCAGCAACTATTTGGAGACTTTTTTTATGGAAAAATATTTGATGTTATAAGCGATTGAGACGGTCCAGCCTTTCCTCAAAATCTTATAATATAAAAATGAATTTAACGTATGAAAACAGCTATCGACTTTTATATTTAGAATATTAAAGGACGGGCGACAAATAAAATAGGTAAGTCATGACTCAAAGAAGAATTTGCAATCTAGAAAATCAAATGGAGTGTAACGATGACTGCAAATTATAAAATCGATGAATTATGTGCGCAAACGCAGTAATAAGTGGGGATAGCGTGGGTCTGATGTAGGTAGCCACTAGGTAATATATTCATAAATCAAGGAGGACTCAATCACTTCTTCCAAAAGGCTCGGGGTGGAAAGACATGTCTGGTCTCTGCTCCAATAAGAAGAAAAACTGCCAATGAAGACAGAGTACTTCATTCAAATACGTACTTAACTTCGGAAAGGAAAGCTTACTGCCTGGGATTCTCCTTCAAGTGTTAATAAATTATTTTAATCCATTATTTTTTAATTAAAATAGTAAATGTGAGTTTGTGGAAATTAAGAAAAAACTTAATTTTGTGTGTGATGCCTGTAACGACTCTGCACCTTATTTAATTATAAGGACCTTGTTGTGCATGCTTGCATATTAAATGAGGATTTGTCATTCGATATTATTTGTTCATTTCATAAACAAACGAATAGCTTAGCCATTTGTAGACAGAAATTAATATTTTTTTATTATTGCTTTTAAATGATATCACTTGAAATTCGAGAGCACTTTTGTGTGTTGAATTCTCTGAACCGCTTGAAATCCTCTTTACGTGCTTCTGCAGCTTCTTTTGAATACTGCCCGATTGGAAGTAAAAAATTCTATAAATTCTATAAATGGTCAAACTGAGCATTTGTTTATAAGGTAAACAAATAATGTCGAATGACAAGTCTGCATCATTAAACATCACCACTAATATGAATTAAAGACGACCAGAAAGAAAAACGAATAGTTTCTATCAAAAAATGGTCAAACTATGCATTTCTTTATAACATTTGTTTCTGAAATAAACAAATAATATCGATTGACAATACTTCGTCACGAAACATCACTGCTTGTGTAATTTGAAGACCATTAAGGAGAAAAACGATTACTTTCTGCCTATAAATGACCTAAATAGGCATTTGTTTATAAACTTTGCTTATAAAATAAGCAAATAATATCGGATGACTAATCTTTATCATTGAATATTACCACTAATACAATTTGAAGGTACTAAGAAAGAAAAAAGATTACTTTTTGCCAATAAATGCCTGAACTATGCATTTGTTTATATAATTTGTTTATAGAATAAACAAATTATACCAGACGACAAATTTTCATTGTCAAATGTTATCCTGTCGATAAAATCAAGGAATTTCAACTTACAAATATACTTTGCAAGCAAAATTTCTACGATACTGACATTTTGTTAATATAATTTGTTTATGACAATTAGATTCGATAACCTGTTGATTATTCATATTCTTCAGATACTTCGACATTCATTTTCATCGAGAATGGGATTAATCAAGTTATTTATTCAAAGATAAAAAATAATAATTAAAAAATGTCTCATTTTCGCTCATTGTTCATTTATATAAAAAATAGAAAATGATAAAAATTGAAAAATCTAATCCATAGACGCTCTTATGCAACTATTGCTGATCGACTCCAAACAAAAATTGGAAAATCGGTCAAGAATTGTAGCCTGCAGGTGATTTTGAATAGTAAATTCCCGATTCAGCCCACTGGCGGCGACTGTTTCCTCGGCGCGCATCATTTCATTTTACTTAGGTCGTGATATCTTGTGATATACGAAACTAAATAATATGCTGTTTGTGCAGATTCATTCGTTAATCCCTACGGAACAACTTTCTCACTGGAAGTTCTCTCAGAATCAACGATTTGTACCTTTTTTTTTTAATGTAAACACGGGCGAAAGGTACAAGCGGGGTTTGTCGGGAGATTGCATAATTCGATTTTGTCGGAAACTGCGAGAAAGCGCATATCACTCCTTTGGCTTATTAGTACTCACCCTTCTAGAAATAATCAATTGAACACGATTCAGAACGATTCACAGTTGTCAAAACTTCAATAATTTTCAATCGTTCCTAATCGTTGTACCATTTGTTGATCGATTTCAATTATTTTCTATTGTGTATAGAGGATATGTTTCCATTCCTAATGTTCCTAATTGTTTTCAATCAGGGCGGCAATTTATGTGGCGACCGGCGTTTGTTTTCTCTGACGAAAAAAGAACCTAAAATAGACAGGCGCGGATCCAGAGAAGGGCTTTGGGGGGCGTCTCCCAATAATCTCCCTTCCCCCTCTACTCTCAAGGGGGAGGTTAATAATAGCTTTGAAGTTATTTCTTCGCTTTGAATTTTTATTATAAATTATATAAATATATTAATCATGCATGTTATAAATATAATTAACAAATTAATCAACAAGTATAAAATATTCATAAAATTTTCGAAGTCAAGCATAAACTATAAAAAGATTATTGTCAAACAACAAAATTTAGGCATCTATTTCCACTCTTTGCGGAGCGCATAATTATCCTTTCTACTTCCACTGGGATATCTCTGTGTACATTTAAAAGTGCGAAACCTGTCAGACGATCTTGGCCCATAACAGACCGAAGCCAAGTCTTCAGCCTGCGGAGCGTAGAGAATGTTCTTTCTGCAGTAGCGTTACTTATCGGCAATGTAGCTAATATCTGAAGAAGTTTACTTATTAGTGGGTACACGTCTTCATCACAGGTCGATAAAGCTTCAATCGCCGTGCTAGGAACGGGTGATAGGTGACGGGTCCACTATTTTTCCATAGCAAATACTCATTTTGCAGCAGAATGATTCCAGTTGATTCGTTTACATCAAGTAAGGGATGAAATAGACCCTTACAGTTGAAAAGCAACCCCTTGACACCAAGTAGATACGACATTGTCAAAAAACAATGTTTTTTAGAATTTGCCAGTGTGAATAGAGTCTATAATTTTTGGGCTCCTCAAAAATACCAACACCAATAAGTTTCTGAAGTTTGGGACTTGTTTTGATTTTTGAGATGTAGGGGTAGTTCCTGCAACAAAAAAATTCAAGTATTCGAGAGCCCAAGAAAAGCCCTACACTACTTTCTATTTTGTATTTTCCAGGTTTGAGTGTTTTCTATGGGGTTGGTTTTTTTTGTACACAGGGGTGGTTTTGGGAAAATTTGTTTTGTGCATTCTAGAGCCCAAAGTATGCTCAATATTCGGAAGAATTTTGTTTTTTGCAGATTTTATTTTTGCAAGGGGTGGTTTTTCTGCTCATAGGGGGTGGTTTTTTAAATTTTGTTTTCGTGCATTCGAGAGCCCAAAATTTTTTTGTACTTCGTTTTCTCCGACTTTGAGTTTGTACATAGTGGGTAGTTTTATTTTCAGTAGGGTTTGTTATTGCAAATCGGTTGTTGGCGCATTCAAGAGCCCAAAAGAAGCCCAAAATTCTGTCGTGTTTGATTTTCAATTTTTTTTTAATTTTTATATAATGGAGGTGCTGGCTTGAGTTAAGTCAGCACCTGCACTCCAATTTTGAATTTTCAGAAAAAGTAGTGGAGCCCAAAAATCGGCAATACAGCCCAAAAAAAGTACCAAAATTCTGATACAAAGAAATTTGGGAATTTCGATTATGAAGGTTCTAGCTTGAAGGACCTCATTTTTTCGTAATGTCAATGTGGAATAGATTTTGAAAACGCACAAAATAATGTATTTACAAGAAAAGCACCTCTAGTGGCATTTTTTAATGCTCATACTTTTAAGCACTCTATCGGCGTTCTAGGAAGAAGAATTTCCATGCTCGCGGAATATTTAAAAAAAAATTAAAGAAAGAAAGGTTTATGAAAGTAGGAACTTAAACATATGATTACGTACTCACTCAAACAATATCCCCTCCCCCATGTAATCATTCGTAATCATACACATGACCCCCTACCCCCGTATGATGATTACGAATATATGGACGACCCCTAGGAATCGATGAGGGACGAAATTCGGTATTAAAAAAGTACACGCAACAACAAAATCTCTCTTCAGTTTGATGCGACAGTGTGCAAAATGTTTTCAACAAAGGTATTAACATTTTATAAACTTCAAATTTCTAAGATAGATTTCTTTTCAGAATAAAGGAAAAGCTTACATTTGAAGCCTTTCCTCTCAGTTCGATTTTAAGTTTAAGTCTTAATTACTAAAAGTAGTAATTAAGAACAACATAATATTTCAAACACAAAACGTTCTATAACTTTTGAAATATCTAAGGCTAATTTTTGAATCGAAAATTTTTATTAATTGATTGGAATATGTAGCATGTCTTTGTATACATAATTTATTAAGCAAAATTGCGAATTAGGGCGGATAGTACATGAAGTGTATAGTTTTGTGTTTTTCTGTAACAAAAATTAACAATTGATTGTGACTATACAAAAGTGATACGCCATCGAAGACTTATAAATTGCATCTACATAACTATTAAACTAATGCGATTTTTAAATAAATGCGGAAAAAGGATGCCAACTCTTAAATATGAATCTTCTAGCAATCAGTACCCTATCTGGTTTTCGAACGAGTTTGCTTTACAAAGTGCATACGCTTAAAAGTTCAAAAAATGTTTAAAAGGCAATGAAGATCGATGTTGAAAAAATATGTATTTGTCCCGTCTCAGGATACCCGGTATCCTAAGACAAGCCCCCTTTGAAAATCAAAAAATCTGCCCGCCGCGCGGGCACATTCTCATAGCGCGCTTGGCGCGCGGCTCGCTTTGCTCGCGAGTTTGAACGCGCCGAGGGCGCGCGACTGTTGGTTCTCGCGTTTCGCGCTTGATAATATATTTATCTCGCGCTTCGCGCTCGATGATGTGTTTATCTCGCGCTGCGCGCTCGGTCTTTGTATTTCCCCCACATTTGCGCCCAGACCTTTTATAATTAAAGGTCAAATCATCGACAACTGTCATTTGGTGATTGTGACTTCTCTGTTGTTAAAGCTCCTTTGGCTTTAACGAACGCATTCTCATCACGTATCTCGTGCTTCGCACTCGATTTTGTCCATAATCTGAACTTTTCTACACTGTGTTCAACACTATTATATCAAATATATATCATATTTATTTCTATATCTCAAGCTGGTACTGCTTATTCAGATTTTGCACAAACAAATTGAGAAAGCAATAAGAAAATACACTCAAAAAAACAAGTCAACACAACCCACTAAAGAAAGAGAGAGAGAAAAGACCATCATCCTACCCTGCATTCAAGGTATCACAGAACAAATAGGAAGAATTCTCAAGAAACTCAACATCTAAACCATATTTATACCACCTGTGAAAATAGGACAACTTCTGAACAAACCTAAAGATAAAAAGGCACCGCTCAGTGATCCGGGAGTATATAAAATCCCTTGTTCTTGCAGCAAAGTCTATATTGGAGAAACCGGGAGGGCGATGAGCCAACGTGTAAAGGAACATAAAGGACAATCGATATAATACCAATCTGATATGGCTTTTCTTCCTCCTGTGTTTTTTAATAAAGACCTAAGGACGCTTCCCTCTACAATGTTTAACCATTACACTCAGTTATCAGTTCAATGTGCCTTTTCTTAATTTCAACTACCTTCTGATGAGGTTATCTGTGGACCTCCGCATATTTTCTGCTTGCTTGGTAAATCCTGGAAATCATCTATAATTTGGAACTTGGAAACTTTCCCGCCGAACGCCAGGGCACATAACCACTGAAATAAACCCCACAATTTGATTGGTCAATCAAGTTTGAGCAGTCCCCACCATGAGGCACTCTGGCCAATCATAGGCATCGTAGAGAATCTATATAAGAACAACATAACCTGAAACTTCAGGGTCAGGTCAGCCCTGAAGAAGTGAACTGCAATCTTCACGAAACCCCGGCAAGATTCGTAGTTTTGCACACGATGCAAACCAGAAAAAATTTTGAGTTTTAAATCTAAATTTATCAAAAAGAATCATCGTGAAAGCATTATATCTATTATTAGAGAATGAAAAATATCAGATTTTTAGAAATATCTCGTGTCCAGAGCAGTTTGTTAAAAATCTTCATATGTGTAACTGAAATAACGTTAATTTGGTAAATGTATATATACACACATATATATATATATATATCCAATGTTATAGCGTTATAGCGTGGTACTGGTAACCCAATACTGGCATCCATATGGCGTAATCTTGGGATGATAACGCTGTTCAGTACTGATGGCGAACTTCGGGGCTGTAGTAAAATACTGTACTGGACATTAGTATTGGTACAGTAATTACTATAAGTACTGGGAATCAGTGATGGGGCAGTCGTGGGTATGAGTAATAATGAAGTACCGGAAGTAAGCATTAGTACAGTGTGGCAAATGACTACTATTGATGAAGCCGGAGGAGTACTGGGCACTAATATTGGCGATGTACTGGCATGAGACTCAAATGATAATGATATTCAGTGCAGACTGCCAGTATTGGTACTACACTGGCGGCCATCACGATTGCCAACTTTGAGTTGAGACATGATGAGGCATTGTATTTGATTGAAAAAAATTTGTTTAAATCGAAGTAAGTTTAATTGTTAAAATACATAAACTAAACACATGTTTTAATTCTTCGAAAAGAAAATAAACGGGATTTTCATAATCAAGAAGTAAACATTATACCTTCCGTCATTAGGCATGAAAAAATGGACCCTTCCAGAGAATTTTCAAAAACATCTTCGACAAATATGTCTGTCTGAATGGCAAAAAGTAATATAACATTCAGTGAAATTTGCACGCTTCATTGATTATAAAATTATGTAAATTTGATTCAAAATGCGAAATCGCCTCGTTTTTACATTTAAGACATTAAAAAATAATAATACTGATAAGAAGCCTATTCTTCAACAATAGGTGTTATTTTAATTATTATATAGTTGAACAGATGAAATTTCAATCAGGAGTTCATGAAATGTTATCCCAGTGGGCACCAAATTTGACGACGTCTTTACGACATCGGTACATCCTTACGACAACTTTACGATATCCTATCTCCATGTCGTTAAGATTTCTTTACGATATCGTAAAGATATTGTCATATTGTACGACGTTTTCGCGATGTCGTAAAAACACCTCAACGGCATGGACATAGGATGTCGTAAAGTTGTGGTCAAGATGTCGTAACGATGTCGTAAAGACGTCGCCAAATTTTGTGCCCACTGGGATTTCTCATCTCAACTTTATAAAGGGAAAGAAATGTTGACGAAGTACAATTATCAGATAAGTGGTTTAAAAAGTGGTTTAGTAATTGATGATTTAGAGAAGCACTAAATAGAAATATCGAAAAGTGCAAATTTGGCTCTAATAATAATAAAAACGTTTTTAACTTTCTCAGTGACCTTTAAACTGATATATATATATAAATATATATATATATATATCAAAAATTAAACATTTCACGGTCAAAAATTATTTAATTTTTATGTTAACTATTCCTATACCTTCTTCAGATAAATTCATCAAATAAAGCAAACTATTTCTTAGCAGACGACAAGTTTATTAAATCATGCTATCAACTGACATTGGAAACTTTTGCTATGTCAATTACCCAATAGTCAACAAAAAAGAAAATCCTATCTGTGAAACAACCATTATCACTGAAGCAAAACCTTATAGATGTCAATTTATTGTAAATATCAACAAATATTATTTCTGGAGTCCATTACAAGCTCATTATGGCTGGCTATATTCAAACTTTTTCCCCAAACGATTTCAATTATATTGCCATGAAAAACCAGATGTTTTAATTGATATTAAAAACACTGGAATAATACAACTAAATTCAGACTGTAAAATCAACCCTCTAATAACATCTTATTATCCTAATAAAAATTAAAAAATATTGGATTCTTCAATTCCAATACAAAAATCAACCCTTTCCCTTTCTTCCACTTTGCTATACAATTATTCTATCCAACAACCTCATTTACTTAAAAGAATACTTTTTCACTTTAAACAAAAGGAAGACATGCCATTATCTCTCCTTAAAGATGAAATATTTATCCTACAAAAACTCTAAAATTCCACATTTTTTCCAAAATGACGAAATAATAAATTTTCCAAATCAAGGAATTTTATTAATTTTAACAGTAATAATGTTACTTACAGTAACTGTACTTGGATTACTCATTTTTAAAATTGGAACAATAAATAAAAACTTTACAGGTCAAAAACCAATCACGACTGAAATAAAAAACACAACTCCATTAAGTCTAACGGACAAGCCTTTACTTGACGAAATCAAATTTCAGTTTTGAAAGAAAACTTAGATTTACACGTGCACGATAGTATACCCAATTACTATCAAAACAAATTAGATATAACAACAATAAAAAACTACGAAAATCCATGAAAATTATTTTTAAAAAGTACATCAATAAAAAACTAAAAAAAAATGCATGAAAACTTAAAATTTATTGCACAAAACAGTCCGTTGTAAAAATTGTTTTTGTAATAATTATATTTATATCAATAAACAAAAATACTATTACATATAATTTAATCGTAGCTATATATAATATCACACTTTTTACCACTTTTTAGTAATTATATTTACACTATTAACAAAATTTACTACTAAGTATCATTTAAGCCATAGCTATAGATAATAATAACTGAAAACTTACAATAACTTAAAACTCTATCAGTCTTCGGAATCACCCGATTCATGATACTGAAATAAAAAGATAAATCGGATATTAGACGAATTTGAAAATAAACAAATAAAACAAATTAATAGTTCAGTATCATATGATCTTACCTCCACAATCTTATTGTTTCTTATCCTGTATCTCCCCTCTTTAAAAAGGAAAGTACTATCCAAGTTCATATTCTTAAATTTCGCCTGCAAAATTCCCTTACTCTCCTCTATTGCCTGCCTCCTTAACATCAGCCATTCCCAAGGCATTAGGACTGTCACCCCTTTAAGGAAACTTCTCGATCTTCTCGTGATAGTTTCCACATTGCGTTTTGGCCAGTCCATTTTTCTTGAGAATTACCAATCTAAAATTGCAATCAAAATATAATCAAAATTTTCGTCCCTCATCTATGGACTTATAAAAATAAACACTAATGACTACTTTTATTCCAAACTTACCCTAGTAACCTCTGCATCTTTGTACTCCCATCGCATTCCACCTGACGTAAACGCTATTTCATTTTCCTTATTTTTTTTTAATCTTTACAAGAGGCGCTGAATAATCACTCACTGTCATTCTTCTAGCACCTTTCCATTCAAGCGGAATTTTGACTTTCGATTCTCCTAATTGCATAAATAAATTCTTTTTAACTTTTCTTTGCCCATTATCTAACCAGCGAATTAATCTTGCATCTTGAAGCAGTAATTAATAAAGGTTAATAATAAATTCTTCATTTGTTAAATAATAATATTACAATATTTAAAATGTTCTTAATTCTAGTTTTCCTTCCTTCAACTGATAAAATTTATTATCAAGATGTAAAACGCCATCTTTACCATGCCTTTTAAATTGACACCTAACTTTTTCCATTAATTCTATTTTCTCCTTCGAGTCTAAATTTTTCCACTCTTCTGGACATTCAGTTTCTTCACCTTGAAAAAAAACTATAATTTTTTCTTTCTCGACTTCACGAAACAAATTATCCACTCTGTCCTTTTCATTATTTGAAATTTGAGTTATACGATCACTCTTAATTGGATTAAAACTGAGCCACACACGCTAAAAACCTTTGTCGCGAATAGGGTAGCTGAAATTAATGAAATCTTACAGCCTCATGAATGGCTACACGTACCAACAGTTTGGTTGAACCAAGATTGCAGCATGTGGCCTAAAACTAAATTAAATTACTTGAAAATTCCGGGAAAATTAACGATTAAACCCACTTTATAATTCACTCTCACAATTTCAAGCAATGGAAGGGGTCATTCGTCTACCAATGCGAATCCGGGTCAGTCGTCTACCAATGCAAATCTGCTAGAAAGATATTCGAATCTAAGAACACTAAAACATGTAGTAGCATATTGCAATCGTTTAATTCAAAATTTAAGAACAAAAAATAAAACAGAAAGATCAAATGTTCCTCTTTCGAGTGAGGAACTTGACAACGCGATGAAGACTATTCTTAAAATCGTGCAAAATGCAAGTTTGTCAAAAGAAATGAGTGCACTTTCTTGCGGAGAATCTATAGATAAAAAAAGTAGTCAATTGTGCTTGAATCCTTTTCTAGACCAGGGAGACATAAAGGTAGGAGGGGACTTCAAAATGCCAATATACCACCTACTCAAACGCACCTAATTGTCCTACCGCGCAATCATCATGTAACCACCTTAATTATTCGCGAAGAACATATCAAATTAAAACGCGCGGGCGCGCAAGCAACTCTTTATCACATACAAGAACAGTATCGGCCAATCGACGATTGTAACGTCACGCGACACATTATTCATAAATGCGTTAAATGTTTTCGAGCGAAACCTCGCGGAATTGATTATATAATGGGAAATCTACTTGAAAAGCGTCTCTCCTATTCTGGACCCTTTCTGAACATCGGCTTTGATTATTGCGGACCTTTTTTTATAAAAGAAAAACGCCACTGAAACCATAAGAGAGAAAAAGCCTATGTCTCGATTTGTATATGCTTTGCAACAAGAGCAGTCCATCTCGAACTGGTGAGCGATCTAATGACTGAAGCTTTCTTCGGCAGTTTGAAAAGGTTCTTTTCTAGGCGGGGGAGGGCTAGCACAATCCACTCTGATAATGGCACAAATTTCGTGGGTGCAAACAGAGAATTAGAAGAACTATACGAGTTCATTCAAACAATCTACAATGACCTGGAAGTAAAAAATTTAATTCAAAATCAACAGGTGAAATGGCAATTTATTCCTTCCCACTCACGACATCTCGGCGGCCTCTGGGAGGCTTCAGTGAAGTCGTTTAAACACCATCTTATACGTACTCTGGCCCAAACGATCTTCTTCCCTTATCTCCCGGACACTTCCTTATTGGCGCCTCTCTAACGCGCTTCCCTCAGGCGGACTATTGCAGTCTACGAGCCAATCAGTTGTCACCCTGGCAACATGCACAGCAGCTGAGAGATCATTTGTGGTCCAGGTGGTACAAACAGTACCTCAATGAAATGATCACCCGCAGCAAATGGAAGAAACCTGTCCATCAAAGCAACATCGAAATCGGAATCCTCGTAGTGGAGAAGGACGACAATCTCCCTCCAATGTGCTGGAAGTTAGCATGAATTTAAAGGTTCATCCTGGAAAGGATGGGATCGTCCGAACGGTGACCTTAAAAAATGCATCGGGATACTACAATCGGTGTCTCAGAAAATTGTACCCGCTGCCGATCTACTCGTAAATTGATTAGTTTTCAGAATATAACCACGATCAAGTAGATTTCGTGTCTTTAGTCTTACAAACTATTTTCTCTTTAAATGATTTACATTAGCATGCATTTCCATCATTGATTTGATACTTCGATTTATAACTATATGTTTTTTAGCGCTCCGATTCACATTAGAATGTATCTTTCTTAGGTATAAATTGTGCATAGACTATTTTTATTGTACGTATCGACGTATTTCTTATCTAACGTTTTTGGAATTTTCATTAAATATTCTTTACCAAATATTTTTATTTCTCACAACAATGTTTTCTATTATCTAATCAAATGTCTTTAATTCTTATATCACTGATTTTAGTTCTTCATCGAATGTTTTTAATTTGTATAGCAATATCATCAATTATTTAGCCATTATCTTTAGATACACCTTGAACACTTATGTACGGTTCACGTACGGATGTTACGTCGTAACAATTTATTTATAATTTTTTGTTATCCAAGTATTTTTCTACAAGATTTCCCTTTATTGTTCTCCAAAACAGAATTGTATTTAGCTTTCTAAATTTACTATTTCTTCGACAAGGGCAACGTGCAACATCTGCTATTTTTTGAACCGCATCTACAACTTGTTGGTGTTTTGGTGGTGCCATTGTTGTTCCCACGAGCAGCTAGGGAAAGGGTATTTTTGGCACGCGGAAATGGCTTTAAGGTTACGAACCAGTGACAGTTTCGCACCTCCGAGAGCACCTATCACAAGGACATTTAGTCGTACCGAATATTTTGGGTACAGTCGTTGCAACTCTCTTTTAAGGTCTTGATACCTTTCCTCCTTTTCTTTATCCTTGGCAGTGATATTGTATTCGGAAGGAACCGAGAATTCGATTACGAATATAGTTCGTTTCTTGAAGTGTTGGAGAACAATGTCAGGCCTCGAGTGTGCAACGTAGACTGCTGTATGTATATATATATATATATATTACGCTACAGTGTAATGCTAAAGTAATATGGCATTATAATTATTAAAAGAAGCAAAATAAAGATGTAAATTGTTGCAGTCATTATAATATGTTAAAATTTACGTTAAGTGGCCCTGCCGAAATTCCAGCAAGTTGCTCTTTCAGCGTTGAAAAATAAAAAAACAAAGTGGCTGTTATTGAAGTGTCGCCCCTGCATGTTGGTAACCCGCCTGAAGCTGGCCGTTAGCAGACTCCAATGACAACCACATTATTTTTTCATTTTTTAACGCTGAAAAAGAAACTTGTTGCAAAAACGGCATGACCATTTAACGTAAATTTTAACGTATTATTATATCCAGATAACAATACGTTCCGGCACGTGATCGGCCCGACGGGCTAGAGACCAACGTGCCTACTGAATGTGCACGTCAGGTCGGCAAATTCGGAATGCGACCGAAGGGCGGACAATGGTCCGGCACATCAGACGACCGTCTGTCGTGCAAACGGCAGGAACGACGGGCCTGCAACTTGCACGACCGCTGCAGGCTGATAGTGCGAGTAGATCAAGATCGAAAACACACATGCGCGTTTTGTATCGCTTTTCCTGAGCGAACGAACTTATACTTTTAAAAATAAATTATATTAGATTTAACAAAATTATTTTTTGATTAATTAATGTATTTCAAACAGCTTCAATAATAATTACTTTGTTGTGCAAAACTTTCTGGAGACTCATCAATAATGAATCATTAGAATTCAGAAAATATTTTGTTATGTTAATAAAATAAAAATTTCTTCCTCCAAATAGCACGAAAGGTAATGAAATTCTGCGTATATAATAAAGCCCAAGTTGAGAGAAAAATGTCAATATCATAAAATAGATGCCGGGCCCGTAGGCCGGCATTTTACCGGACCGCCGGTCAAGCAGTTCGCCGGACCGCGTCGCTCCCGCATGCCGGGCTGGCTATATAGACAACAATGGTGTGCACATTAAGGTGCATATCGGCCAGCACGTTGGTCTGATCGATCGGACCGCGGGCCGGCAGATCGCTTGCAGTCGGCAGGCATTTTGCTATCTGGGATTGCAACAGTTTACATATTTATTTTGTTTCTTTCATTAATTATAATGCCATATTACTTTAGCATTACTTTAGCATTACGCTGCTGCGTAATGCTTGCGTTCGACCGGTCCACCAGGATCATTATATCATGTTAAATAATACAAACATGTATATTGGCAAATGCTTGTTAACATTATTGAGATAAGAACTTAAGCTATTGATAAAAAGCTTTTTCGTTGTTTTGTACCGTATTTTAGATTTTTGAAAACATTTTAAACTTTTAATTGGCTCCCCTGACAAATTTTCTAAAAGTGACTAAGAGCTGTATAAGAGCATAAAAACTCTGCAGTGGAGCCGTCGATATTTTAAATTCATTTATTAAGTTGTACTTAGTATTTCAAATCTACTTTAAAAACTTTTCCAGTTCCAAAAGCTAGAATTTTATTATTTAATCTATACTACAAATAATTGTATACGATTAACTGCACATTTTATACATTTATTATGTACACGTTTATTTATATTTTCTTCATAAATCAATTTACATACAAACGTCACACGTTCAAATAAAACTGAAGGGCCTATGACAAAGCCACCGAACGCGTCTTCGGGTTGCGGATAGAGGGTCCCTGTACCAAGAGTTTCTGCTGAATATGGTTACAATAATCAATAGGCAGTCGCGGACAATTGTCCAGGGATGGTCCCGAAGGAATAACCCCTAGGCGGAGGCGTAGCAACCGTGCCGAAAGGTGAATGGCACCTGGGTAAGGTGTCTTAAACGGTGACTCCGGGATACCGGGCGACCTCTCAGAATATGCAGCCTTATCCTTGCACGCGGGGCTCTACAAGGATGGACCAACCCTTTCCTTGAGAATGGTTCAAAGCCGAGGCAAAACGTTGATCATAATTACATTTGGACACCATAATTAAAATGAGTTGTTTTTTATAAGACTGTAAAGATAAAAAAATTTGATTATTTGGATTTTATTGACGACAGTCTGAGAACGGAGTTTGGTTTTGGTTTCCACCAACCGATATTAATTTCAAACTTATTTCGTCGTCGCAAGTTAGCTCTAACTTATATTTTTGGCCAGTCGTTGGTCTTGCGAGAAGAACTCGCACCTAATGCGCTGCCTAGCGGTTTAGTTCGGAACTAGGATCTACGGAACTGAGAGCTTTTGTTCCTAACTAAGGCGCTAGATGGTGCATGCGGTGCGTCAAGAATGAGGTATTTTCACTTAACCACCAGCTAACTTCACTTCGTTGAGTGCTGAGGGGAAAACAATGGACCAAATGCATGGGGTTCGTTCCATTTTTGCCCTATTTTGTTAATATCTTCGTGAAAACTAATTTTTTCTATATAAGTGTATTAAAAAAATAGTTTATATTTTTTAAGAACTATTTGATGAAATAATAAAATGATAATTAAAATTCATTACCCATGTATTTGGTTCTTTGTTTTCCTTTCAGCACTGAACGAAGTGAAGCTAGCTGTTGGTTGCAGTGAAAATACCTAATATAAGTCAGAGCTAACTTGCGAAGACGTACTAAGCTTGCTTGCATCAGCCCACTGTTTTTGAAGTCGGAAATATTAATTATTGATCCAGACTTTAAAAAAATCTTGATAGCTATGCTATCAAGGAATAATAATTAATTTAATTATGAATTTTATCTCACTGGATTCTTTAAATAATACTATTTTTGCTGAAAATACTATATTCTTTTTCAAATTCACGTACAAATTAATTAATTTTTGTTATTAACAAAAATTAGGTGGACATGAGACACTTGGCCACTTGGACCAAGTCTTCATAAAAGACCAGTTTTTTTTCGGGAAGTATGCCATCTGGGTCTCTTTGTAAAGTTGATTTACGGAATCGATAATGTTTTTTATCAATTGTAATTATCACTGTATAATTAAAAGTAGGAACACTTACATCAATTCAAATGTCTCACTCTGGTTCATTTATAATTATTTTAATTTAGGATTTTTTAATTCAGAAATAAAAAGAACAATTAGAAATTAACCAGAATTAGACATTAGGATTGAATAAGTGTTCCTTCTATTACGTATACAACCGAGGGGTCGACCAGTCCGATATTCTTGGTACACTCACAAAATATTCCCATATATTCCTTCAATATTCTCAGATATTATATATCAATACATTAATAAAGAGGTAATTCGCCTTATATTGTGCAAAGCATGTACGTACAGTGATTCGATTTAAAACGAATCTAGCAGTCGATTAATAATTGTTGTATTGGATTATGTAGAATTTCGGAAAACATATTCATACAATGAATAATACTTTTTGGGCTATGTAACTGTGTGCATCGTGTTTATTTTCCCAGATAGCAATATCCGCGCATAGTGCGACGAAAGTGCATCGCACGCAAGCGATGACGCAGATGCGTCCTCATATGCGTGACAGGTGCGTCGCACGTCGTACGTCGTGCGGGCATAGTGCGAGCACACATTGCGGGTTTTTGCGGAAGGTATATATATATATAGGCTATATATGCTAGACTGCTACGAAGCCCCAAGATCTGGCTGAAATGGATGCCTCTTTTCGTGGAGAAATTTCGCAAGAGTCCGACCTCTGGACCATCAATTGGTCAGTTTATGGTGCAGCGAGAGCTTTGGCTGATTCAAATCGAAGGCTCAAACTGATGATCGATCAAAAGACCAAAAGACATCTGGTAGACCATTCACGGAAAGGGTTCGGAAGTTCGCCCAAAAACTGAGGATCTTGAATCACACTCTGAACAAATCAAAGATGCTGACAATAAAGCAGCATATTGTTGACAAAATACGGCTGTTATCTGACGCAATGAGGAGAATAAAGAAGAAGGAGAAATGGATCAGGGAGAATCAAAAGTTTCTCGCCGACCTATCTCGCCTCTTCAGTGAACACCCTGTTTCTGTCAAACATCCATCCAAGTACAATGAGGTAGAGACTTTTTGGAGAGAGCTATACAAGATCCCGAAAACACTAAAGTTGAAAGGAGATACTGACGATATCATCCGCTTCAAGGAATTTTGTGACAACCTCATAAAATCTGAAGAGGAATGTCCATCAATCACTGCCGAAGAGGTGAAAAAAGCACTTAGAGGCACGAAGAACTTCTCCGGTGCTGGATTTTTGAACCTGTGGAGGCCTTCAAAGTCGACGTAGTGAAAGTTGAGGGTCATTTCTTCTGTTTTTTCACACATTTTATGTCACAGGAAAGTCAAAAAAATTTTGACGAAAATCAAACTGACATCGCTTGACACGTATAATGTTAAGGAATACTTCTGTCTTTGACTCAATATCCTGCGATTTTTTTCTCGCCGAGTAATAGAGCTTCAAAGCCAGGTGTCAGGACTTCTGAATCCGACTTTAGATTTGAGGGTACTGGGAAGGAGAAGGTGATAAGAAATATTCACGCATGCGCAGCTTCAATTAATCAGAGCTTGGGTGGGATTCTATCCATACGTTGTTGTTCTTGGGTTAAATTTGTTATTTTTAGCCTTATAGTAGTGAAATTCGGTCGTCAAAGTCTTCCGAATAAGATTCTGTAAATAAAAATTTGACGTGACAAGTTTCTAAAACAGTGGCAAAAATTTTTTTTTAACTGCGTAAAATCTGTGAAAATGATTTTTTGTTGCTGCTTTTTATCGATTGTCTGTTGTTTTTGTTGCAATTAAAGAAAATTAAAGAGTTTCACAATCTGGAGACTTTTCTCTAAGAGACTGTATGAGTGGTTCTTTGCTGTTTCAAAAAAGTATATTTATTTTGCAAAGTGAAGGTGCAGTTTTGCCTGATTAAAAAAGTCACATTTTCGCTCATTTATTCGTTCTGAAATACACTTCTTACATGTATTACAGGAATAAATTAAACTTTGAAGTACCAGCTATTCATTTAGCATGCACATTTTTTTTACATTGGGTTAATCGATGACGGATTTGAGGTTTTAGCAATACGTTTTCTCAAATTACTCCGCCGATCACCACGTGGGACGCCAGTTTCCCGGTGTGTGCACGCAAGGCAAGTTTTCTCGAAGACAGTGCAAATAAAAGAGGAACATTTTATGTATTTTTCACCAGATATTTTTCCCCCTACTAGATTGACAATAACTATGCTAAATTTGTTAATTTAAATACAAAATTATTTATTAAAATTTCATACAAAATTTACTATCATGGTTCGTGGGCGACCCGAACCGCAATTTCTATCACCACCAAACGAAATCCAAAAGCAATGTCACTGTGGCTGTATGCAGCCTATTTGCAGCATACTTTGCTCATAATTTTCATACTGATGGCGAGCTCTTTCGAACACTTGTGTTCGATAAAAATTGCCTTATGTCTACGCGTCGGGTCGCTGGAAACCTAGTTGGTGACAACGCTTTCCCGTATTCACCGCTCCGTTCTCCCGGACCCATGGTCCTGTGTGCCATTGTGACTTTTTCCGCATATGACGCTTTCCCGTTTATAACGCTCCTTTCGGTCGGTCCCTTGAAGAGCGTTATATCGCTATTTCACTGTATTTAAAGTCATCGACAGTAACTGTAGAAAGGTAATTCATATTTTTACAATAATTTTATTTAAGTATATGTTATATTAATACTGTTATAGGCTATAGAATTTTCCAGAAACCTTTCTGATGTATGTGTATTTATGAGTGGTACATGTGTGTGTCGGAAGTGAGAAACGACTAGAATAGTCTGGAATACGGAAGAGGGCAAGAGCACGTGAGTTGGGAAAGGGAGTCACGAAAGAGCAGCGAGAGAACAAACAAAATATAAGGGAGAGGAGTCGCATTAAAGTTTTTCTTCTTTAAAATGTATCTCAGGCGCAAGTGCGCGAATTGTATAGAAGTTAAATCTTAATTTTAAATGAACTGAACTATCTTCAATAATATTAAATTTCGACTTCAAGTTTTTATTTTTTTGTATTGACCCCAGAATCGGCTTCCGGGGCATAGGCCTTAACAATAGGATAATTTTAAACATCTAAAGTATTATATTTTTATAAAAGTAAAATAACTTCTGGAGAAGGAAAAACTGGTACAAAATTGATGAAATAAACAAATACTCTCGATGGCTCTAAATATTACTTCATAAAAACTAAATATAATCATAATTTAAATATGTAACAACAAATTACAGCAAATGACAGAAACTATATCAAGCATAAAATGATGAGGCTTTTGCCCGTATTGAGACTAGTGTGTCGCCTCGGTAGGGATTGAACAGGTACTTCTTACAAGGAGGGTTAGGTTGGTGTCCGACGCCGATTTTTTTGTAACTTTGCAGATGAAAAGAGGATCCCAGACTATAAAAAAAAAATTAATTTTCTGGGCAATCGTTCATATTTAGGGGTGGAAATCACCCCTTCTATATTTTTGATACTTTTACTGTTTTAAAAGGTATCAGAGCTTTGAGAATACAAAGTGCATAATGACTGATAAAGACTTGTCCGAAAGATCTGTTATTAGAGAAATCTTCCCCAGTCACAAAGGAACACTTGCTTATAATTCTTCCAAAAGATGGTATATGCTAAATCTGATGAATTTGAAGAGGTAGAAAAAGAATTCGAAGATTATGTACCAAAAGCAGTATTAGAATATTACCAAAAAAATTGGAAGAACATTAGAGATGAGTGCAATGTTAACGAAAAGATTGTCCAATCTAATTTTCTTAACAATATAAATAATCGTCTAGAATGTGCCAACTCTAAATTAAAATCAGTGATATCCAAAAACAGCACATTGCGAAGTTTTCTAGAAGGGTTTCTTACCAGCATCAGTTCCCTTGCACAGGACAGAAGCCATAAGGCTATATATTCTTCACAGTTTGATCAAAATTTAGTTCTTGAACGGTGGAGTCTGAGATATTTAATGAAAACTCATCCAGCGTTTAAAAGCACCAATGTTGAAAACAACAATAACGCGCTCTTTGTGACAACACAGTGAAATGTATGCCCTTTAAGCTATGCACAAAAACGAAAAAAGGCATACATAAAATCTGATGAGTCTGGGGACTTGTGCGCACTGAGGACAGGTGAAGCTTATGAGAAACGATTAAAAACTCTTGACACTTTAAATATGTACTGGAAAAATGGAATGGAGGTCAAGATTATTCCTCTAAAGACAGAATTGGTAAGTTTAATGTGCAACAGTAAATAACTAAATTTGTATCTTTCTCCGTTTCAATATTTTCTAATATTATCTAAAAGCAAAGCTATTTTCGCTAAAATGACTAGAATTTAAACAGTAAAATTGATACAGTTGATAGCTGCATTCAAACATTTGAATCTCAACTTCATTTATATTATTGATTCATCACATTATTTTAGGCTGATATTAACTGTGTACCTCCTGATGGAATAAGGACTTTAAACAACCAGCTTCAACAAAACTCTGACTTTGAAAACGTTGGAGAAAACGTTTCAACTCTAGAAAAGAGTATTCAAGGCGACGAGGATAGTGTTTTAGAGAATGATGAAGAAATAAACTATGGAACCCTATTTAGTGAAAGAAAAAAGGTATATAAATCATTTTTTTACACGTGATACAAAATTATTCTTTGTTTTATTTTTGTTTCTATGTTATATTAATTCTTTCTAGGTTGCCAGCAGCATTTCTGGAACCCTTTCCGTATCAACTATTAAGATACCTGTTGCAATTGAGAATCGAGGCAGGCCCAAAGGTAGAGATGTAACAGTAATAAGATTACCAAAGAGCAAAAGTAAACTAACTCCATGATATAAAAAGCACTTCACACGGAAACAAGATTTCATTTTAAAACTCGTTGTAAAAGACGCATCGACTGTGGAGACAGCTATTAAAAAAGATAAATTAATTGAGAAGGAAGAATTGGAATTAAGAGCCGAAAAAGTACCATATTCCATTCTAGATCAACAAATTTACATCAAGGTGATCAGAAGTTTCTTCATGCACGATGCTTACGATGCAGTTTTGAAACTTGTGAATCATTTAAAGGAAAAGGACTCATGGATCTGCGACAGATGTGATGATAATATAGGAAACTTGGAATCAATAGTATGCAATGGATGCCTTTTATAGACACTTGTCGTGCGTCAATCTGAAAAGTTAACCAAAAGCTAAAAATTGGTTTTGTCGAGACTGCCGTCGATCTGTTGATAAATAAGACGTATATAATATTTCAATTTCAGAATTTAATCATACGCTCTCTTAAATTCAGATCAACTTTACTTAAATACATATACAAATTATGGCTTAATTTAAGTTGATCTCTGAATTTGATTACATTTATAAATTTAAGATATGAAATTTTTATGTTCAATAACATAGAAAATTGTGATGATAAAATTGTTAAATAATAGGATTCTCTTTATTGAATACATTTTAATTTGAAGTAACTTTTTCAAAACTACTTTAATATTCCTTTTCCCTGAATAAAATAAAAATTACATTTAAAGACGATTTAAAGATACATTTTTTCTCTGAAGAATCTTTCAATTTATTATTAACAATTATAATTTTGTTCCTAAAAATATTCTCCACAATAAATACTATTCGCGTGAGTTTCATTAAAACAGAATTTTTACACAAGTTAAACTTATTAATAATTTATACACTTCTGAAATAGTAATTGGCAATAGCTCCCACAAATAGAAGTATATAAAAATCTTCTTAGTAATAAGAGAATGATAAAGTAAATGTACAACATAAATTTATCAGTTCGCACAACCTGTGAGGTATGCACTCGCCACCGTATTTAAGCATTTCAGCGCTAATACTGTCTACACCAGCAGCCTTACCATTTTTTAATCAGTTTTCGAAATCTGAGTTTTTTAAATTTAAAATCCCGTATTAATTTCAAAGGCCGGAGAGAACGGATTAATATTCATCGATTTAAAAAAAAAAGGGAATTCATTTTTCCCGGAAATGAACAAATGAGGAGGGGGTGGGGGGGTGTTAGTGGTCTGAGGTTCTTTTCCCGTATCGGTAGTGAGTTATTATTTACTACATTATAATTTCAGTCATTCCATATATTATAGTGCTGCCAATATCGAGAACAACACCTAAGTAATTCGAAAATTTTTTAATAAACTTTTATAAACTGGTTAAAAAGATATATCTTCTGCTTTAAACTTGAAAGTATTGCTATCAGTAGTAACTGCAGAAACGGTGCGGCATTCTCTTCTCCATCATTCCTTTCCGTAACGCACCCACACAGACCTACTTACATACATACATGTCAGAGAAACGAGCAAGAGAGAGAGAGAAAGAGAAAGAGAGCGGTCTATAACCATTTTGCTTCATCACGACCCTACTACTTTGATCGCCACTCAAACATTTTCGCTACCACCCCCGCCGGGAGGAGGCTGCTACGCTGCCACCAACTAATTACAGTGCGGATCAAAGAATTCGCCGACGTAGCCGACGAAAGAGCGCGTGCGTGTGTCGAAGAAAGAAAAAAAAAGAAAAAAGAGGGGCTGGTGGAAGGAGGTGGGAAAAGAGAAAGAAAGCGAGGAGTGGGGCTGAGAATGTGGAGGGTAGGAGAGTCAAGAAAGAACGAAAAGTAGGGGTGGGTTGCAAGGGGTGAGTGCGTGGCTCTCGCACCCTTCGAAGACTCCTGCCGTGCATGAGCAGGGTTTTTCGTGTACACCGTCCGCGATGCATGCACACCATGCACTAGCACCAACCTCCTCCTCAACCTCCCCAACTCCCCATCCTCAGACACATAGTCTTCATGGCCAAAGAATACCGCGGGGCGTTGCGCGTTCAAGTTTGGTTGGGGTTAAAAAGTCCTCTCTTTCGAGCGCAACGACACGCTCATCCCCTTCCGCGCTACCTTTCTCAATACGGACCCAGCACTCGACCTGACTCAACCCAAAGGTTGCGTGTACTAGGACTGTAGGTTGAGTAAAAGGGATGGAGGAAGATAAGTCTATGGAAATCAAATTATATGAAAGAGTGTTAAAGAGTTTGACCTGCTAAGGAAGCTTTCAGATATTAGCTTATAGACTCAAGAGATGAGGGGAGAATCCGGATTCTCCATTATTATTAGTATTAGTAGTGAATGCTGACATTCAAATTAAAATAATTTAAAAATCTCTTATTAAACCAATTTTTAAATATTAGGTTTTAAACATTTTTGGAAGAATAATTGTGTCATTCTATGAGAAAAGGTACCGCTTTTTGGGAACGCAGTTAAGAACTTAGGTATATGCTGCCATACTTTTACAGAAAAACTCTATATTCGACATTTCAAGCTCAGAAGAAACCCTCTAGGTTGAAAAACGAGACACTGGGACATTGGTCATTTGATAGAGCATAGATTGAAGTATGATTTTCCATCGAAACCCCAAAATCGATACTTTTAGGCCTGTGTTCACAAAAACGCGAATATCTCCTAAACTACGATTGATGAAGTGGTACCTTTTCTTATGGAATGGCGCAATTAATATTATAAAAATTGAAAGCGTTTAAAATTTTCAAAAAATCTATTGAATGATTTTACATTGAAAACATTTCAATCAAAATTATTTTTCATTATACCTCAATCGAAAATTCGACTTTCGATGCCTGTGGAGCGGGACAATCGACTTTTCTACCCTAGGGAAGAAAGTGAAGCATGACTAGAGCCGAGGCAACGATTTCACGATTTCACATTGGAAATTGAAAATTTTTTAAAAGAATAGAAAACATTTCGACGGTCCCGAACCATTTTGACGTATCTCCAGCGAATGCGTTAAAACTGTCGTATCTCGTTGTCATGTTGGAAAAGTATCGCAACGCGCAGCACCAATTTCATAGTGTCGTATCTCTTAATAGTGTTTTAAAAGTGTCGTAACTCTTTTTATTTCTTTTTGAAAACGGAGCAATCCAAAATTCAAAATGGATTAAAAAATAATAAATGAATTTATACCTCGATTTTTCAAGTATGAAAAATTAAAACGTGTCAGTAGATATACGTTAAGTATTATACAAACTCCAACAACAAATTTTCATGATCAAATATGATCCTGTCGATGAAATCAAGCAATTTCAACTTACAAATATACTTTGCAAGCCAAATTTCCAAGATGCTGACATTTTGTTAACATAATTTGTGTATAACAATTAGATTCGATATCCTGTTAGTTATTCATATTCTTGAGATGATTTGACATTCATTTTCATTTAGAATGGGATTTATTAAGTTATTTATTTAAGGATAAAAAATAATAATTAAAAAATAGCTCATTTTCGCTCTTGGTATATTTATATAAAAAATATAATAGAAAGTGATCAAAATTAAAAAATCTAATCCATAGACGTTTTTATGCAACTATTGCTGATCAATTATAAAAATAACGTGTTCAAATCGGTTAAGATTTTCAGGCTGTAGGTGATTTTGAATAGTAAATTCTCGATTCAGCCCACTGTGAAGCACCTGTCTGCTCAAGCGGTGAACGCGGGCGGTGGACGACGTGATTCCCGACTTTTATCAATAAATGACGCTTGGGGGCGCGTGTGGTCAAAAAGCGCCGACTGCTCCTTGATGTACACACACTAACGACTCATACTATCTAGGAGTTACCCACGACATCTCGTAACATATTTTTATAATTAATTGCAAAGTTGACGTTTGTTGACTTCCATAAGAATTTCGTCGTGTATATTTGGGCGTTTTGGAGCAGCAGTCAGTGGGCTACATTCAACTTTTGGCTTAACACTGTTTTAAAGCGAAATGTGTCCTTTAATTTCGTATATAACATGTTAGCTCTTTGTGGGTTCTTAATGAGGTAAACGCGATAGGCTTAAAACCACAAAGTCACAGTGGCTTCAGCGAGCGCAACGCTGCTGTAAATAAGTCTTGTTCAGGAGAATTTTTCGGGACTTCAGAGTTACGAAGGATAAAAATATGGTTGGTGTGTGACGCCTTGTATATTTACTGGTGAAAAAAATACACAATTATACACCAATAACGAATTTCATATATTCGACTCATTTCCGCCTTTTTAGCTGTTCCGGACCACTGTGGGCCGTGTACTATCAATGGCCCATGGTTTACCGACCAATGATAATAAATTTGCATTACCGGTCGATGGTAAATCTGCATTACCAGCATATAGTAAATCTGCATTACGGACCAATGATGAATCTGTATAACCTACCAATTGGTAAATCTGCATTACCGACCGATCCGCATTACCAGCTGATGGTAATTACCTCATGTAGGTAACTCAGTCTGGAACGGAACCTTTAACTTAGCTTGGAGCAGAACCCACTCGGTCGGTAAGTGATCTGATAGCGGCATAGCCCAACGACTCGATATCATTGATACAGTCATGATTTTTTTTTCTATCAAAAATATGCAATACATCTAGCTTCTATTCCGAAAATACCTGAAGTTATAGTGTCTGTGTGAATTCACTTAATGACTATTAGAACTTCACACACGAAGACGATATGCATCTTGATGCTAGTAGGAGACTTTTCTGAGTTGTCGTTAATCAATGCAGATCTCCTTCCTCCAATATTATATATTATCGAAGTACTTACGTGACTCTAGCATAAAATGTATCATTTTAAATTGAAGCTTAGTGTGTTGAGAGAATTGATTGAGGGAAATTCGCAGAAATGCCACACGGAAAAAATTAGTTGTTGAAATTTTAAATGACTAAGTCAACAACTTTAGGATAGAGCCAGACGTATGTCATAAATTGGGAGTATCGTCGTTAGAAACTTTGATTGATAAATATTTAAAAAGTAGGAAGAATCGTAGAAAGTACCAAAGACTTTCAATGAAAATGTGAAGACCAGAGGCATAGAGTTCTTGAAACACACATACACTAATGCTTCGAAGCCAGTCAATGACATTTTGATCGACCATTTCATCATTGAAATTTGGTAGAGTGAGTCAATGAAACATTCGAGGACTCCTAACGAGCTTTTAGAAGACATTATTACCAAATTAAGAAAAATATTTCAAGGTTTTATTTCATAATATAATAGTTGTCTACATAGACTTATGCTTAAGTTATATATATATAATCAAAAAACAAGGTTAACAACCACCGCAGGGTCCCACTGGGAGCAACTGCAATCCAAAAAATGACACCGGCCCCCAGTAGGACCGCGGTATGTCCCACTCACGGCCACGTCTCACAACCGTAAGATGGGTGGTCACAGGACACGACGAAATCACAGCGAAAGGCCGGCGAAACCCTCGTGTGTTTTGAGGACACGAAGCGACCCAAGGATGACAGCTTTCTGCATCCATCTCGCATTTTAAAAGGTCTGGGCGCAAATGTGGGGGGAATGCAAAGACCGAGCGCGTAGCGCGAGGTAAACACATCATCGAGTGCGAAGCGCGAAATAAATATATTATCGAGCGCGAAGAGCGAGAAACAACAGTCGCGCGCCGTAGGCGCGCTCAAACTTGCGAGCGAAGCGAGCCGCGCGCCAAGCTCGTGAAGAGAATGTGCCCGCGCAGCGGGCAGATTTTTTAAAATTCATTTGTGATATTTTTTCCGTATTAGAGCAGCAGTTTTTATTGAAGCCCATAACGTTTTTGTGGGTTTGGAACAAATTTAATCGAAAATTTGTGTTCAAAAATTTATTTCCGATATTTTTGCCGTATTATTTGCAGTACTTTTTATTGAATCCTATATTGTTTTTGTTGGTTTGGAAAAATTTTCTTCAACAATTTTTGTTTTAAAAATTTACTTCCGAAATTTTTGCTTATTAGAGAAGTAGTTTTTATTGAAGCCCATAACTATTTTGTGGTTTTGGAAAAATTTTCTTCGAAAATTTATTTCCGCTATTTTGGCAGTATTAGAGCAGTTGCTTTTATTGATGGCCATAACGGTTTTGTGGGTTTGGAAAAATTTTCATCAAAACATTGTTGCCAAAATTTTTGTCCTTTATTTTTGCCGTAATAGAGCAGTAGTTTTTATTGAAGCCCATAACGTGTTGGTGGGTTTGGAAAAATTTTCATCAAACATTTAAAAAAAAACATTTATTTCCGATATTTTTGCCGTAATAGAGCGGTTGTTATTATTGAAGCCCAAAACGTTTTTGTGGGTTTGGAAAAATATTCATCAAAAATTTTTTTTCCAAATTTATTTCCGATATTTTTCCCGTATTAGAGCAGTAGTTTTTGTTGAAGCCCATAACGTTTTCTTCGTGGTTTTGGAATAATTTTCATGAAAAATTTTGTTTTAAAATTTATTTCTGATATTTTTGCCGTATTAGAGCAGTAGTTTTTATTGAAGCCCATAACGTTTTTTCGTGTTTTTGCAATAATTTTCATGACAATTTTTGTTTTAATGTTTATATCCGAAATTTTTGACGTAATAGAGCAGTAGTTTTTATTGAAGCCCATCACGTTTTTGTGGTTTTGGACAAATTCTCATAGTTAAATTATTTATGGTATTTTTGCAGTATTAGAGCAGTAGGTTTCATTGAAGCCCATAACTTTTTTGTGGTTTTGGAAAAATTGTCATCAAATTTTAGTTCAAAAATTTTTTTTTCCGATTTTTTTGCCATAATAGAGCGGTAGTTATTTTTGAAGCCCATAAAGTTTTTGTGGGTTTGGAAAAATATTCATCAAACATTTGAAAAAAAATTTATTTCCGATATTTTTGCCGTATTAGAGACCATAATGTTTTTTTTTTGGTTTTGGGAACGATTTTCATAAAAAAATGTCATAGAAATTAAAAAAAATTCATTTCTGATATTTTAGCCGTATTATAGCAGTATTTTTTATTTAAGCCCATAATGTTTTTGTGGTTTGGAAAAATTCTTCGAAAATCTCCCCACACGTGGAGTAAAAAGTACCAACATAAATCAAATGAAATTTTTTATTTTAAATTGCAACGAAGGAACTCACAGTACATAGCAACAAAATGAATAAATAAATGTTCAGACAACTGATATGCTTAGAGAAATATTCATCGTCACTTTCGCAATTAATACAGACGAAAATTTTCGATTGCTAGTTCACAGCACTCTTTTCATGAGCCCCGTTTTTGCATACATGATACTGAATCCATTGCTCGCCTGGGATGCTTTCAGAATAAGTTTCAAAACAGGCAGACGATAATAAATTTTTTTTTCGACAGCTTGATATGGTAGATAAAATCAGTTACCTAACTGTATTAGATACAACCTAGGGAAAGGAAGCTCACTGGTGAAATAGAGGGCCGTAAGGGACATGATATAGAGGGACTCTTGCTGCTACATTAGATCTCAGATCCTACAAGAGTATCGAGGGATAGTCCATGTGGACATAAATCAAATGTGATCGTTCTCTGATCCTACGATTAGTGATGGACGTTTACCACTTTGCTCGTGCTCGAGCATGAGCAAGACCGAGCATGCTCGGTCACGACCGAGCAAAGCGAGCAAGAGCGGTCATTATTTAATTTTAAGCTAAGACAACGTGTTTAAACTATAACAAGTAATTGGAGTAAGAATTTGAGATATCTATTTTATTCGTATATATTTTTCAGCTCTTAGAAATGTATATAATATTAAAATAAATAAAGAATTGCCTCTCTGATTCTATCCATAGATTTTTTTGGTCCACTAACTAAAACAAAATATGGATATGAACACATTCTTGTCATGATCGACACATTTACAAAATATACTAAGTTATATCCCTTGCGTAAAGCAACCGGCGAAGCGGCGATCAAGAAACTCGATGAGTTCGCGGAAAATATGGGAATCCCACACAAAGTACTATCCGATAGAGGTACTCCATTCACAAGTTACCGATGGCGGCAGGCACTTGAAGAGCGGGGCATAAAAGTTATATTGACCTCAATTCGTCACCCGCAAGCCAATATGGTTGAGCGAGTGAATCGAGAGCTTGCGCGTTTATTTAGGACATTACTACCCCCTGACAAGCATGCAGGATGGTACTCACAGCTGGAAAATATTGAGACAATTATCAACGAGTCTCACCATGACACCACGGAAATAACACCATACGAGGCACTGTGGGGTCGTAAACCAAAAAGATGGTGGACGGACCTCCTACCATATGCCCCTGCCCACCCAGATACCAACTGAGAGGAACAACTAGTGGTACTGCGCGAAAGAATTAAGAAAAAACGTAAAAGATTAATTGAGCGCATTAATCTAAAGAAAAAGGGCGACACGTGCAACGTAAATGAATGGGTATTGGCCAAGGCCTGTAACGTATCGAATGCAACGACAGGTGTAATGGCAAAATTCCTCGCGCTGTACGAAGGTTCGTACAAAATCAAGAAACAGGTAGCGACCAACGTCTACATTTTGTGCGGCACGGAAAACGACCGAGAGAGAGAGGGCAGTACCATGCTAACGATTTTCGGAAATATCGAATAAAAGCTGAGGGTGGGGAGAAGGAAATGGAAGTGACGCAGCCCGATGAGTCCTAGAGGCCCAAGGAAACTTCGGATAGGTCAGTATGGAATAGACCTTCCAAAATGCCAGACACAAGCACCTCCATCAAAATCATCGACATCCTGCCATGCATTGGAATCCAGTGCAATATGGATAAAGAGGAAGATAATTGGGAAGAACGAGACCACCACCACCACAAAATATTAATCGCTAGAGCAAGGTACATTTCAGCGTACGAGAGGAAAGCTGCCTTGCCACCAGGTACCACGGTCTCAGAAGTATACGCACCTCGCTTTTCACGAAGTGTGCGTAAAAAGGGTACCAGCACGAGGGACAAACTTGAAAAGGAGGATAAGATAATTAGGCTACGACCTTACACCTCGGTACAAGAAATCCAGGATGAAAGCAAAGCAGAGAAGAGCCTTACTAATATACCAACACCACCGCTGACATCAACATCACGAAACAATGGAGTCACAGAAACGGAAGACGAAGAAACATCCTCAGAAACTCTTCGAGACGTTATGATTCATGCATTAGGACATCTCACTGTTCAAGAAGAAAACATGGAAACCATTGAACCTCAACTTGTACCTGCAAAGAGAAGGTCCCAAGAAGAACCGGAAGACGCGTCTCGAAAGCTTCCCAAAAACAAGAAGATCGAAGCAAAGAAATCCCAGGAGGAATTACAAGGGCTGCGACAAGATGCTCGTCAAGCTATGAAGGAAAAGGCGCAGCGACTCAGGGAAGAGCAATGCAATCAATCCCCTGCAGGGCCAGGAGAAATTGTACCTGGCGAAACGAAAGAGATGTGGGAGATTTACAAGGCTTGGACTGGAGGACAAGCCTGGCCACTAACAGAAAATTGGACGTTCAGGGAGACCCGACCGCTGAGGAATCCTCATCTCAACAATAAGGAGGAGAATAAAAGCCTCAGACTTAACCTCGATGACACGCTGAGAAGAAAGGGAGAAACAGATCCTTGTATCAGAGAATGGGAGAAACGCAGACTTGAACAACAGAAGAAGAGAGAAGACAAGAGAAAAATAGAAGTCTTCACGCTCGAGTGAGCCCAGTGTAATAATAGGTAATTTCTTATTATTTTTTTTGTGACTGTACGTCCTTTCTTTGTACATCATCGAGCGTGCATCTTTCTATTTTGGGGGGCAGTTGTAACCTGCGAGTTACAGGGGTAGCCTAAAAATAGGCAAACGTTTTATCTCCTGCGTAATCCTTCCGAAAATGTTGCATCATACTGGAGAGAGAGCAAAGCGCAGACTCAAACAAACTCCCACGCAAACGAGGTTACGTAAGCGTGGGAGGACGAATGGGGACGAGGATATAAAATGAGCATCTCGGACGAAAAACTTCATTCTAGATTTGATCCTTAAAAAGTTCAAATCGTGGAATCAAACACAAGAGGGAAGACTGGAGGATTTATCCTCTAGTAATGTTGTTTTGGAACCCTTATTATTATACAATTTTTGGCGTTGGTTTCATCGAGTTATCTTTATTTGTTTCTGGAATTTTTGAAAAAAAGTGTTTTTGGGGTTGAAATTCAGAAGTGAATTTTACCCCCTTAAAGTGCGTAGTAGCACGTAAGAAAAATATATGTGTCTTATTTCTCAATGTACTATAATATACTGCAATATCATCCAAATCGTCGACACGCACCTGGTGTAACTTCCTTGTTAGTATAACCGCTGTGAATCACACATATGGCCACTTCTCACGACCGTGAGATAGATGGCCGCAGCGCACGACAAAATCGCAACGACAGGTTGGTGAAACTCGTGTGTCTTGAGCACATGGCGCGATTCAAGGAGGACAGCCTTTTACATCCATCTCGCCAGTGCCTTGGCATGTTTTTGGCACGTGGGTGTGGCTTTGAGGTAACGAATCAGTGATATTTTCGCACCTACGATAGCACCGATCACAAGAAAAATTATTTTAAACGAATATTGTAGTTAAAGTTGCTACAGCTCCCTTTTAAGGTCTTGATACCTCTCCTCCTTTTCCGTCTCCTTGGCAGTGATGTTGTAGTCGGTCGGAGCCGAGAATTCGATCACGAATATAGTTCGTTTCTCGAAGTCCTGGAGATCAATGTCAGGCCTCGAGTGTGCAAGGGAGACTGCTGCTCGAAAATCCTGCTCTTAGGGCCGCATTATGTCTTTAGAGATACGTCGTTCCCGCATGACTGGGACACCTGGATAATATACTAAGGTGGAAATGACACCGCCCTGGCATGCGAAAATGAAACTCTCTGTACCTGAATTAAGTCCTGATGATCTGAGGAAAGCAAAAGTTAGCTGCTTTGACAAGCACTAATTTTTTATATTTCTGTAACAGTTTCCGTACATTTTCTTGTCGAGGAGCAGTTGGTGAAATTTTTCAACCTCTGCCTTCATTACTTGAGCTTTTCGAATTGAAGCATCAAGATGGAGTCATGCACTTTCCTCACTTGATATGTTAAAATTCAGGTCAAGTGTCTCGTCCGCCTGCTCCGCGGCTTTGTAAAGGAACGCTCCTTTGCCAGTCATCTCTTGTGTCCTGAACATTTTCAGGAGAGGATCTCTTCCATTTTCTGCGATGTAAGCTGTAACCAGAAAAATTCGGTTATGAAGACATTTGAGAGTCAGAAGTCTGTGCCCGCTTTGTTTAACGCCGACAGTTTTGAAGACTAAATCTGTCGAAGAAGTCGCTTTTATCTGCTTCGGAGAGACTCCTTCACTGATGTTACGTTTTGAATGCGTCTTTGAGGCACGCCCAGGTATGTTTAGGTCTCTCCAGTGTTAAGGTGTCTAATAACACTTATATCCACAAGCTCAGGACCCCCGGGATCGCCAGTAATCCGTCCTCGATTCAGAATAATCTTGGCACACTTTTCCAATCCATAGTCCATACCAATCTCTCCTTTGTACTTCTTAACGATATTTAGAGCAAATTGAGGTTTGCTTGCACCAGAAGCATAGATCATATAAAATACATGAGTGACCTCATGATCGCGATGATTAGTGTCGCCGCAGAGGTATCCAGGATAATTTCGTAATGCGAAAAATAGAGGCGGAAGTATTATGCAAAAGAGCAGAGGTATTGTCCTGAAAGACACCCATCTGGAAGGTGACATTGTTCGTTGTCACACGGTAATTTCTGGATAAGATAGTAAATATATTTTTTCAAAGGGACATCAATCTCTCTATGCATCTCACTGTATGGATGAAACTTCAAGCTTTCCAACAGACAGATGATAAGTCTATGAGAGGTTGAATCGAAAGTTTTCCGGTACTCAATCCATGCCATTGACAGGACGCGCTGATGGGCTGCTGCGTATTTCTAGACGCCCCTCTGGAAGGTGACGCTGTTCCTTGTCACACGATAATTTACAGATGAAATGGCAAATTTAGCTTTTTAAAGGGGCATCAATATCTATATGCATCTCACTATGTGTGCATGAACCTTCAAGCTTTCCGGTAGTCAATCCAGGCAATCGACAGGGCAGGCTGGTGATTAGTCAATTAGCAGGTTGTCTCGGCAGCTTGCTACGCCATTTTTCGAGCCACGTTCGTACATGTCTCTTCACACAGGCTCAATTCTTCGAACAATCCTGTAATTTAGGATAGCTCTAAATATATTGTGCAGCGTGTTGAAACAAGTTATTGGCCTGTAATTCTCTGGGTTGGACAAGTCGCCTTTTTTCGGTAGGAGTATAGTGCGTCCTAACACTCGCGAATGTGACCTCCGTTGGCGCCGGCACATTCGATTTGATTGTGGGACCTTTGGGTGGCTCGTGTGTTATAGCAAACACCTTTTGATTAGCGCCGATGTCGTCTGGAACAGTGTTCGCCTGACTTTTCTCCATGAAGGCTAACATTTTGGTCAGCAACAAGTTTGTAGTTTCGAGTTTTGACTGAACCGCCTTCAATTCCTCTTTTGTCTCCTTGTTCGCGGCGAGAAGCTTCGTCACCGTCGCCTAAGTAGACAATGGTGGGGGTGGTTGAACGGCTGGTCGATTCTTGGACCTCAAAAGCAGTTGTTTGTTGCCAAAAACTTTCTGGAATAGCTATCCCACTTCAGCCAGATCCAAGGTACCTTCGCCTTTGTGCTTGCTCAATGCAAAAGCACCCTTCCTGAAAACATCCATAACCGTAAGGTATTGGATGCCAGTGCACTGTCCTTTTGAAAAATGAGATTTTTTTATTTTTCACCTTTAATACATATTCAAAAATATGGATCTTACCTATTTTGAGTATTTGCTAGTTGGTGAATGCCAAGCAAAATCCTGGAGGAGTTGACGTTTGCATCAAGTAAATGTCCTCTGTTGCAATATTTTTCAATGTATAAATCCGTTATTACGTTTATTTTTCAGTAATTAACAAATTATGTTATTTCCCATTTCTAACTATTTTGAGGCACCGCAGTGCCTGATTCAGTTCAATTCTAGTCGTTAGGGCAGTGCGTAGTTTTGCTTGCGCGTTTGTGTAAGTGCGCGAAGTACCTAACCTTCTTATTTTCGCGCGGATACGTTTCGAGATTGCACTTCGACTGCGGAACTGTTCGAGCTTCACTCCTTCGCGTCCGCGCGCGCGGCGCCTGCGGAAGGCTCCGTCTTTTCATTCCTCTACGTACGCGCGCGCCGACTGTCGCTCGTTGTGAGCAGGCGCGAGAGCTCGTCTTCTCCGCTCTCCGCAGTCTTCTTGCAACGCAACTAGCAGCACGCCACGTTGCCGTTCCTCTCCCTAGGACGTGCTCGGTTTTCCGCCATGTTGGACACACGGATGCCGCGCAACTGCGATTCCACGGATCAACAGGTCGATGCCTGTCGCGTGCCCGGCGTTTTTCGATTGCGTCATTCGCCGTAACTTTTGAAATCTTGCGATTTTCAACGGGATTTTCGACGAAAACTAAATTTTCTAGTCGCCCGAGTTTCAACGATACTCCCGAATAAAACTAGATTTTCGTTTCGTCGGAATTTCTACGGCACTCTCGGAGGAAACTATTGTTTCGCGATGCGATCTTTTTATGAATTTCAGGTACTTACTTTCAGCCTCCTGTGCCTTGTTCTCCTCTCTCGGCGATGGAGTCTCCTTGTTTTCTTCCTACATGATTTACGTCGCGTTTTAACCTCGTCTCGTCCAACAATGGGACTTGATCTTAATCCACATTTTCCTGAGAACTATATCTTCTATCTTGACACCAATAATCAGTATGGTACAGCTATGTGTACATTTTTACCTTGCAAACATTCTGAATGGTTCGAAGATTTTTCCATGATTGATTTTTTGAAAATTCCTGATGATTCACCAAAAGGTTTTATACTTGGAGTGGACTTAGACTATCCTGATAAACTACATGATTCTCCCAAAGATTTACTTTTATGTACAGAGCATTTTGTTCCTCCTAACTCAAAATGTAAAATTCCAAAATCATTAACAACTCTGTTGCCCAAGAAAAATTACATTGTGCACTACAGATATAAAGTTGAGGAAAATTCACAGAGTCTGGAAATTTAGTCAAAAACCGTGGTTAAAGAAATACATTGACCTGAATACAGAATTAAGAAAAAAGACAAACGACGATTTTGAAAAAAATGTTTACAAATTAATGAATAATTCTGTATTTGGGAAAATTATGGAAAACGTTAGAAAACACAAAGACGTTAAATTAGTCACAAAATGGGAAGGGAGGTATGGTGCGAAAGTTCTGATAGAGAAACCAAATTTCCATAGCTGTACCATATTTGATGAAGATATGGTCTTAATAGAGCTCAATCGGTTAAAGATTTATTTCAACAGGCCTATTTATATAGGTTCTACCATTCTCGATGTATCAAAAATACTTCTTCATGACTTTCACTATAATTACATGAAACAGAATTTTGGAAATAGTGCAAAATTACTTTACACTGACACGGACAGTTTAATAAATGATATCACAGTTCCAGATTTCTTTGATTATATTAAAAGAGATATTCATAAATTCGATACTTCTGATTATCCTCCAGAAGTTTGGTGTAGTTAACAATTTTAGATTATAGGTGAAAGGAAGAAATAGCGTACTTTGCATCAGGGAAACTGTCGAGTCTAGCAATACAATTTTTTCAAAGATAAAGATCAATTCCTCCATATTCTAACTTGCGGTGTGAGTGTATGTGTAGCGGGCGTTAAGTTTCATGTAGCGGGCGTAAAGTTTCATGTTGGCCTGGCAGCGGAGTGCGCATGTGCGAACGTCACTAGGCTGGAAGCGGCCACATTACGCCTGCTTCACGTGCATGCAATGGCGCGTCTTCAAGGGGGGTCGGACAAAATTTTTTTTTCAATTCTCTAATAATAAGCTGTGAAGTGCCTCAGAAAGGGAGTTTCGAATAGATATAAAAGAAATCTATTCAGACAATGTTGAAAAACTTGGATATAATATTTTAAAGAATATAAACAATAATTATGAATGAATTACGTAAAGTGATTAAAGCTTTTTTAACGATGTGAAACTTACATTACTCATCAGCCCTAGTCAAGTGGAGACATAAACTACTTATTAATATAATGAATTTCTTAAACGACACATTCCTTCAGCACGCACGTATTTCTTGTATCACAAATCAAACAGCGAGAGCATTATGAGTATTTAATCAAGTTTCCTAATGGAAAAGGTCCGGGAGTAACACGGGCGTAATACACGCACTTCGTGTAAACATAAACTATACTAAATACACTTCGACGCGGTAAAACCTTACTTTAAGGAGGAAAATAACTAAATTCCAAGTATAACTAAAAGAATTCAAGTGAAAATTTTAGGCCCAAAATAACATGTATAATATGGTTATAAGATTTCTATGACCTGTTCTTCTGAAAATTGTCTTTATCACGTGCACTTAGACGGTAGCGAACTATGAACTATCTGTTATATACAGAAGCATGACGCCTTACGGAAAAATGTTCAATTATTATTTTTTTTTTATCTGACGAAATGAAAACTGAAACTGTATCTGTAAAAGACACACGAAATAAATTCGAAATATAATAAAAAGATTTCAGTTTTATAAATGTAGACATTTTTAAATTCTTGTAAATAAAATAAGTACACTGATGGATTGCGTTGGACGCTGTGTTGTGTACTTTGCAGCATACGACACTCGCTGTTTATCTAAAGCGTTAACTATTTACATTCCATTTAAACCCGAAATTGTGAAAAAGGGAAATGCACTAGCCTCCTGTCATATTTAATATGTACGAATTTCGTAAAGCAAATTCAAATAAGGAGTTTAAATAATAAAAGTAAACATTCTTTTTAGGTACGTAAAGATATATGCGATTTTAAACAAAAACAATAATAAATTTGAGAATTAAGGTTACGTGTGCCTGTCAAAACCAGACCTGTACTTATTCACAATCATTGTTTTAAGTCCACTGTTAAACACAATGTCAATAATTTAACTTGTTTCATGAGTAGCCTATCTCCTCCCATACAAAACATATAAACTTTAGTTCTGCAGTCGTCACTTCGCGCGTTATCAGTCATTCATAAATTTCACACAGTCAATAGTCCGGCGGATAAGGTAAGAAGATATGCATTTCGTGTCACAAACGGAGCCTTTTTTCATGTATTTAGCACCACAAGGAATGTTTTTAGGGTGGGATGCAAACGACATAATGAACTTATTTTCCTAGGAACTACACACTAAAAACTAGGCATTCATTTTTATCTGAGATCCATTTTTGTTTTAAAAATTGGTACTAAGGGGTTATTTGGCTCACTGAATACGAATTCGAGGTCAAAATTCGAAATTTCGAAATAGCTGATCCCATATGGCGACCAACAATTTTGAAACATTTAATGAGTTTGTGGATTTGGATGAAAATTGGCAATAGGGGGTTATTTGGGTCGCTGAATACGAATTCGTGGACAAAATTCAAAATTTCGAAATGGCTGATCCAATATGGTGACCAAAAATTTTGAACAATTTAATGAGTTTGTGGATTTGGACGAAAATTGGCAATAGGGGGTTATTTGGGTCGCTGAATACGAATTTATGGATTCAAAATTTCGAAATGGCTGATCCAATATGGTGACCAAAAATTTTGAAAAATCCAATGAGTTGGAGGATTTGGATGAAAATTGGTACTAGGGGGTTATTTGGGTCGCTGAATACGAATTCGTGGTCAAAATTCGAAATTTCTGAACATAGGGACAATAGAGGAGTTGAGAAACAGTTGACAACCGTCGGTGCTGGTCAGTGACACTTGTGGGAGTAAAGAAGATAATAAACAGTTGCCTGTAGCCTGTTTACGTATCGTTCTATTACTCAAAGACATATTAATTTGCCACTCTGAAAATTGGGCGCCTTATAGGAAAAAATCGCAGCTTTCTTTTAAAACTATTTTGAAGAAAAAAAAGTGTCGAAATTTGAAAAAAAGTCAAATTTATTATTGATTTTCAAAAATTAGGGTCAAATTTGGACTTTTTTTGAAAATCGTTAGAACCACTAAAAAGTTTGTGAAAAAATCTATCAAAAAAATCTGTAGTGAAATTTCGTTTAAAGCAATAGGAAAAAAGTTACAAATGTTTTAAAGTAAGGCTTTGCTTAAAAACCAAAAAATTGTACCCCCTCCTCTTTGATAAATAATTATCGAAATTAATCAATTTTGGGTGTGAGCAGTACTATTGGGCCAATTTTTAGCCCGATCGGACATTTTTAATTTTCGAGGTGGGTACACTTCAGAAATTATGCCCCATATGCGTGCTTTCATTTTTTGGACTTTCATCCGGGTTTTTTCGGTTTGGCCCCACTGTGCAGTTGGAGATAAAGTGTTCACCTCTGGATACATTTTTAGAGCTACCGATATTCCTAGAATGTTATGAGGAACAGTGTTGAAGGACCAGATGAAGTGATCCCAGAAGAACAGCCTTTTGCATCTGGTTCCCGATGGAATGAGCCTGAGGCTGGCAAGTTGGAATCATGTTTTGTTGGCTAAGAAATAAACCTCTCATACCTCCAAGACAGCCCGTTATGAAAACGACAAGATGTACTTTGTAGCCTTGATACAGCCTGCTCAGCTCGAAAAGAAGTGCTTGATATTTCGCTCGGTTTTTTCCCTCCTTTGCCGTGATATTATCATCGGCTGGTGCCGAGAATTTAGTCACGTAAATGATCTTGGTCTACAGATCTTGGAGGATAATATCAGGCTTTGTAGCTCTGATACGTTGAGTGGTAGAGAAAAAGAAATTCCAGTAGATCTTACACTGATCATTCTCCACAACGGATTTGAGTTGCCTCTGGGCGTATGGCAAGACGGGCAATAGATCAACACAATAGAAGTGCCAAAGATGGTAATATAACACTCTTAGAGCCGCATTGTCTCTCTCCATGTACCCGTAGCATGCTGACGGTAATCTAAGATGTCTATAACGCCGTATTAAAAGGCAAAAGAAATTCCCTGATTCTCCGAACTCAATCCAGCAGACTTGAGAAACATGTTGGACAGACCCATCGACAGCTCTTCGCTACGTATGATGCCATAGAATTTACCATGAAGGGGCTTGCCAACATGGTCTTTTAGTAGAAGCGTATGTTCGGCTTCCTGTACACGACTTTTGAGCACCAAAGGTGTTAGTGTTGCTAGGCCATGTGTAGTGTCGCTGCAATTGAATGGGAGGCCAAGCTCCTCTGCGGCCCTATCTGAGGCACTGTATAGAAACGCTGTAGCATTAAGGACTTCATGTTGATGTACGAGTCGCATAAGAGAATCTGTGCTTTTTAGAACTGAGCAGGCTGTTGCCAGAACCGTTGAATGGTATTTGAATGGTATTTGCGCCTATGATTTGAACATCCTGATCGTCACGCGATGATGTAGTTTCTAGTCTTCCTTGGTATAGGTGGACGCAGGCACACCTGTCTAGTCCGAAGCTCATGCCAATACCTTCAGAGTACCTATTTACCGCCTCCACAACGATGTTAAGGTCCTCTTTCGAAGAAGGAAAGAGTTTAAGGTCATCCATGTATAAAAAGTGGTTGACCTTATATTCTCTTCTGTTTGGCAGGCCACATAGGCCTTACGGTAGGCCTTACTGTAGTAAATCCAAGCCATGGACAGATTGCGTCGATACCTGATCAAATCTTGGGTAATACACCTATCTATTAACAGGTTCTCCCTGCAACCTGCCAGCCCTCTCTTGCATCCACGTTGTTCAACTATTACACTTCACACCGGCTCGAGAGATGTTAATATCCTCTCTTTGAGGATGCCAGTGAATAGCTTGTAGCTGGTGTTCAAGCAAGCTATGAACCTGTAGTTCTGTGGACTTGACAAATCCACAGTCTTACGGATCACTACCGTGCGTCCTTCCACTAGCCACTCCGGGATGGGTTGTTCTCCATTTAAGAAATTAGTAAATATACGAGCTAGATATTGGTGTGTACAAGTGAACTTCTTCCACCAAAAGTTGTTGATTTTATCTGGCCCTGGCGCTGAAAAGTTCTTAATTCTAGCGATAACTTTCTTCACTTCTTCAGCAGTAATTAGTGGACACTCTTCCTCTGGAGCGTGCAACCTTTGCCTTCTCCTGTTCTCCTTCTCCCACCAACACTCCCTAACCAGCTTACTTCCCCCCTCTTCCAAAAATTTCTCCTCATATTTGCACGTCCGTCTCCCCGCTAGAATTCCTACACTCTTTCTCCCCGTCTCCCTCCTGACAATATAATTAGGCGTGTTCCTTGCCAACCCCAATGTCCACTTTGCATACCTCTCCTGTGTCATATTTACCTCTTCACTTTCCTTCCACCCCCATACCTCTACTCCATACAATAGTACACTCATCACTAGTGAGTGAAACAATTTCATTCTCCTTTCAAAATCATCTGCGAATAATTTCTTTCCCAACCCCCACACCTGCCTCATCACCGCATTTGTCCTCCTCACTCTCTCTTTTATTCATCATCTCCTTTAAGGCCTCCTCACTTCTAGCCAGCAACACTATGTCATCTGCATACGTTAGTCACCAAATTCTAACCCCTCCTATCCTGACTCCTCCTACCACCCCGGTCTCCAGCTTACTTTCCATATCCGCAATTAAAATCGCAAAAAGTATTGGGCTCAGCGGACACCCTTGCCTTAACCCATCCTCTCTCCACTCCCCTATCTTCTATCGCCTCCCACAACCTTCCCCTATCCACCGAAGGAAAGGCATCTTTGAGATCCACGAGAAATGCGTACAATCTCGACCCCTTCTTCGCTAATTCTCTATCCACCACGTGCTGCAGAACGTCGATGTTGTCGATAGTACTCCTACCAGCCCTAAAGCCCGCCTGCGTCTCCGACAATATTCCTTTCCCCTCGACATCCTTCCGCAGCCTCTCCACCACCACCACCATCGCGTATACTTTATACGCCGTATTCATTAGCGTAATCCCTCTATAATTTTCCTGTCTTCTTTCTTATACAGTGGCACTATTAACCCTTCTCTCTACCCTCCTGGGAATCCCTCCCCCCTCCATACTTTCTTCACTACCTCCTTCAGCCTCTCCCTAACCTCTTGTGTACTAAACAGCTATGCTTCGTTCTCTACCCTGTCCAGCCCTGCTGCTTTTGATCTTCTTAACTTCCATATCTGTAACTCTATCTCCTTATCATTCAACTCAGCCATCTCTGCCTTCCGCGTTCTTCTACTTCCACCGTCTCTCTTCCTTGAATCTGAGCCCTTAAATGATTCTTTAAAAAACTCCCTCCACTGCTCACTCCCTATCTTCTCGCTTATTCCCACTCTGCGCTTTCTAAACCTATTTATTATCTTCCAGACATCCTCCTCTGTCTTAACATTTCCTAACTCCTCTTCCAGATCTTTCTCCTTTTCCTGTTCTTTCTTCTTACACGTCAATCCAAACTCCTTCCTCATTTCTACGTACTCCTCCCTTTTCGCTGTACCCTTCTTCCATTTCTTGTACTTCCTCTTCACCTTCCTTTTCATCTTTTTACATTCCCTATCCCACCACGACTTCACCAGTCCTTTCTTATTCTTTTTGAATAGCTTCTTTTGCACGCAACCTTTCACTTCCTCTTTTAAATCCTCCCATATATCTTCCACCGACTCCCCGTCAAAGCGTAACTTTCCTAACTGCTCCTTATACCTCTCTATCGCCTCCCTCGTCCAGCTCACCCTCTCATAGTCTATCACCGACACTCCCACCTTACTTACATATGTGTATTCTCCCTCTTCGTCCCCAGTTTCCATACCATTCGCCACCGTCCAGCCTCTATCCTCCATCCAGTCCCTTAGAATCTCCCCCTCCTTATTTATTATCTTCCGATTTCCTTTCGAAGCTCTCCCCTTCCCTGTAAAGGCCCTCTTCCCTTCCCATCCTCGCATTAAAGTCTCCACCCAGTACCACCATACCCTCCTCTCTTTCGCCTAGCAAGTCTTCCACCATTTCTTTAATTCTTTCCATCCCATCCTTATTGTACACTGTCACAAACTTACACGTTACCCCTCCTATCTTTACTTCTCTCATTTGCACTCTCTGCCCCTCTTCCTCTCCATGAACTACTTCCTCTAATCCTTCTCTAACACCCGTTTTAATTCCCCCACTAGCTCTTCCTTATTTCTTCATTCTGACCGCCTCCTGGAGCTTCCACCTATACCCCCTTGGCAGCTTTGGCTCTATTCTATGCCATTCCTTTCTTTCTACCCACGTCTTTACCATTGACACAAAATCAAACTCTTGGATATACCTCCAGAACTCCTAATCCTTCTTCTTTATCCCTGCTACAGCACCTTCACTACTCCTCTACCCTGCATTACCCCCACCCCCTACTTCCTACGAAACAAATTCCCCTGCACTTCGGATAAACGATTCTCGTTAACCTCAAGCAGGGAATCTTCAGGGATAGCGGACAATTCTCCACCTATCAAAAAATGGCCCGGTGTCAGTACCCGCAAATCCTCTGGGTCATCCGAAAGGGGAAGCAAAGGCCGAGAATTGAGACACATTTCAATTTGACAATTTAATGTACTTAATTCCTCGAAGGTGGGGAAACGATTTCCCAAGATACGTCGCAAATGGTGCTTAAAGCTTCGCACTCCTGATTCCCAGAGTCCTCCGAAATGCGCAGCCGCAGACGGAATATATTTCCAACGAATCTTGCCATTATTTAAGTAAGATTTGACATGAGAACTCTTCGTAACTCGGGAAAACGTCTCAGCTAATTCGCGATCTGCCCCTTTAAAATTGGTGCCATGATCACTATAGATCGTAGAAGGCAATCCACGTCGAGCAACCATACGTTTAAGAGCTGCTATAAAAGCCGCTGAAGTATAGTCGCTTACTGCTTCTAAATGGATCGCACGTACGGCAAAACATACGAATACTGCGATGTAAGCCGACTGAGAAGCATGACCACGACCTTTATTCAATTTGATTTTCAAAGGTCCGACATAATCTACCCCGACATGTGCGAAGGGCCGTGAAGGGCGCGAAATTCGATTGGCAGGCAAAGCCCCCATTAATTGCTCGGAGATAGCCGTTCTTAAAAGAGAACAGGGAATACAATTGTAAATTACGGATTTGACTATCTGTCTTATTCTCAAAATCCAATAACGCTGTCGAATGTGAGTCATGGTGAGCTGAGTAGCACCATGTAAGCATTTTTCATGATAGTGACGAACTATGAGGGTCACAATCGGGTGTTTTTTGAGAATAGCCGGATGGCGTCGATTGAATTCCAACGGAGCATTGCTTAACCTTCCTCCCACTCGTAGAATTCCGTGACTATCAAGAAACGGACTCAAAGCTAAGAGAGAATTTAACTTTGGTAACGAACTCTTCTTTTCCAACAGCGATATTTCTGTAGGAAACAAACGTCCTTGAAGTAATCGAAAGCATACCTTTTCTGCGTCCAAACAATATTCCAAAAGCGAAGGATTATTTTCCGAATCGTTCTTTTTTCTCATGGGTGGGACTCGAAGGGTTAGGAATTTTAAAACATAGGCAATAATTTTTAAAAGTTTCGACCAAGACGAAACCCTTACAATTATCCTATCAAACCACGTATGTGGCACTTCGGCGGCGCAATGAGTATTCACTCGAACCTCTTCAGTCGTATCTGAATCAATTAGGGTTTGCGAATCAGGCCACAAGTTTCTAGACTGGCTTAACCACAAAGGACCCTTCCACCAAAGTTTATGTTCTAGGAGTTCTGCTGGCTTCGCACCGCGTGGAGCCAAATCGGCGGGGTTGTCCTGGGAACTCACGTGACGCCACGATTCTATTGGGGCCACTGATTGAATCGTAGAGACGCGATTCGCTACGAAAGTCGACCAAGAAGAAGGATGCTTCTTCAACCAAGCAAGGACTATAGTGGAGTCGATCCAAAATAGTAAATTCATGTTTTTAAATTCCTGAATAGATCTGATCACTGATACTAATTGCGTGAGCAGTAGAGCACCAGATGATTCCAATCGAGGAATTGACAGAGTCTTTAGAGGAGCCACTTTGGTTCTACTCGAAAACAACGTCGAACGTACTTCTCCTGAACGAAATACCAATCGCACGTAAACAACTGCAGCGTAAGCTGTGCGTGATGCATCCGAAAATCCTTGAAGAGTAGCATCAATGACTTCTTCTCCTTGTCCAGTCCAACGGGATATTGAACATTGTCTCAATTTAGGGAGTTCCTCACAATAAGATTGCCAATCATCAATCAATACTTGTGGAAGAGTCTCATCCCAACTGAACGACTCCAACCACAATTTTTGCAAAAAAAATCTTAGCAACAATTACAACCGGGGAAACCGATAAGTGTCTTGTGCAGGGACCCAGACAATCCCAAGTATCTTTAACGACTCGTCTTCCTTAAGCGGTTTCTCAATTGCAAGCCCATGGTAATTAGGATCAATATCGTCAATCAATGTCGCAGAATTGCTAGCCCATTTCCGCAATTGGAATTTTTCCTTGTGAAGAAGAGTTTTTACTTCCTCGCGTATTTTGAGGATCTCTTTTTTCGAATCAGCTCCGAAAAGACAGTCATCAATATAAATTTGCCGGGACAGAACATTTGAGCCCAAGGGCAATTCGGCACCTTCATCCTTCACTAGTTGCTGAATAACTCGCAATGCCAAGTATCAGTGAGTAAGTTTGTCATGCTTGAGAGCCTGTCTCGAAGCGCTCGCAATGTTGCAAACAATCCATCAGCAGTATGATCGTCATGCCTGGAAGCCTGGCTCAATGCGTTTGCAATTTTGAGATCAATGACACAGTAAGTGAGTAAGTTTGTCATGCCTGAGAGCCTGTTTTGAGGCGTGTGTGATTTAGAAAACAATCCAACATCAATGTATCTGTCGTGCCTGTGAGCCCGTCTGGAGGCGTTTGAAATGTTGCAAACAATCACACAGTCATTGTGTCAGTTTGTCATGCCTGAGAGCCTGTCTCGAGGTGTTCGCAATGTTGCGAACAATCCATCAGCAGTATGGTTTACATGCCTGAGAGCCTGTCTCGAGACGTTTGCAATGTTCAGAACAGTTACACAGTCAGTGAGTCAGCTTGCCATGCCTGAGAGGCTGTCTCGAGGCTTTCGAAATGTTGCGAAGAATCCACCAGCCGTATGGTTGTCATGCCTGAGAGCCGGTCTCGAGGGGTTTGCAATGTTAAGAACAATCACACAGTCAGTGAGTAAGTTTGTCATGCCTGAGAGCCAGTCTCGAAGCGCTCCCTATGTTGCAAACAATCCATCAGTAGTATGTCTGGCATGCCTGAGAGTCTGTCTCAAGACGTTTGCAATTTTGAGAACAAACACACAGTCAGTGAGGCAGTTCATCATGTCTGAGAGCCTGTTTCGAGGCGTCCGCAATGTTGCAAACAATCACACAGTCGTCAATATATCTGTCATGCCTGAGAGCCTGTCTCGAAGCGCTCGCAATGTTGCCAACAATCCATCAGCAGTATGGTTGTTATGCCTGAGAGCCTGTCTCGAGACGTTTGCAATGTTGAGAACAGTAACACAGTCAGTGAGTCAGCTTGCCCTGCCTGAGAGGCTTTCTCGAGGCGTTCGCAATGTTGCGAACAATCCATCAGCAGTATGGTTGTCATGCCTAGGAGTCTGTCTCGAGGAGTTTGCAATGTGAAAACAATCACACAGTCAGTGAGTCAGCTTGCCATGCCTGAGAGGCTGTCTGGAGGCGTTCGCAATGTTGCGAAGAATCCATCAGCAGTATGGTTGTCATGCCTGAGAGCCTGTCTCGAGACGTTTGCAATTTTCAGGACAATCACACAGTCAGTGAGTAAGTTTGTCATGCCTGAGAGCCTGTCTCGAAGCGCTCGCAATGTTGCATACAATCCATCAGCAGTATGGTTGTCATGCCTGAGAGCATGGCTCGAGACGTTTGCAATGTTAAGAACAATCGCACAGTCAGTGAGTAAGTTTTTCATGCCTGAGAGCCAGTCTCGAGGCGGTTGTGATTTCGAAAACAATCCAACATCAATATATCTGTCGTGCCTGTGAGCCCGTCTGGAGGCGTTTGAAATGTTGCAAACAATCACACAGTCAGTGAGTCAGTTTGTCATGCCTGAGACCCTGTCTTGAGACGTTCGTAATGCTGCAAAGAATTCATCATCAATATGTCTTTCATGCCTGAGAGCCCGTCTCGATGCGTTTGCAATGTTGAAAACGATCACACAGTTAGTATGTAAGTTTGTCATACCTGACAGCCTGTCTCGAGGCGTTTGCAATGTTGCAAACAATCCATCAGTAGTATGGTTGTCATGCCTGAGAGCCTAACTCGAGACGTTTGCAACGTTGAGAACAATCACACTGTCAGTGAGTCAGTTTTTCATGCCTTAGAGCCTGTCTCGAGGCGTTTGCCATGTTGCAAACAATTCAACATCAATATGTCCGTCATGCATGAGAGCCCGTCTCGAGGCGTTCGCAGTGTTGCAAACAATCGCACAGTCAGTACGTAAGTTTTTCATGCCGACACCTTGCGAATGGTTCGAATTGCATATTTAAATGTAAAAGCTTCAAAGCTGAACTCTAAAGTGCACAAGAGCAGGCAACCTGCGAGAATTCCACATAAAAATTGCTCAAAATTGCACGTTATGTAATTATAATGACATTTAAAGTAATGGGATACATTTTTGCACTAAGAATTAACAATATTCTGACAGTATGTAAAGTATGACAAAACTGAGAATCCCGCTCGAACAACCAAAATGTTTTGATTTAATGACGGACTGGCGTGGGGTAGCGAAGGTATGATGCTCATTCATGTTAAAGTCAACGAAAATGAAAAAGACAATTTCTTGAATACGAGTCCCGTAGCATGTCCGATACAGCACTCCTTTTGTGCCCAAAAAAAGGTTTTGGTTGTTTTGGAAAATTGGCAAAGATGTAGCCTCCGGAAGCTGCAATGTGAAATGCACTATCGACTTCAATAACAACAATAACATTGCAAATTTCAATAGTGAATTTTCTGAGGAAAAATTTTCTGAATAAAAATTTCATTCCCAACAATGTCAAATGCACTATCGACTTCAATATCATCAATAAGATTGAAAATTTCGATAGTAAATTTTCTGAGGAATAATTTTCTAAAAGAGAAATTTCTTCCAACAATCTCAAATGCACTATCAACTTCAATAACAACAATAACATTGAAAATTTCTATAGTAAATTTTCTGAGGAAAAATTTTCTGAAAAAAATTTTTTCTCCCAAAAATGTCAAATGCACTATCGACTTCAAGAAGAACAATAACATTGAAAATTTCGATAGTAAATTTTCTGAGGAAAAATTTTCCGAAGAAAATTTTTTCTCCCAACAATAACATCGAAACTTTCGTTAGTAAATTTTCTGAGGAAAAATTTTCTGAATAAAAAATTTTTTCCAACAATGTCAAATACAATATCGACTTGAATATCAACAAAAACATTGAAAATTTCGATAGTAAATTTTCTGAGGAAGAACTTTCTTAACAAAAATTTTTTCCCAACAACGTCAAATGCACTATCGACTTCAATAACATCAATAAGATTGAAAATTTCGATAGTAAATTTTCTGAGGAGAAATTTTCTGGAAGAAAAATTTTTCCTAACAATCTCAAATGCACTTCAATAACATCACTAGCACTGAAAATTTCGATAGTAAATTTTCTGAGGAAAAATTTTCAGAAAAAAAATTATTTCCCAACAATACCAAATGCACTATAGACTTCAATAACAACAATAACATTGAAAATTTCGATAGGAAATTTTCTGAGGAAAAATTGTCTGAAAAAAATTTGTTTTCCCAACAATGTCAAATGCTATATCGGTTTCAATAACATCAATAGCATTGCAAATATCAATAGTAAATTTCCTAAGGAAAAATTTTCTGAAAAAAATTTTTTTCCGAACAATGTGAAATGCACTATCGACTTCGATAACAACAATAACATTGAAAATTTCGATAGTAAATTTTATGAGGAAAAATTTTCTGATAAAATTTTTTTTTTCCCAACAATGTCAAATGCACTATCGACTTCGATAACAACAATAACATTGAAAATTTCGATAGTAAATTTTCTGAGGAAAAATTTTCTGAAAAAAATTTTTTTTCCCAACAATGTCAAATGCACTATCGACTTCAATAACAACAATAACATTGAAAATTTCGATAGTAAATTATCTGAGGAAAAATTTTTTGAAAGAAAAATTTTTCTCAAAAATCTCAAATGCACTATCGACTTCAATAACATCAATAGCATTGCAAATTTCGATAGTAAATTTTCTGAGGAAAAATTTTCTGAATAACAAATTTTTTCCCAACAATGTCAAATGCACTATCGACTTCAATTACAACAATAACATTGGAAATTTTGATGGTAAATTTTCTGAGAAAAAATTTTCTGAAAAAAATGTTTGTCTCCCAACAATGTCAAATGCAATATCGACTTCAATAACAACAAGAACATTCAAAATTTCGATAGTAAATTTTCTGAGGAAAAATTTTCTGAAGAAAATTTTGTTTCCAACAATGTCAAATACAATATCGACTTCAATAACAACAAGAACATTGAAAATTTCACTTTAAATTTTCTAAGGAAAAATTTTCTGAATAAAAATTTCTTTCTCAACAATGTCAAATGCACTATCGACTGCAATAACAACAATAAAATTGAAAATTTCGATAGTAAATTATCTGAGACAAAATTTTTTGATAGAAAAATTTTTCCCAACAATGTCAAATGCACTATCGACTTAAATAACAACAATAACATCGAAAATTTCGATAGTAAATTTTCTGAGGAGAAATTTTCTGAAAGAAAAATTTTTCCTAACAATCTCAAATGCACTATCGACTTCAATGACAAAAATAACATTGAAAATTTCAATAGTGAATTTTCTGAGGAAAAATTTTCTGAATAAAAATTCCTTTCCCAACAATGTCAAATGCACTATCGACTTCAGTAATAGTAAATTTTCTGATAAAATATTTTCTGAAAGAAAAATTCTTCCCAACAATGTGAAATGCACTATCGACTTCAATAACAACAATAACATTGAAAATTTCGATAGTAAATTTTCTGCGGAAAAATTTTCTGAAGAAAAAATTTTTCCCCAGCAATGTTAAATGCACTATCGACTTCAATAACAACAATAACATTGAACATTTCGATAGTAAATTTTCCGAAGAAAAATTTTCTGATTGTTCTCCAAGATTTCGAGAAACGAACTATATTCGTGATCGAATTCTCGGCTCCTTCCGAATACAACATCACTGCCTTTAGTTTTTAATTATATATATATATATATATAAACCTGGGAAACCTTTTTTGCCCTTATATATATTTAAAAACATTGAAAAATGTATAAACTATTGCTAAATTTTTTCCAAGCCTTAAAAAGTCCTAGCTATCTTTCAAACTCAAATTTTATCCTAAAATATTATAAAATCCCGTGAAATGAAAAAAAAATTTTATTAATAATAATAATAAGCACAACATTTTTAAATAAATAGTTACTAGAATTATCTATTTTTTACTAAAAATTATTTTTACCTTCAAATTATAATTTGCTTATAACTTTCTTTCTTTCTTGACTGAAAAATATTTTTTGGTTGGAAATTCAACAATTTTGTGAAGAGTTCGCAAAATATTTGACAAAAAAGCAGATAAAATTTCAAAGAAAGTTGTCTAGTCTGATTTTTCATTCAGTTCTTTCATTTTTTTTTCAATAAGCAAATATGAAAAAAATGACCATTTTTTCTATTTATAAGAAAACTGTTATAATTGCCTACGTTTCATAGATTTACATTGGATAAGAATATTCCATTATGATACAATAAACAAAACAAAATTTGTAAACAAATTATTTGTTGAAAATATTTTGTCTACATTTTTTATTAATTTTACTTTTTTTTAATTATATTGCTCACACAGAAAAAAAATTCTGTCGAAAAATTCGTAAATAATGCATTTGTTTATTAAATTTGTTTGAAAAAATCAAATTTTTTTTTAAATTATGAATTTTGCTGAAAATATCATGAGATTTCTGAATTTAAAAAACTGAAAATGAAAAAAACTAATTTTTCTGTGGAAAAATGCTTAAATAATGCATTTGTTTATTAACTCTGTTTTGAAAAATGATGAAATTTTTTGTTAAATTATGAGTTTTGCTGAAATTATCATGAGATTCATAATTTTTAAAACCTAACATTGAAAAAAAAACCTATTTTTCTGTTTACAAATGCCTAAATAATGCATTTTTTTATTGGATTTGTTTGAAAAAATAATAAAATTTATTGAAAAATTATCGATTTCGCTGAAATTATCATGAGATTCCTAATTTTAAAAAGTGACATCGAAAAAAACTAATTTTTCTATCGGAAAATGCCTAAATAGTGCATTTGTTTATTAACTTTGTTTTAAAGAACTAAAATTTTTTTTTCAATGTGAATTTTGCTAAAAATATCCTGAGATTTCTGAGATAAAAAACTGACAACGAAAAAAACTAATTTTTCTATCGAAAACTGCCTAAATAATGCATTTTTTAATTAACTTTGTTTTAAAAAATTATAAAATTTTTTGTTCAATTTTGAATTTTGCTGAAATTATCATGAGATTCCTAATTTTAAAGGCTGACATTGAAAAAAACTAATTTTTCTGTCGAGAAATACCTAAATAATGTATTTGTTTATTAAATTTGTTTGCAAAAATCATAACATTTTTCGAGAAATTATTAATTTCGCTGAAATTATCATGAGATTCCTAATTTTAAAAAACTGACATGGAAAAAAAAACTAATTTTTCTGCCGAAAAATGCCTAAATAATGCATTTGTTTATTAAATTTGTTTGAAAAAATTTTAATTTCTTTGAAAAATTATTAACTTTGATTAAATTAACATGAGATTCGTAATTTTAAAAACCTGACATTGACAAAACTTATTTTTCTGTTGACAAATACCCAAATAATGCATTTGTTTATTAAATTTGTTCGAAAAAATCATAACATTTATTAAGAAATTATCAATTTTGCTGAAATTATCATGAGATTCCTAATTTAAAAAAACTGACATCGAAAAAAACTAATTTTTCTGCCGAAAAATGCCTAAATAACGAATATGTTTATTAACTTTGTTTAAACAAATTAAATTTTTTTTTCAATCATGAATTTTGCTGAAATTATCATGAGATTTCTAATTTTAAAAACCTGACATTGATAAGAACTAATTTTTCTGTCGACAAATGCCTAAATAATTAATTTGTTTATTAACTTTGTTTAAAATAACAAGAATAATTTTAAGAAAAACTTTCTTTATTATTATATAGTTACCATCTAAATTTCTTGCAATACAATAAAAAAAAAATAATAATTAAAAATGATAAAAAACACATTTTCAACAAATAATTTGTTTACAACATTTTTTTTGTTAATTGTATCAGGATGAAATATCTGCCTGATGTAAATCTATGAAGGTTAGGCGAAATAATATAGTCAATTTTTAATTTCAAAAAATTAATTCTTGACCAAAAAAAAAAAAGAATTTTCAAAAAAATATTAAAAATTTGCAACCAAACCATTTTCCACTAAAATCAAGAATCTTCCAACAAAAAACTGAATTTTAAATAAAATAGTTCAAATTTTAAAGAAGTTGTTAAATTTCCAACTAAAAAAGATAAATTTTCATTTAAAAATAGTTCTTTTTTAACCCAAAAAGATTAATTTGCTACAAAGAAGATTAATTTTCTACTTAAAAAGACGAATTTTCAACCAAATAGTTAAATTTAAAACTAAAAACGATAAATTTCTAACCAAAAATGAAATAGTTGAATTTTCAATTAAAAAACTTTTTTTCTACCCAAACATTTTTTTAAACTTTCGAATTTTCAAAATGTATTCTTTTTTCCTTTATAGTATATAAGGTATATTACCAATATAATACTTAAAATAATGTAAAAAGTTCCTCAATATAGATTTTTTTTCAATGAAGAATTATTTTTATATTATTCTCTTTTTTCAATTAATAGAATCCAATAAGAAAATCCGATTATTTTTGAGTAAATTTTAATTTTTTTTTTGGTTGAAAATTCAATCATATTTTTGGATTAATTGAAAATTCAAGTACTTGGTTGCAAATTTAATTTTTTATTTTTGAAAATTCAACAATTGTGTTAAAAATTTATCCTTTTCGGTTGGAAATTCAACTACTTTATTTAACATCCATAATTTTGGATGGGAATTGGATTTTCCGGAAAATTAACTTTTTTGCTCGAAAATTCAACTATTAGTTTGGAAATTAAATTACTTTGTAAAAATTAATTTTTTGGGTGAAGATTCATCTTTTTTGGTAAAAAATTTAATTATTTTCTTGAAAATTAACTTTTTTTTTGAAAATTCATATTTTTGGGTAATAAATTCTGTTCTTTTTTTAACATCCGTCTTTTTGGTTAGTTATCTTTTTTGTTAAAAATATATATATATGATGATTGAGAATCCTTTTTGGATTATCAATTCAACTACTAGATTGTAAGATGAACTACTTTGTAAAAAATTAATTTTTTATTAATGAATTGAAATTTTGGTTTAAAACTAATCTTTTTTGGTTAAAAGTTCACTTCTTCTAAATTGAAAAGTCAACTATTAATTTTTTTGATTCGAATTTAAAAATTCAAAAATTGATTCTCTAGTTGAAAATTTATCTATTTGATTGAAAATTTAACTATTTTGTGGAAAATAAACTTTTTTTTTGAAAATTCATACATTTGGGTTGAAAATTCAACTGTTTTGTAAAAAAATCGCAAATTCCACAATTAGGATGACATTTGTTTTTACAGAAAAATATTTTTTGGTTGAACCATCAATTATTACATTTTTCGTCGAGAATTCATCCTTCTTTGTTGAAAATTAAAATAGCTGAAAATTAATTTTTGTAACTGAAAACTTTAATATTTCATTTTTTATTGTAAATTTTTCTTTTTTAGTAGAAAAATAATCTTCTTGGTTGAAAATTCATTTTTTTGTGAATAATTGAACTGCATGGTTGAAAGTTGAAATACTTGGTTAACAATTTTATATTTTTGTTGAAAATTTAACAATTTTGTTGAAAATACGTTTTTTTTATGAAAATTCATTTTTGTAACTGAAAATTTAACTGTTTCATTTTTGGTTGAAAATTTATCCTCTTTATTTGAAAATATTTCATTTTTGATTGGAATTTAATGTATTTTATTAGAAATTGATCTTTTTTAGTTAAAATTTCAAATATTTGGTTGAAAATTAATGTATTTTGTTGAAAATTCTAATTTTTAGGTCAAAAATTAATCTTCTTGGCTGCAAAATCTTCTTTTTTTTATTGAAAATTCATATGTTTTGGTAGAAAAATAAATTATTTTGTTTCAAATTAAATTTTTTTGTTCAAAATTTATATTTTCGGTTTTAAAAATTCAACTTTTTTGTTAAGCAATCGTCTTTTTGGAAACAAAATTCGTCCTATTGGAT